>OX578136.1:81607936-82175436 GCA_951213105.1 Amaurobius ferox | reverse complement strand
TCATTAAATTGAATTTAATTGCACAAAATAACACGCATAAGTATTTGAAATTATACTGAATTTACACTCACTTTTAATTCAATGTTTGTTTTGTTTGGTAACAAGACGTAATTTTAAAGGCGGAGTACAAAAATGCGAAAAATTAAAATATCACCAAAACGTCTAGTCCTAGATTGAGTTGTTTTTATAATTAACACTTTACAACAAAGTTGAAAAGTGTTTATGACTTTGTTCATTCTGTCTGTCTGTCTGTCTGTCTGTCCGTTAGCACGATAACTGCCGTAAAAATGAGTTTATCAAAATGATATTTTAGTATGTTGTTCAGTCGGTCTGTAGGACCTATGGGAATATAAATAAATAATATCACCCAATTAGTTTTTTATTGAACCCGGGTTGAAAAAATGAAATACATTGAACCCTATGGGACCTAATTTTTCAAACATTTTTTAAGTAAATTTAAAATTCACGAATTGCTTCGAAATTTTTAGGAAATATTCACATTATCCCATAGAATATATAAAAAAAAATTCAGTAAAATATGTTAAGTATTTTTTTAATTAAAAAAAATATTTAATATAGGGAAAAAAACAAATTCAATTAAATTCTGACTTTGGGATATCTTCCAGAAAGAAAAGAAAGAGATATTATATAATAAATATCTCTCCATTTGTTTAAACGTTTTGCATATGGGAGTGGCTTCATATTTTAAAGTAAATTTGGTAGATAACAATTTTTCTTTTTTTTTAAATTTTATATAACTCTTCATGATAAATTTATTTGATGGCATTTTAAATGCACTTCCCTACGTCCTAGAGAGTTAAAATTTGGTACACAGCTTAAATTTGTTGAACATTTTATTCGACAAAAATTTGATGGATCTTTAAATATAGATCATACATTTTTTTCGAAATGGCCTGAAAAGAATCCCCGTTCACTTCTATAAATCATTGTTGTAATATTGTTAAAAATTCTGATGTGGACAGCACATGTCTTTCTCTGCAGACTCATATTCGTTCTCTATATTTATTCAATGATAATTTGAGTTTATCTGCACAACATAAGTATTTTAAATGACATTGAATTTACACGTTAAACTTAAATTTGGTTCTCATTTGATAGCTGGACTTATTGTCAAAGGTGGCGTAGCGAAAACGCGAAAAAACTAGAATATCTCAAGAACGGCTAGTCCTAGAGTAATGGGGTTAGTCTTATTCTTTTTGTTGTCAAAAATCACATATAAAATAGGAATTTAATTGATATAATTGAGCACACGTAGTCTTTTATTTTTATATATAACGATTTTTGCTGGCCATTTCGCAAAAATAGCCCATTCCTTTTTCCCGAATCGTACTAGAATAACCTACAAATGACTTATATACAAAATTTTGTTAAATTTGGTATATAAATCACTTGTCGGTTATTGAAATATTATACACCAAATTTTGTTAAATTTGGTTCATTAGTTTTTAGCTAGAGTGGATAAAGGCAATTTCTGCGGCCATTTCGCAAAGAAGGCAGATTCTTTTATTACGAATCGTACTATAATCTAATGAACATCAGGATTTCCCACAAAAAACATACCTACCAAATTGTATGAAATTCGGTCCATTAGTTTTTCAATTAGAGTGGATGTAATATCCACACAGACACACAGAAACATACACAGATACACCCTTACACACACAGACGTCTTCCTAAAAGTAGTTTTTTCGTGTTCTAGAAGTCCCAAAACGTGTAGATCCTTTGAAAATTCGAGTTCCGATCTTCGGCACGATTCCAATACTTTGAGTACATACACATACACATATATATTATCTGTGTATTATCTGTGTATCTAAATTTCGTGCCTATGCAATTACAATAGTTGTGATTTTAAATGATCCCTAAACTTTTATTATTTCTTCAAGGAAGCCTAATTTTAACATATGCAGAATGCAAATATCTCAAGCGATTGTAAGATGAATTACATAAGAATTGCTGAATTTTTTTCACACAAAATTATTTAGCTCTGGAGTCTGGAATACAAGTTATATGAATGAAATATTCATTGATTTTGCATAAAGAATCAGATGATTTATATTTCGATACAGTTTTAAATATTTAAGTATAATAAATTACTGTAGTACTGTGATAATGTAAAAGATATTACCACTGAATGAATCACATTTTAGAAATTTTCAAATGAAATTACATTTCAGTTGGAAAGTGTTTCATAATCAATGCTTATGCATGATTGATCTTTCTTGTTTTTATTGTTAAAATTTATGTATAAAACAAACATTTAATTGATATATTTTATTATAGTTTTTGACAATTTTTGCAAAAAAAAACGTTATCTTGCAAACAAATCTATTTTAACAAGAAAAAAGGCAGATTTTTTTTTATCTCGAATTGTACCAAAATCTAATCAATGAACACCAAGATAAATCACACGTGACTTACCCGTAAAATTTTTTGAAATTTGTGCCATTAGTTTTTAAGTTAGAGTGGATACATACATTGCAAGCACAGAAGTCAAGTTAAAATAGTTTTTTCGTGTTATAGAGGTCCCAAAACGTGTAAATCCGTCGAAAACCAGAGTTTCGATTTTAGAAACGATCTTTCCCTACACATTATCATACACTGTAGGGAAAGTAACACATGTCACTAGAATTCGCCTTCATCGTAAAGACAAAACCAACCTTGATATAACTTATCTGCTGAGAGAACTCAGAAATCACCCGGTTTTCTTGCAGAAAAGAACTAAATTGAATCTTTCTTAGGTGATTCTAATCAGATATAATCCCTTTTTATTCTAGTAAACTTTTCCAAATTCTGAGTAACTAACGATTTTCCAAAAGAATGGCCACGATTTTTTAGAGCGCAAATCAGCTGAGAAAAATGCAGGTCATAACAGAAATATAAATAGATGGTCCCACATGTATTAATTGTATAGATTTTTGGAAGTCACACTCATTGTAGATACCCACGGACTGGTTTCGCGCTTATTATGAGCTCGTCAGCATGGAATAGACGATATCTGCAGTGACAACAAGAAAGTTGCTATAAAGCTACAATTTTTGCAAACTTGTATGAGAACTGACACTTTCAGTCCTTCCACATGGCAGCAAAAATTCCAGATACGATTCATCTCAGGCTAAAGGAAGCTGCAAAGTTCATAAAATACAAAACCTTCATATAAGGGATGTTAAACAAAATTCCAAGAAACTTCCATTGAAGGTACCAGTAACCACGGACCGGTTTATGTGATATTACTTACATGCCGACCACGCGAAAGGAATGAAATTGTCCGTTTCCATAAAAACTCTCAACATTTGTGGCTTATAGCAAGTTTATTGTAGATAACTGCTATTTTGTTCTTGCGAGCGCATAATAGACGCGAAATCCGTCAATGGATGCTGGTATCTGCAATGAGAGTGCTTTTTTTATATTGAAAACGTCCAATAGGTATGATTCTTGTGTTTTATGAGTATAGATATTGTCCCGAAATAGTTCTTGATTCAGTAAAAATCTGGATTCGTAACTCTACCTTCCAGAATGCATTCTGAGATGCTACCATTACACCAGCAGTGCAATTAATTACTTTGCATTACCAAAGATTATATAACCTTAAAAGCAAGTTGATAGGTTCCAACCTCCACAGGCAGTTAAATTACCGTACTCTAGCCTCCAATTGTATAGCAACTTTTACTTTGTTATACGTTTATAAAGAAAGTATTGATTTCACGAAAATTTTCGATTTCGAGAATTTGAAGCCAATATATATTTTAGGGCTTTCTGAACGCGTTTCGACTGCTTTTCGAGTGATGTCTATCTGGGGTTGATTTTTATAAACACGGTAGTTTCCGCACATATTAATGGATTTTCACCAAACTTTATATCGGACTTTATTATAAAAAATCTAGATTTAGATATAATTTTTTTTAATTCGAACGAAAATTTCGAAATTTTATAGTTTCTGCAATGAGAACGTGATTTCATCTTGAGGAACGCCCCTTTTAAGCAGATTCTTTAGGTATTCTCAATAATCAATAGTAGAAACAACCAGGTGTGGTGAGTGGTGGCTGAAATCAACCTTTCTCTAGCCCAATTTCTATATTTTGGGGCATTCCAGTTCAAACCAAGCCAGGGTTATCCAAAATTATTTACAGTATGACCAAATGCAAGCAAATTGGTGGGCTAAATACTTTTAATCATTATTTTTTCTTCACAATTCATTAAAAAGTTTTAAATATTCAAAATACAAACAATGGTAAATAGCTACTAAACTGTTTTTAAAATCATTTAAAAGGTTAAAATGAGGTGAGATATACGAAAACTGCGAATGAGCCTCCAGCATTTTTACTTTCCTTATATACATAATGTATAAGGAAAGTATTGTGACGGGGTCGAAAATTCGAATTCGAGTTTTCGACGGGAGAGCACGTTTCAAGCATCCCTGATCACGAATCAAACATTTTTCAACTGATGTCTGTGTGTGTGTATGTGTGTGTGTGTGTGTGTGCGTGTGTGTGTGTGTGCGTGTGTGTGCGTGTGCGTGTGTGTGTGTGTGCGTGTGTGTGTGTGTGTGAAAGTATGTGTGTGTGTGTGTGTGTCAGTGAGTCTGTGGAGACGATAACTGACGAACGAATGGACCGATTCAAACCAAATTTGGTACAAAAATCACAATCCGTAGACACTGGAAGCCTATTGGTTTTATACGTAATCGAATGTTCAGAACCCCCCTAAATTTTCGAATGAAATTTTGAAAAAATCGTCAAAAAATCAAAACCGCTAATAAAGTTACGCAAATAGGCATTTCTTATGTAATTTTTCATTAGAAAACGATTGGCATACATTTTAGAACGCTAACATGAACCGTTCTCGAGATATTTTGCATTTTTCAAAAAAATTATGAAAAAGTCACATAAAAAAAAAAAAATTCCTATTGAGAAACATGTTCACTTTTCATATGTAATACCATGCGTTAAATTGAGTGACATCATTCTCGTGGATCTAGCTCGTTCCATTCATGAAAAAATATACTTTCAATAATACTTTTGTATTTGAACGCCAGTAGTCATTTATCTGCTGTAAGAATAACTTTTTTCTTAGTGCATAACGCTTGGCGAGATTTTGGCGACGAATTTGGCGGAATGTCGCCACCTTGGCGACTGTTTTGAAATGTTGCCAAATTAACGAAAATCTCGCCAAATGGATAAAAATGATGCTAAATCAATGAAAATGACGACTAATTGTCGAAAATTCAATATCTTGGAAAGAATATTAGTATCTACTATAAGAAAAACCTATTTTTTTACTGTAAAAGTAGTAAATTAATTACATTATATAAGGAAAGTCATGTGTTACCCACATCAGATTTTTTTATAATCGGAGTTAAACTGTGAGTCTCAAGAGAGAAGATAGTAAGCCGATTTCTAAGACTCTTTTTACACATATTTTATGGTTGAAAACACTTATTCGTATGAAAATGAGGAGGCAGGCAATGCCATATATTTTATACATGATTTATAAAGTTCGGAAAGGTTGATTTTTCATGACTCTATAAAAATCCACTTTCGTTGTGTTTAAAAAAGTCTGCTTAATTTCAGAATTACACTGATGCTGCTCAATTAATTTGAGCTGTATAGCAGTTCTTAGTTTTGCATAATTCACATTAATAATTAATTTCATATTCAGCATTGTCAAAATATCCAGGTCAACCTCAATCTTCTTCAAATCTTGAAAGCATTATTTAAGTTCAGGGAGCAGTTTTCTTACTCAGGACAATATGCACGTAATGAAATAAGACACAGCACATTTAAATTATTTGTATCGCAGGCCGTATTGAGCACAACGACGGGCCGTACAGGCGGGTTATATTGGCGGGCCATACAGGCAGGTTATATTGGTGGGCCATACAGGTGGGCTATATTGACGAGCCGTGTTTGGCACTTGTATCGTGGCTTGCTCATCCCCAAACTCAGCCATGCATATGACGTAATTTCTCATATTCAATGTAGTACTCAATATGTTTCACCACAGTTGACCTCGATTTTCGAGCAGTTGGTTCTACACATACTTCCAATTTGAAGATTTGCTCGAATTAAACGCAAAATTATTTCACATATTTTTTGGGGGTAGGTATTTCCATAAATTAAAGAGTTCAAATTTGTATACAGTCCCTTTTGCAAAAAAAATACAATTTGAAAAGATACGCTGCATAATAACTAGTTTAAAGAAAAGAAATCCGGTCGATTATCTGCAAAATTCGCCAAGTTATTGTTTTAAAATATATCTGGAATCCCCCCCCCCCCCCAACTGAAAATAAAATTGCACTTAAAATTTTTATGCAAAATCTGGTTTTTATTTATAGTTAGCCCATGCAGCACAAGTCAGATTCAAGGCAAAACTCGATTCCAATTATCCAATTTTAGCGTATTTTAGTAGTTTTCACGTTACGTATTTTATTTTAAATATGTTTAGGAATATTGCAGATAATTTCATAAGTATTTTTCTTTTGACTAATTTATGCAACTTTTTCTAATTGAACATTTTTTGCTCAAAGGACAAAATTGTAGACCCCCTCCTTTTTATGAAAATAGCACACACCGGAAAAAATTCTATGTAAACGATTTGCATTTAATTTGAGCAAATATTCGAATTAAAAGTATATGCCCCAAAAAACCAATTGCACATGCTCGAAAAGCGAGGCAACTTTCCTGAAATACAACTGTGCAATTGTTGTTTTCTACCATGTTTAATCTTATAAAATATTTTCCTGAATCAATTGTAAAAGTATGTTGAAATATGTGTATTATTTTTTCATCGAAATTTCAATTTTCTATTTATCCGAAGTAAAAAAATGTTAAAAAGCATTAAGAGAAAATACTTTTGTGGAGTTTTTCCAAAGGGCGAATGACTTCCTGGTCTAAAAGGCACAAGGCAATTTTACTTAAGAACGTGCTTTGAAAATAGGAAACTGTCTCAAAACTAATCGGATCACAGATGGAAATCCGATAAAAGAAAACTGCCACACAACTTAAGTCTTTAAAACTGTGATTGTTGCTTTACGCTGCTTTGAGAATTTTGTGACCTTAAAATGCAACCCTTTTGAGGGAATCCTTATGAATATTTACACCTTTATACATCATTTTGATATTAGTAGAAAAACAGTTTTTAAAACGTTAATTTTGGGGAGACTAAATTTGCTTTGCTTTAGACTCTGGATCAACGAACTTTTTGCTACAGAGAGCTATAAATAGATGTTATATAATCATGAAAACAATAAATTTGGCAAATTGTGTTAAATTATCAATCAATATTATTACTATTATACCAAATTGTCATTTTATATGTAATTTGTATGTTTAAACGAATGATGTTAAATTATCAATCAATGTTATATCGATCAATATTGTTACCGCTGTGTGAATAGTCAATTTATATGTAATTTGTATGTTTAAGCGAATGGTGTTAAATAAACAATCAATATTATGTCGATCAATATTATTACTATTATATCGAATTGTCATTTTATGTGTAATTTGCATGTTTAAGCGCGGTGTTAAATAATTAATCAATGTTATATTGATCAATACTATTACTATTATATCGAATAGTCATTTTATATGTAATTTGTAAGTTTAAACGAATGGTGTTACATTATCAATCAATATTATATCGATCAATATTATTTCTATTATATCGAATAGTCATTTTATATTTCATTTTTATGTTTAAACAAATGATGCTAAATTATCAATCACTATCATATAGATCAATATTATTACTATTATATTGAATAGTCTTTTTATATATAATTTGCATGTTTAAGCGAAGATGTTACATTATCAATCAATATTATAACGATCAATATTATTACTATTATATCGGATAGTCATTTTATATGTAATTTGTATGTTTAAACGAATGGTGCTGAATTATCAATTAATATTATATCGATCAATATTATTAGTATTGTATTTAATAGCTATTCTATGTGCAATTTGCGTATTTAAACTAATGTTATGACTAATTGGACGATAGTATGTACTTTCTGAAAACATTGAACTTATTTTAAGCTGAAGCATCAAATATTCATCCTATTGTTCATTGCATGAAATAATTCATATTTTAACTAGAAAGACATTCCTACTATAATTCCAAAATTATTACTTGCCATTCTCGAGAAAGTGTAACAATAATCTTTTTAACAATTAGCATAATGTCGATGATCGAATTTAGTTTAAGCGTCAAAAATAATAAAAACATTAAATAATCATATTATTAAGAATTGTTTTGATAGATTTATACATATTTTCTTTTATTATAAACATATTGACATCATTTACATACCATGATACTAACTCTTTATCACGAACCATTCTCGATAACTAGTGACATTTTTCTGCCTTACAATGCGTACGATATCTCGCTTAAGAATAAATTGTATGGGATGAAATATAATGTGATTATTTCAAGGGGAAAATAGAAGTAGCCAACTGGTATTTTGCCTGAGTGAATCATGGGGGAAAATCTAATGTTTAATTTTTCAACCAGACGCAGCATATTTTTTTACAGCTTGGTGCTATCGTAAAATACGCTATATCATAAAATTTAATTGAAATGGTTGAAAAACTGCATATTTCTTGTAATTTTCAAGTAAGAAACTATTGCATGCATTATTGCTTTGTTTTGTTGTTTTCTTTGAATTTATACATTTAATTTTATTTAATAGAGTAAATCACCGTTTACATGCTTCTCATGTTTACGATTTCATGGTTTACTATTTATTTAAGTCTGTCAAAGACTAGGAAACTGATACACATAAAATATCTGATGTGGGCAGCATATGACTTTCACTACATAGTGCAACGAATGTACTTCTTTTACAGTGAAAGAATGACGTACAAGATGTACGGCAGAATGCTTTTAACGTTGAAGTGTACATATGGCACTTTTCCGTATGACAACATGTAAAACTATTTCGAAGCACCCAATTACCTTATGTTTCGTTTAACTATCTTGACAATTATCAACACTGTTAGCATCCGATAGAAGCAACATAATACATATACTAAAACATTCTAATAATTCATAATTTTAGCGTCATTTTTGCAATTTTGATGATATTTTTGTCGATTTGGCACTAATGTAGAAAGTGGCCAAGTTGGCGATATTTCGTCAAATTAGTAGCCAAGTTTGCAAAATTTATTGCTAAGCATTGCAGACAGATGGAGAAAAGGGATTTTCTTATATATATTGACGAATTGTTGGGTGTCAAAATACAAAACTAGTACATAAAGTATTTTCTCTCTCAAATGGAACAAACTGGATCCACGAAAATTACGTTAACAGATTTATTGATAATATTGCACATGGAACGGGAACGTATTTCACGATACTTGAAACATTTTTAATTCTAAGTAAGTGTTTTACATAAATGTATTTGAAAAGCGTGCAATATCCCGAGAACGATTCATGCGCGCTCTAAAATTTATGTCATTCATTTTCTAATGAAAACTTACATAAGATATTATCAATATATAACATAATTGAAAGTTCTAATTTTTTGATGATTTTTTTCATCAGTTGTATTCGAAAATTTACAAGTCTTCCAAACATTTGATTGCGTTTAAAATCAATATACTCCCCGTATATTCATAAATGTAGTATTTATGCCAAATTTTGTTCGAAACGTTCCGTTTGTTCGTCATGAATCGCATCCACGATTCACACACGCATAAATATCACCATAAAAACGTTCGATTCTAGTTCAAGAATGCTTCCGTCAAAATCTCGAATTTAAACTTTCGACTCCTTCACAGTACTGTATAGGCACCGCGTGCTGTTGGCACTTTTCAGGGCGCGGTGCCCGGTGGTTTGCGCGCTGGATTTGCACTCTGCCATAACTGTCGCCGTGTTCATGCGGAGTACGATCACGTTAAACACGTGGGTCCGTAAGTCCTTCCGAGAGGTTGGTGGTAGGGGAAGGAGGGTACGGTCCCTGTGGATGCCTCCCCCACTGGGTTCCGGTCTAAATTGGGTGGTACTTCCCGGCCGTCCAAACAGTTACCTTACACCTTTCTGGTAAGTCGGACGGTCTGGGTCTCAACAACAACAGTACTGTATAGGGAAAACTAAGATTATGTTGCGATATATTTCAACACGTTTTATTTTGTTTAATAATGTATGGAGCGTTTTGCGAAATTAGTCCTTTTTGTGGTTAGGTTTCATACCGTAGTCAATACAGAGCAATGTTTTATTTCTTCAATCACGTTTTAAATCATAGAGACATATGTTCTAAGTCTCCACGAGGGGACTTAGAACATATGTGTTTAAAATGGGAAAACAAAAGATCTAGGTCTAGGATAACTTTTCGAAAATTCCTCATTTTCTATACGTCCGGGAGGGAAATTGAGAATTCGGTCCCGTCGCCACCATAAGTTGTGTGTAAATACTATAACTCATAGTCTATGCTTTTATTGTAGTCTATGGCTATTACTAGGGCGTAGGGGGTTTTGGAGAATTTGATAAAACTTTTTGAAAAAAATGAAAAACATTTTTTCTTCCACCCAAAAGAGGGAATCGAAAATCTGGATCCATTAAGGCTTTGTTCCCCAATCGATACAATGGAAAGACACTGTCTTCTACCTCAGGGGATCTGGAAGGGCAATCTACGCAAAACCCCGTTACACGATTATTATGTAGCTACGCTTTTTTCCGTTGGTTCTAAGACATTCATGCGCTTTTGACTTTCCCTACAATACATGGTAATCTATAGGGAAATAATTAGAATCGTGTCGAATATCGTAACTCAAGTTTTCCACAGATCTACAAGTTCTGCGACCTCTAGAACGCCGAAACATCTAATTTTAGCGTAACACCTATGTGTGTGTTTGTGGGTCCGTGTGTGAAATGTTTGTATCTGCTCTAGCTCAAAACTAATTGACCAAATTTTATAAAATTTTATAGATAAGTCACTCGTGGGTTACCCTAGTGCTGATTAGATTTTGGTACGATTCGGGATAAAAAGAACTTGCTGTTTTTGCGAGATGGTCCGCAAAAATTGCCTCTGTCCACTCTAGCTGAAAAGCTAATGGACCAAATATCACAAAGTTCGATAGATATGTCATTTATGGTTTACCCTGGTGCTGATTAGATTTTGGTATGATTCGGAAAAAGAGCATGCTTTTTCTTGCAAAATGGCTCGCAAAAATATTCAAAATCTAAAATAAAAGACTACATATGCTCAAATGTATCAACCAAATGCTTGTTTTATACATAATTTTTCACGATGAGAAGAATAAGACTATTCCAATTACTCTACGACTAGCTATTAACGAGGTATTTTAGTTTTTTCGCATTTTTGCTCCTCCGGTTTTGAAAATATCAAAAGTAACCAGTTACCACATGAAAACGAAAATTGATATAAAAGTGCCAATTCAGCGTCATTTCAAATAATTATGATTGCTATTTTGTGCAAATTAAACTCAGTTTAAGGAATTATTAAATAAATAAAAAAATGAATTTTAGTCTGTAAGGAAAATCATGTGTTGACCACATCATATTTCTTTACGTCCCACTAGAAGTGTATAAATAATAGGAAAACATTCACTACATGTTTCTAATATAATTTCTAAACCACGAAATGAGTTTTGATGTTTTTTCAGGCATAGAGGTTAAGCCCGAGTCTGATTCAATTCTATTATCCCGCAGCGAAAGTGGATCAACGAGAATTCAAAACCATTTTCCATCTCTGTGCCATTATCGATTATATCTTGAGAAAAATTCAACGGATTTACATATTTATTGCTGGTTTGTTAAACATAATTGTTGTTAGATTTATGGTTAAAATATTTCCGATTTTGTACCACTTTAAATATAAGAAGGAAAATTCCAAAATACGGTCTCGACGAAATATCTCTCAAAATACTTAATTTAGTAAAACTTTATTTATCCAATGACTGTATTAAGGCTATGATAATGTTTCTCTTCCTACACCTACCCTCGGAACTACGTGAATTAAAATTCTTATTTTGTGGGCCGGTAACGGGTACTTATGATTTGAAAGTATTTTAATGGATTTACATACTTTTTGACTAGTTTGTTAAGATTAATAGGAAGCACATATGGATAAAATTCTTATATACTGTGTCAAGTTAATTTTATTTCATTATTACTTGGACAACGTCGTGAATTTCTGTTAGTTGTTATATAAAAGAAAGAAATTGTTAATTGAAGTCTAAGAAAAAACTCATGTTATTTATATCAAATTATTGTTGCACACACGGAAAAAAATATATCTATATACATATTAGTTAAAAATATCTGACTTGTTCATAATATGGCTTTCTTTCTTAACGAAATAGTTCGTATATGAATTATAGATAATCGAATTCTATTCGAAAATACTCGAATTCTATAGAAAATATTTGAGATTCAAAGATCTCGAATATCACTCTGTTTTGTACCACTTTAAATACAAAAATGAAAATTCAAAAATACGGTCTAGACGGTGTTCCGTCACTGGAAAAAAAATGGAATGCCTTGATTTTCACTTATTTAGGGCGTATCAAAAAACTATTTTAGACGTATCATATGAGCTTATTTAAGGTGTATCAAAATAGTTTATTTAGGGAAATCAATAGATTTTATTTAAGACGTATTAAAAGAGCTTATTTAGAGTGTTTTGCTCCCACACAAAGGGCAAAAGGCGCATTTAGGGCGTAAAACTTCAGTCATAATTTGAATTTCAATGTACCCCGCCTGGACCCAAGACGTATGGAATTCAAATAATGTTCCATCCGTTCGAGTGCAGCGGATTAAGGTGCAAGCAGGGCGTATTACTTCCGCTTAGCGGAAGATACGCAGCTTTCGAAAATTTTAATGAATGAAAAATTAATCCCTTCTTTAAATCTCTGGCAACACCGGGTATATTACCTAGTATTTAATAAATATAAATAATTCTTTTTCATAAGAATTTTCATTTGAAGTAATTATTCGAGGTGTTCAAGTATTCAAGATTTGGTTCATATTAGAATTCGATTTTTCAATTCAAGGAAAGTGTTACTCGCTCATCTCTAATATAAATGTTTCTAAAATATATGCAATTCCATGATTCATATGAAATTTGCATGGATGCTATTTGAAACAGACAGGCAAAACAATATTGGGAATGCACGTTTACATGTATCCACATATTTATCTCCATTAGCAGACAAACAGAGATAAAATGCAAATTACTGGAAAACCACTCAGGGGATTATTTCTAAAATATACACGTGATCCAATTTAGTCACAGCTTGAAACTGTCGGGTAACCGTTTTCACTCGGAAAATTCATTAAAAACTTTTTAACTGCGTTCTGGTTTGAGGCGAATACTAAATAGGTAAAATTGTTCCCGCGATGCTTGACATATAATGTAATTGAAAATAAATTTTTAAGGTTAAAAATTAAATGTTTCAGAATTCGCACAAGCGCTCATAAACCAAATATCTTCTAAGACCTAAATTATGCTATCGATTTCTGCGAAAATATTTAGGAAGTGATACTTAGTAAAATGCAAATTGAGTATGATTATCCCAATCTCTGAATCCTAAAACTCTATTGATTTTAAACGTTATCTAACAATGGGATCGCTCGAAATTTTTGCTTTCTCGTACGTAGTATTGATTTTACAAAAACTTTCGAATTCGATGTTTGGATGCCAATATATGTTTTAAGACCTCAATACGTTTCAACTATTTTTGGAACGATGCTCGTCTGTCTGCCTGTATGTATGTGCGGTCGATTTCCTATATACATGATAGCGGCCACAAATATTAATGTATTTTCCTGAAACTTTATATCCGGATTCTGATTCTTTATAAAAAAAAAAAAACAATCTAGAATTAGATAGAACTTTTTGACACTTCTTAGCACTCCGTCTGTCTGTCAGTCGGTCTCGGGTGTCGGAGTATCTGTCTGCTTATTTATATATCAGAGTTTTCTCTGAAACTACAAAACCGATTGAATTTAAGTATGGTACAAATGTAGGCTTTCACACAAAACTGAGAGCTGGGTTGACATTTTATTTATAATTTGATCACGCTGGGCGCAGTAGTTCTCATATGTATATTTTTGGTACAAACGTAGGCTGTTACATTTATAACAAAACAATACTGTAACTACTGAATCCCGTGATGTATGCGCAAGGACGTGTTGTACTATATTGCAAGATTCCTGTAATTAAATATGTTTCAAAGATAGAAATCCTGATAAGTGTGAGCACAAATTTGCAATTTTTGGAAAACGTCCATCTTGTCATGCTGATTTTTTAAATCCAATTGCAATTTTGAGTTTTTATCCGATTTCTGCCAAATTAAGCATATGGGAGACTAGTAGGGTATCGGGGTAACAGCGGGTAAAACGAAAGGGGTTCTTTTCGCACACGGAGCAAGGGTGCCGGATAGTACTCTCTGAAATTTTTCATTTGCGCACTGTCGTTCAATAAGGACGTGTTGATTACTGCTTGTGATTAACAGGTTTTCAAAAAAAAACAAAAAAACATAGCCAAATCGTATATGCTACTGTAATAACCTGAATTTTTTGTATTAAGGTAAACCACGTTTCAATATTTTTGACGTTTTACCCACGCTTTACAAACTTTATCAACATGTTTCAAAGTACCTTTTTGAATGATTCAATCGAGAAAAAAAGCGACTGTGGTCATGTTACATTTTCACAAACAATGTGCTTAGGGCGGAACGGGTTTATAGTACTTAGGACAGAAAGGGTTTATTATACTTGAAGCGAAATGGCTTATTTAAAAACTAAAAGGTCTATTATTAGACTAACATTATGTAACCAGGGTAGCCCCGTTCTACCCTGGTTGCAAAATGTCATGCCAATTCCCAAAGTAAAGCAGGAGCTGAAACGATTAGCAAGGAAGAGAGACAAAACCAACTCTTACACCATCTCCTTACGAGGCCGGGCTAAACGAAATCAGTAGAAAAAGCTCAGAAGGCTACACAAGTGAAAGAAAGTAGAACAAGAAGAAAGCTGTGGGATGAAAAAAATGAGAAGAAAACATCGGGGAAAAGACTCAAACCAAGAAAGCAGAAGATAATGTTGAAAAAGAGGATGAAATCGAGAAAAAGAACGTATTCAATCTCAATTGCAACGATCTGCATTCAACCTCAAATGAAAGATGGGTTTCATGTATTGAATGTAAAAAGTTGACCCATATAACTTTTGTTCCGGAATAGAAAGCACCACGAATATGAATACTTATTCGTGAATTTGTCAAACAGTAAAGTAAAAAGTACCCTATTCTACTCCGCATATAAGGAAAAATCAGGCAAAGTACGATTCTTTACATGTAGTGTTTAAAAATATTGAATTTTGAATTTTATATTTTCTCATACTTTGTAAATTTAAAAATATTTATATAAATTACTTTTTGATTTTATATTTTATTTTTTTACCATTTACACTTTCAAAATTTGCCATAAACGTTAGGTACACCCATTTAACTTCGATATCTCCTACTTAGGTAACTTAATGAGCATTTCAAAGATGTTTGCTTCAGTGTAATGTGTATTCTTCTAGATCATACTACGTAATTAAAACCAAATTCCAGTCGATACAGACATTCATATGCTTTAATGTAGTTTCCTCAGATAGCAGCTCTAAAACCGTGCTCGCAAATTAACTTTCCAATTTAAATTGCCTCAATAAAATAAAAATATTTCCTTTTCAAATTTTGGAAAAAAAAAATCTGGGATCAAAGAACCTATAGGTTTATTTTTGTACCTAAAAACTCTGTCTTGGTGAAGTAGGAAAACGATGGATATAAATATAAAAGATAGACTGAAATGTTTTAATAACACGATAGGGTCTATCAGAAACTGTAAAGCACGTAATTTTTATTTGATTGGCTTTTCTATCGTAATTGATATGCCAGAATATTTCATAACACCCCTAGGATATAGCTACTGTTGTGAGTAGCTTTTATTCCAAGCTATTATATACTTCTATAGTTGAATTGAGAGAAAATCGTTCATTATTTTTCATTTTTAGGACGATTTACTGTTTGGCAGAATAAGCAGTCACTTTGGTGATGAGACATTTCATCTAATTCCATTTCATCCTGTGTCTCTTGTTATTCCCATTTCATCCTGTCTGCACACCTCCTAATTACCTTGTGGTCCTCACCTGTTGGTAGAAGGGAATACTGTGTGCACAGCTCTCCTCGCCTGTTGGAGGAGATTTGTTCCCCTTGCTGGCGTTCCATTTGGAATGGCTTTATTTTGCAAAAAAAATATACAGTAAAGATAATTTCCCTTTGGGAAGATTTATGTTCGTCTATATCTATTTTATACGTAACTAGCAGTATACCCGTTTTCGTACTGAAAATATATTATAAAGAAACTTAAAATTCACCATCAGTTGCAAATTCCTATAGTATTTTAAATGGCATTGTTATTTAAAGCATTCTATTGAAATAATCAAATTAAGGCTTCAAAAGGGAAGTTCTCTATTCTCGCTATACAAAACTCAATATTTAGGGTAGTAAAATGAAGGTCACGTATACTGCTATTTAAAATGGCTGATGAGTAGGTCCCATAATAAGAAATTTTTTATTATTAATGAAGACAACTTTAAATAAACATCTCGAAAAATTAATGATCTGAAAATTTTTCTCACGAAGATGGTTAACAATCATTGGCATATTCTTCTAATTATCCGAACGAACACTTTTAATTTTTGTTTAGAATAATTTACTTGCAATTTCCCAATCTGCTTTCGATTCGCCAATATCTTTGACATTTAGGTTATTTTTCATTACAAACAAATGTGCCTCTGTCTCAAAGAAACGTTAAGCGTTTTTTCAAAATTTCCATGAGTAACATATTATTTCTAAGTATTAGCTAACTGACATAACATTAATAATCGATAAGTCACAAAAAAGCTCAAAATTATTTTATTTGTACATTAAATTTTGCAGCTTTATTTTACGAGATATTACTTCAGAACAGTATTATAGTTTTATTTTTAAAATACTAGCGGTATTTATTATTATTTTGATCAAAGCGGTACAGTAACTATAAACCCTTTGGACGTTTATATCTGAGGTGTGTGTGTGGGGGGGGGGGGGGGCAGGACTACCGAAATTCCCAATGCTTTTATTGAATTTGAAATTGTTACAACATTTAACTCAATTATGATAAATAATAAATTGTAGTGCTTATATTTTAAAAAATAATAAAATACCAAATTGAAAAATAATGAATCAGCTAGGAACAAATTATTTTACTTACAATATTCCCAGACTGCAGCAGAATTATACAAATTTGGGGCTTAGGAGTTAAGTTCCATTTGTGTATATTAGCATCACCAAGTAATATTTCCCACCAGAAATGCTAAGTGCAAAATAGTATACCAGCTTACTTTTCAATATATAATATAAGGTAATTATTTCTATTATAAAAATATATTTTTTGACTTTTTATGAAGTAGAATACTGAACTAAAACGGTGAATGATAATCGTAAAATCGACATTCAGAGAAATCAATGCAATTTCTAGTTACACACTGTAATGCCAGAAATGTAAAGTATTAAATATTTGGAAGGATTAAAAAATGATGGAACCAGGAATGCGGGCGGATTATCCCCACGCTAAGCAGATGGGCGATAGTATACAGGTGGCCCCATATCTGACATACCACGCCCCAAGTTTACATACCACGCTAAGCCGTTTGGCGGCAACCGAGACGGCGACCCCATGTCTACAGATTAGCCCTCAGCTCTACATTCCAGCAAGTAAACCGCCCACCGAAAAAGGGATATACGTGAGAGTTGCTCAAAGTTGAGAATCAGAATTGGTCAAGGCAAGCTGTTGGAGTTGGACTAGTGAAGAGTAAGCGGCAGTAGCAGTGTTAAGAGTTGTGTGTGCGTCTCTGATATAGGAATTCGAAGGAGAGCTCATGTTCATCTGGTATTGCAAGTGTAAAGTGTGACAAAGCATCGGTGTTACCCAAGTTATATAAAAGAAGGTCAGGTACCGTACAATTAACTATATGAGGATAACCTCTTTGTCTAAATTTGTGTTTTTTAAGGAAAAGCTAATTAAGGCATCCCACCAAGTGCTCCAACCAAATATCAATTCATCTGGCATTACACCCCCCGAACTACCCTTGAGATGTATTCCACTATTGTGATACTTATTTGATTTGTAAACTAAAGAGTGTAAATTAAGTATGTGATAAATAAATGTTTGTTCCTTTACTATGTAACCTTATTTTTAGTTTGTTAACTTAGTATCCCGTTAAGCACAAAAATGGGTGGGTTTTGCGGCCAACAACGCAATGTACACAGCAGTAAGTTTTAGAACATTTTTACATGTATAATTAATATACAAATTAATAATTAATTTTATGTAAAATGCATTTTTGACAATTTATAATTTAATAAACAAATTTAAAATCGGCACACACACTATAAAAACTCTACATTATGAGATCAAAAAATCTGATGTGGACAGCACATGACTTTCCTTATATAATGCAATGAAATTACTACTTTTACAGACAAAAAAAATAGATTATTCATATAATAGATATTTAAATTCTTTCCAAGATAATCAATTTTCGTTAATTAGTCGTCATTTTCATTGATTCAGCGTCATGTTTATCCATTTGGCGAGTTTTTCGTTAATTTAGCAATATTTAAAAAAGTCGCCAAGTTGGCGACATTCCACCAAATTCGTCGCCAAAATCTCACCAAGCGTTATGGACGGAGAAATAAGTAATTCTTACAGCATGTAAATGACTATTGGCGTTCAAATACAAAAATATTACTCAAAGTATATTTTTTCATGAATGGAGCGAGCTAGATCCACGAGAATGATGTCACCCAATTTATCGCATGGTATTACATATGAAAAGTGAACATTTTTCTCAATAGGAGATATATATTTTTTTATTTTATATAACTTTTTGATAATTTTTTTGAAAAATGTGCAATATCTCGAGAACGGTTCATATTAGCGTTCTAAAATTTTTATCAATCGTTTTCTAATGAAAAATTACATAAGAAATGTCTATTTGCGTAACTTTATTAGAGGTTTTGATTTTTTGACGATGTTTTTAAATTTTCACTCGAAAATTTAAGGGGGCTCTGAACATTCAATTGCGTATAAAAACAATAGGCTTCCAGTATTTACGGATTGCAATTTTTGTACCAGATTTCGTCCGAATCAGTCCATTCGTTCGTCAGTTATCGTCTCCACAGACTCACTGACACACACACACACACACACACGCAGATATCACTTCAGAAATGTTCGATTCGTGATCAGGAATGCTTGAAATCAAATTAAAACTCGAATTCGAACTTTAGATCCCGTCACAATTCTTTCCTTATACGTTATTGTATATAAGGAAAGTAAAAAGGATGATGCAACTTGAGCCCCCAAGACCAGATTTGCTTTTGTCACCCTAGCATTTAACACATTTACCCTCTGTTTCACACAGCATTTAACACATTTACCCCCTGTTTAACACAGCATTTAACACATTTACCCTCTGTTTAACACAGCATTTAACACATTTACCCTCTGTTTAACACAGCGTTTAACACATTTAGACACAAATCTTAGCACACCGACTGTCAAGATTTTATAAATAAAATCATGAGATAAAGTTACTGGCTGTTCTGAAGCAAATCGTGATTTCCCCGGTATTTAATATTTCACGAAGCCGAAAATCACACACAAAATAATTAACCCTTGCGTTTTAGCCATGTAAAACATGTGGAGAATAAATTTAGTTAAATGCGGGTAAATATACCACATATTTATCTTTGTTATCTAGACAAACAGTTTTAATTACAGAATACTAGAAAACCACTTGGAACTAATTTCCCAAATAGAAGTGATACAATTCTGTTACGAATATATAAAATGCTTTTGCGGCATGTTGTTTCTAGGGAATGAGAAAACACATTTACAAGCAGACATTGTTATTATTTGAAGGTCTGGATCACTGGACCTTGGAAAAAATTTGGGAAATATCCCCCAAGTTTGCGCTATTTCGCAAAATTCGTCGCCAATGTGACCTTCAAATAATAACAATAGTTGCCGGTAAATGTGTTTTCTTCTTCGGGAGAAACATAATTCCACAAAAGCATTTGATGAATTTCTAACAATTCAGTCAAACGTAGAATATAAAGCTCGAATAATAAGTTTCGAATAATATCGTAAAATATACATCTCGAATAATAGGTTTCACACAACAATTTCATTAAAAATTGTTCTACAACCTTCTGTTTGTGTGTGAATATGAAAATCCCTCTATTGTTTCGAATACAATGGGAAAATGATTTATAATATTTGAAATTTAGTTGTTATTTTAATAAAGACTATATTGTTTTTCCATTTGTCCAATAAAAATGGTTGTTATATTTGACAAAAGATAGGCGTATGTATTAGAATAAAATAAAATATTCCATTTTCAATGCAAAATTCAATAGTTATAGGCTAATTTTTGCTCAATATGAAATATATTTTATCGTTGCAACTTAATAATGCAATTAAATGTAATGGTATCATTAATAACAAAACGAAATTATCAATTTAATCCAAAATGGCAATTTAAAATAAAAATACTTCCTCTTTTAAATAACGCTTCATGCAATATTTACTCTTAGAAAGCATTTAATGTCCATGTTTGATTTAATAAGGTGAAAACTGTTCAATTATGCCAGTTTTCATTGCAATTACTCGGTAAATGATCAACAAAATTTGATGTAATTTCGAACGGTTAATTAGCTGAGATCATTGAAAATCGCAAACATCTGCAATTTCAGGATTTCAATTCCTTACCCATAATTAACCAGGATAATGAATGGCATTTGAATATGAATTGGATAGAAAAGAGTTGAAATACGATGAATTAAGTAAATTATAAAATCAAAAATCTGATGTGGGCAACATATGACTTTCTTTATATAATGCAATGAATTTACTGCTTTTACAGTTAAAACAAATGTTATTCTTATAGCAGATACATATATTCTTTCCAAGATATTGAATTTTCTTCAATTAGTCGTCATTTTCGTTGATTTAGCGTCATTTTTATCAATTTGGCAAGATTTTTGCTAATTTGGCAACAATTAAAAATGTCGCCAAGTTGGCGGTATTCCGCCAAATTCGTCGCCAAAATCTCGCCAAGCGATATGAACAGAGATATAAGTTATTCTTACAGCAGATAAATGACTATTGGCGTTCAAATACAAAAGTATTACTCAAAGTATCTTTTTTTATGAATGGAACGAGCTAGATCCACGAGAATGATGTCACAAATTTATCGCATGGTATTACATATGAAAAGTGAACTTGTTTCTCAATAGGAAATATTTTTTTATTTTATATGATATTTTGATAAGTTTTTTAAAATATATGCAATATCTCGAAAACGGTTCATGTTAGCGTTCTAAAATTTAAGTCAATCTTTTTCTAATGAAAAATTACATAAGAAATGTTTATTTGTGTAACTTTATTAGCGGTTTTGATTTTTTGACGATTTTTTAAAATTTCACTCGAAAATTTAGGGGGTTCTGTACATTCGATTGCGTATAAAACAATAGGATTCCAGCGTTTATGGATTGTGATTTTTGTACCAAATTTCGTTCGAATCGGTCCATTCGTTCGTCAGTTATCGTCTCCACAGACTCACTGACACACACACACACACATACTTTCACACACACACACACACAGACATCACTTCAAAGATGTTTGATTCGTGATCAGGGATGCTTGAAACGTGCTCTCCCGTCGAAAACTCAATTTCGAATTTTCGACCCCGTCACAATACTTTTCTTATACATTATGTATATAAGGAAAGTAAAAATGAAATTTGCTGTTATCTAACTCAACATTTTAAATTAAGCAATCCACATTGAAAACTTTTTCGAGAAAATTTCTCCCCTCTAAAATTAAGTAGTTTATAAGATGCAATTATTACTTTATCTAATAGAAGCAAAAATCAAATCTGAACCCAGTCAAAGTTTCAATTAAAATATTGGAAGAAAATAATAAGGAGAAGTTGGTAATATGGAAGAGAGTTGTAATATGGGAATAACAAACTACTGACGTGTTAGTACCATCTAGCGATTGTACATTATGCCTGAAGGTGGGATCCAATCTATCGACAGAATAGTCACTCGGTTTGGTAAATAATGCTAAGAAAAGAGAACAGAATTCTCAGACGTCAGACATTTTGTCAGAAAACATGTAAAGTAACATTCTACTTCAACCCGAGATCGTGACTCTTGTATGAACCATTATAATTGACTTCACTCTAAATTAATCTTCAATAACCTAATGACTAGAGTTGGACGAAGGAATCACGACATTTAACAAAAAATCTGATGTGGGCAGCACATATCTCTCCTTATATAATGCAATGAATTTACTAATTTTACATTAAAAAAAAATAGATTATTATAGTAGATATTTATATTCTTTCCAAGATATTGAATTTTCGTCAATGAGTCGCCATTTTCAATGATTTAGCGTCATTTTTATCCATTTGGCGATTTTTTCGTTAATTTGGCAACATCCCACCAAATTCGTCGTCAAAATCTCGGCAAGTGTTATGAGCGGAGAAATAAGTTATTCTTACAGCAGATAAATGACTATTGGCGTTCAAATACAAAAGTATTACTAAAAGTATCTTTTTTTATGAATGAAACGAGTTAGATCCACGAGATCAATGTCACAAATTTATCACATGGTATTACATATGAAAAGTGAACATGTTTCTCAATAGGGGATATTTTTTTATTTTATATGATATATTGATAATTTTTTTGAAAAATGTGCAATATCTCGAGAACGATTCATGTTAGCGTTCTAAAATTTATGTCAATCGTTTTCTAATGAAAAATTACATAAAGGAATGTCTATTTGCGTAACTTTATTAGAGATTTTAATTTTTTGATAATTTTTTCTAAATTTCACTCGAAAATTGGGTGTTCTGAACATCCGATTGCGTATAAAAGCAATAGGCTTCCAGTGTTTACGGATTGTAATTTTGTACCAAATTTCATTCGAATCAGTTCATTCGTTCGTCAGTTATCGTCTCCACAGACTCACTGCCACACACACACGCACACAGACATCACTTCAAAGATGGTTGATTCGTAATCAGGTATGCTTGAAACGTGCCCTCCCGTCGAAAACTCGAATTCGTATTTTCGATCCCGTCACAATACTTTTCTTATTGTATATAAGGAAAGTAATAAGAAATTTTATTTACAGCTAACTTCGCTGGGATCCCAAAACACATATTATAAATAAAAATCTATATACAAATTATTTGCAATGCTAGTAGTATAAATTCTATCCGGGACATCTTAATCTATAATGCAATTCGAACCCCACTCATAACTCAATAGAATCTCACATGAACCGAATATATGAGCAACATACGAAATGCTTATTTAAAATATCTAAGCTGATCCAAGACACACACGCGCGCGAATTTAGCAGAATGACAAATCCGTAATTCTAAAGTCCGTAGTTTTATAGATTTGACCAATCATGAGTATGCGATTCTTGATTCTTCGGAATGAAAGTTGAGAAGTTTAGGACATAAATTAGAATCAGGTAGAAGTAGAATTATAATAAAACGATAATAAATAATAGAACCTTCACAAACATTTCTGTTTTTTTTTTACTGAGTAGGTGATATAGTCCTATTTAATCTGGGGTTTTAAATAACACTTGAATAGTTCCTTAAAATGAACTTCTTACATACCCTGTAATCGTTTTTAGAGTAGTAGTTGGTTGACGCCGCTTAATTGCATATGCTTGGCGGGTACACAGATCAATATTATTAATACGCCTCTTGATCATATACTAAAAAGTTAATATAAAAATACCAATTTGAGTAATGAATAGCAGTACTTTATTACTATGTACATAATGCATTCTTTTCATTTATTATGTATATACCTTTTCAACTACACAGAGTAAAACCGGAGGTTACCATGTTTGGCGATTTATCGCTTTTCCCATGTCTTCCAAAACTGAAACTAAAATTCACGAGATTGGTGTCTCAGCTTTTATGCAATTAACCGGTGATTGCTATGCGCTAAAACGAGTACGTTTAACATTAGTTGCAAGCCAGGCTGGCGCCGGAGGGGGCTGACACCCCTCCACCAGAAGTATACTCAGTCTCCTCTGATGGAAATATTTAATCTTTTGTAGTGGCATGAAATTTTATACAACATGTCATCCAAATTTTGCAAAAAACTGTTTTTTCAGATATTTTTGTAAACTTCGTTTTGTATAGTGCAGACTTAAGATTTTTTCGTTGCTGAATTTGTGGTTATACTGATGATCATCAATTTAGTTACATATTTAATTTAAAAATAATCAATAATTTTTTAAATATTAAAATAAGAATATAGTGTTTAGGGTACTTTTGCATTATTGCGAGTTTCACCGTTATACATTGCCAACTGATGATCAGTTATACAGATGAGTAATTAGTTATATAGAGTACTACATTATCATGTTATACATTATCAACTGATAAGTAATTACAGTCAATTTAATTATGTAATATTATATAATTAATTATGCCGACGCGGTGGTCGAGCGGTCAAGGCGAGCTTTTCCACGACCGCCGTTCGACCGCCGCGTTGTGGGTTCGAGTCCCACGTAAGGCATGGATGTTGCATTGTTGGACGCAGTGTGTTCCAGCCCCCTCTGGTGCGCCTGGGGCAACGTCCCAGGACGGCTAAATGGTTCACTTTTCTGGTCGATGTATAGGCGAATGATGAAAGTCAAGTGCCTGGCCATTTGATTATATATATATATATATATATATATATATATATATATATATAATTAAAATATTTTTTATTACAGTAATTTATTAAAAGCTAAAATTTGACATTTTAGTGCATTTCCCTCGGTCTCCCTCCCCCCCTCCCCCAAATGATTTTTTCTAGGGAGCCCCTCCTTCAAAGCTGTTGAGCCCCACATGTATTTCCCTCCAGCCCCTCTTGTATTACATTTCTGCTTACTTCTCTGGTTCCAAGACATTCGTTTCTATTTCACAATATTCTATGCAGGTAAGCATGGTATACTAATATCCGTTACCCGATAGTAGTGTATGGGGTGACTCTGGGACAAAATGACTATGTCATTTTTGTACCAGAGTCACCCCCATACACTACACTTTCCTCCATTTTTTTAAAAATCAGGACAACCTCTTAAGACCAAAAATGCATAAAATCCTTCAAAAATGCATAAAATCATTCAAAAATGCGTATTTTTAAAAAAATCAAAAATCAAGAGAGTTTTAGGACTCTAAAATTTAATACATTTTGACTTATATTTAAGTCATATAAGACATTATTGAGACCATATCTATCAAAATCTTTGAATATATGAAAGAAAATAATATCAAATATATTAGAGATTAATATGATATTAAGATAAATGCGTGAAAAAAGAAGACCTCCAAATGAATTGAAGCCCTCTAATATATTAAAAATGCTCTGTTTTTAAAGGGTGGGGTTGAGACCCCCCCTTTTTCTTATAAAATTAAAAAGAATTATAAAAATATGTCAAAATTAAAAAAGAGGCAAGTTTAGATAACACGATCCCAAAATAGGATCGTCTCAGAAAATGATATCTTTTTTAAAGACTATGATAAATATAAAGAAGAATATAATATTATAAAATCTAAAGATTATCAATTAAATTTAGAAAAGATAAAAAAGAAATGATAATTACAAATAATATACTATATTTTATATATAATAATAAATTTTCAGGTGGGGTTACATATCCCCACCTAAATATGATACAATTAATCTTTAAAAATGATTAAGCTTTCTCTAATGCATATTCGTATTTATCATCTATCATACCCGTATACTTAAATACATATCTACCTTTATTGATTTTATTTATTGATTCATCAGAAAGTTTTCCATGTTTATTCGCAAGGTAATACTCTTTTTCTTCAGCTTCCACATCTAACATTACGATTACTGAATCTCCATATTTAGTATTAATTTTTCTCAATGATATCAGATCATATTTCCCAGGATTTAAATATTTTAATTTAAACGTTTTAGGATTACCTCTCAGTCTATTGAACTCTTCCATTTATTAGTAAACATTTTTTATAAATGCACAGGAATCTAATCATAATAGAATAAGTTCTTTGAAATAATATATAAAACTCCTAATCCATTCAATTTAATATCTTCATTTTCTTCCTTTTCAATTAATACAGTCATCCTTTGAAAACTTTCTGATAATAGTTTTTTAGTATGGTCATATTTTATATACAAATCATACAATTCTTTACAAAGATAAGTCAAATAGTAAATTTCTTCAGAATTTATAAAATTTATCACCTAAACACTCATCCATTTATTAGTAAACATTTTTATAAATATTAATAACCAAATGGTACAGTATCAAAATTATCTAAAATTCTTCTTTTATCATATCCAAACACGTATCTTTTATTCGTTTTGATATATCTAAATATAATAAATCTACTAAAACAGGTTTATATTCACCTGTTTTTCTGATATATTTAATTAATTATCTAATTAAATCATCCTTCTTACAGCCTTTAGATTGTTTAATATTCAATTGTTTTACTACTTTTCTAAGCTCACCAATAGTCTTTGACTTTAAGGTTAGCTCCATTTATTAGGAAACATTTTTTGCAATACTGCTTCCTGGAAGATGCTTACTGTGATAAATACTTTTTAAATGTCTCTTATTGTGTGTATAGGTATATTGCATACCACATTCACATTTAATTTTTTATATTTGATTATGGAATCACAACATTTACAATGACTTTGGAAATAATTTTTTCCATTTCTATGATATATATAAAACTCATTTACTGATTTCATAGTCAAACAGTGTATACACTTTTTCGTAAGCTCCATTTATTAGGAAACATTTTTTGAAATACTTTGTAAGAAATCATTCCAGATTTTTTCATATTTCTTTTTGACTTTATAGCAAAGTCTTTGAACCTTTATATTATTTTCAATTTTAAAAATATCACAAATCTTTTTCATAAAATAATAATAATTAACTGATGTCTTATAATACATAAAATCTAAAAATATTAAAAACATATCCTCAACTTCTTATACCTCCTTTTTAATTGATTAAAATAACAAACTCTACTATTATATCTTTGTTTTAAACTCTCGTAATCTATAATATAAAAATATTCATCATCTGAATACATTAATTTCATCTTATATACTACTTCTGAAACTTCATTATCTGAAACTTCATTATCTGAAATATCAATCGATTCAACCATTTCAACACCGTCAAAGAAGTTAACATTCATTTATTTACTACGAAATCTTATTAATAACAGCTTTTATTTTCTAAACTATCACATCTCCTGATTCATTAATAAAACATTCGTCAAAGATGATAAATATGCCACCCCCAGATGTGGGGGGACCACGTTTGATATAATAATAGGTTCAATATCTTGTAAAAACTATGATTTAATTCCTCATATATGGATGATAAAGTTTATAAAATTGTTTGAAACATATTTTATTGATAATAAAGAATATAAAAATAATGATTAAAAAAAGAATGATATCCTTACTATGTTATAAGAGCGATACATCACCCCCCGTAAAATCATCATACATCGCATAAATCAGATGACCAACTATTAAATTCATCAGAATATTCTAACCATTTTACAAAATATTTATTCCCTTTCTTTTTTATGATTTTTTCAATTTTATATACATCAACTTTTTTATTATATTTTACCATTTCATTTTCATAAAAAGTTCCTTCAATTTCTTTACTGTTTAAATCTTTTAATCGATAAGTAATTGGATCTGTTTTTAATACTTCAGATACTATAAAAATCTCTTCAGTAAATGTAGAATCATCTACTTTCCTGAATGTTTTTTTAATTGTTGATATTCTAACACTATCCCCTATCTTAAATTTAGGTTTTTTTATGATCTTTTTAGTATATAAATTTTTATAAACTTGATATTCATTTTCATCTCGACTAGCCTCAACGGGTGTCATTTTTATTGATCTATGGTATGAATTGTTATAATTTTTAAGTAATTTAGGTAATACATCAATATATCTTTTAGTATTGTTAGCATGCATATATTTTATAATTTTTTCTCTTATACTTCTATTAAATCTTTCAGCTATTGCAGATTTTATTTCTTTATTATAAGTCGTAAACCAATGTATATTATTATCTTTGAATAATTTTTGTGTAACTTTTCCTGTAAATTCAGTACCTTCATCTGTCAAAATGAATTTTGGTTTTCTTTCTTTAAAAACTTCTTTGAAAGCTTGTACGACTTCTTCAGATGTTTTTTTTTATAGGGAAAGCCCAAGCATATTTATTAAAAGCATCTATAACTGTTAACAAATAATTAGTTCCATCGTTATATTTGCTATAATTTTTTATAAATAACAAATCAGCGTCAAATTGATTATTACTGTTTGGAACATAAACTCTCCTTCTTTTAAATTTACGAATGACAGGTTTATATCTAGTATATACATCTTGTTCATGTAAAAATTCTTCAACATTAGGTAATCCTGTTTTTCTTTTCAATTCTTGAATACCAAAATAACATGTTTCTGGATTATAATATGTCTCTTTTAACTCTTTAATCCTAAAAAAGTATTTTTTTTACTACCACAAATTGTACAAATACCTTTACCAACTGGTTTATTATTTTTAGAAGTAGTTTCATGATAATTTTTAGTTTCGGTTTTTCTTTTTACACTTGACACAATACATATTTATAGAAGTAGAAATTCCTAACCCAGATTTTATTTTAGCTTTAATAATAGGTTTAATAAATACTCTACCTAATCTTTCTCGAAATGTTGGATCTTGTATTGCATTTAAATCGTCTATTAATTCTTGATCAGCAACATGTCTCTTTTTTGTATCTTTTGTTTTATTGTATTCAATATTTAATGTTTTCAATGTTTTTTCAATGTTTTCAATGTATGCTGTAATGCTGTAATTCAATGTTTTCAATGTATGCTGTATTCAATGTTTTTTACATGCTTTATCAACTTTATTTATTCCAGGATCACCTCTTTTAAATCTTTTTTCTAATTTTGTAAATGGACCACAATATTGATATCCTGGTAAATGCATTTCTGGAGGATTTATTTTATCTTGTAACCATCCAACAATATCACCAGCTTTCATTTATTTAGAATGAATAAATTTATATTCATTCAATTGCATTTGTTTTACATATTTTTCAACTGGATTAAATTTTAAACTTTTTATGAAATCCTTTTCTCGCATATAAATTTCTTCTTCTGTCATATCCTTAGCTTTAAACGAATTAATGAGTTCTTTATAAAAATTATAACAATGTCTATATTCTTCTTTCCTTTCTGCTATTTGTAATGCAAGATCAATAGCTTCTACTATTCCAACCGATAAACTTAAAAAAGCAAGCGGAAGAAAGGCAATAGCTGATAAACCCGTTCCACTTAGAATGACCTTACTTACTGATAATGAAATACTTATCTTTTGATATAAATTTCTACTCTTTCTGTAAACATACAATCTTTTTTCTAAATATTCTTCCATTTCATTTATATAGGATCAAATTTTTTTCTGTATCTCATTTTTGGATTCACTAAATCTAGCATTAAAAAATCGTATTGTTTTTGAACACTTTTATTATATATTTGTTTGAATTCTTCAGTACTTAATTTACCATCTATCTCTCTTATAATCTGCTGCATTTCTTTTGGTTGTAGATTGAAAAATATAAAGTATTTACAGTTCTTTCTTATATTGATAGGAGTTGAATAATATGACTATGATAAATAAATAATAGATGCGTTTTTCTTTCTACCTCTGATAAATAATTCCTGAATGGTTTTTGATCTTTCTCAGTCACACAATCATCGAAAATAACTAAATTCTTTAATGTAGGATTTAAATTATCTACTGTAATAAAATCATCTGAAGAAAAGAATACTTCTTTTTTGTATTTATCATATAATTCTAATAATGTTTTCTTATTCTTCTTACATTTCAAAATATCTCCTCTTTCTATATCTTCAAACATTGTATATATTTCTTGTAATGTAGAATATTTAGGTTCGTATAATTCTTTTGCACATATATATAATGCATCAAAATTTAAAAAATCATAAATCATATTTAACAGTAAATTTGTTTTACCTGAACCTGAAGGCCCTGTTATAAGCAATCTAAATGGATGTTTAGGTAACAAAGGATGTTGATTAGGATCAGGTAACTCATCTGGTTCTGTGTAATCTTTAATTTTTATCATTTATATAACAGTAAAAAATAATTTACTCGCTGTAAAAAATAATTAGTCGCTGTAAAAATTATTTACTCGCAGTAAAAAATTAATATTATATAAATGAACGAATTAGAAAAAGAACGAAAACGTTTATAAAGCAAATAAAAGATTCAATTAAATTAGTAAAAGTAGAAAAAGAAATAAGAAAGAATAGAAGATCAACTAAAAGAAAAATTAGGTATTCAAAAAACCTTAAAGGAATTTCATAAACCAGTCACTCAAGAAATTGAAAAATATGAAAAATCAAATAAAGAGGTTGTAAAAAGTATTCAAAATGCTGTAGAAAATATTTCATTTCCACATCTTGATTACACATCAGATGTTAAACAATTGATGGATAGAGCAGAAGGAAAAATTACATTTTACAGTGATACATTTTTGGATAAACCGTTTATCAAAAAAGAAAATTTAAAATTACCTTCTGATCTTATAAATAAATCTAAAAAAGATCTTGATGAAATAATAGCAATAGCTAAAGAAAAGCGAGATACACATAAAAGAATGAAAGGAACTAATACTAAAAATTATAACTATTCTAAAGCTGAAAGTGATCTAGAAAAAATTAAGGAATCAGATTATAAAATGGAAATGATGAAAAAATATATCCATGTCTTATGGCTTATGAAAGAGGATTATCCTTATTTAGGTGAAGGTATAGATAAAAAGGATGTATTATCAAATTTAACAGAAAAAATATGTAATGGAAGTAAATCAAAGAAATTGTATAATCAAGTAGTTTTATTGTTAGATATGTTATTAAAAAATGAAGAAATGACTTACAATGATGTACAACGATATTATAAGCAATTTCTATATAAACTATAACAATTTCTATATAAAAAATAAACTTAAATCAGCTTTTAGAAATAAAGAAGAACTAACATTACAAATAGATAAATCTAAAACTCCTAATCATGAGATGTATTTAACTAAAACTCAAATTAATCATATTAATGACGGAAAAAGAATTACTATCAGTAAAACGCAATTAGATAAAAATGGAGGATTTTTACCATTTCCAGCAGCACTTATACCCTCTTTAATAACCGCTGCGAAATTTGCAGTTCCAGCATTAGCAACAGGTGCTTTATCTGGATTAGCTAGTTCAGCTGTACAAAAAAGGGGATCTGGGAAAAAAAAACGTGGAAAGGGAATATATCAACCTTGGGAATTAGTAACAAAATGATTGAAGAAAATATGAAAAATGAAAAAGGATTTAGAGGTGTATTTACCTCTGATTTATTACCTAAAACAATAGGTAAATTTGAAAATGGAATCATTAATTTAGATGTATCAACAGGTCCTGGAACTCATTGGGTTTGTTATTATAATGATCCTAAATATAAATATGTGTAATATTTTGATCCGTTTGGTGAATATGACAATATGAAGAAAAACTATATTCCTAAAAATATTAAATCATTTCTTGTTACATCTAATAAAAAGACAAAAATAAGCCATAATGATAGTTTTTTACAGAAACTTACATCTGTGAAATGTGGTTTATTTTGTATGAAATATATAAGAAAAAGGAATAAAGGTAAATCACCTAAAAATGTTCTCAAATCATTTCCGACACAAAAACCTAGTGACTATAAAGAAAACTTTGTTATGTATAAATGATAATATTAAAATCTGAAGGTCATGAGAAATCAGAGGAATTTACTGTAAATTTTATTACACCTCTTAAATTAAAAAAAATTAGCTTTACACTCGTTTTCTATGGAAGTTTTCTGGTTTAATATAAGTAAGAATTATGGAAATAACATATTTAGATTGTATACATTAGACACAGATAAAACAATTGCTATCTCAAATGGTAATTATACTATAAGAGGTTTAAATGAGTATATGATAAAAATATTTGGTGAGGATCCACCTGTGAAATTTTGTATTATTGAAGCAAGACAAAGAATATCTATTAAACTGAAAAAAGGTTGGGTAATAGATTTTACAAAAAGTAACTTTCATAAAATTATAGGTTTTTTAAAACCGACATATGGAAGTTATGATGAAGAAACAGAGGTTGAAGGTGAACATATTGCTGATATATCCAACGGAAATGATAATATTTATATTCACTGTGATGTTGTAAAAGGATCTTTAATGAATCAATCTAATTCAGAAGTCATTTATTCTTCCGTTAATAAAAATCCTCCAGGTAGTATAATTTCAAAAGAATTTAATAATTGGATATATTTTCCTGTTAAAACGGATCCTGTTGAAAGAATAAAAATGAGGATTACTAATCAAAAAAGGTGAATTAATTGATTTAAATAAAGGAGCTCTGGAATTTAATTTTATATCTATTTTTGAGGATAACTACGTATATCAATTGTTAGACCAGGTTTTTCTTCATAAATAAATGAATAAAAATAGATTATATAGAAAAAGTAAAAATACAAGTATTTTTAAAGGTTTTGTTGAAAACTGAAGAAAAACCACGGAATAAATTAAATGAAGTTATGTCAATGAAAAAGAAAGGAGGCGGTTTAAAAATTCTTCCTAAATAAATGCAAAAGATTTATGATTTGAGTGATACTCATTATTATTATAATGATCAAATTAAAAGTTATGAATTAAGAGAAATTCACCCAAAAGAACATAGTTCAGATGAGAATGCCACATATGTTTTTCATATTAATGATACTAAAGCAAAAATTTTATATTCTAGAGGATATCTTGAACAAAAATTAAAAATTACAAAAAATGATAAATCATCCATCGGAAACGAAAATGTGAGTCTGGTAAATGGCGGAGGTTTTATCAAAACTTTAAAAGTACATATAGGAGATACCGAAATTGAATCAAATACACAGTCAGATTTTTCAATCATGAATCATGCTTTAAGATTAACTCATTATACTCCTGATTATACAACATCACAAGCTCAAGATGGATTTTCTTATCTAGATACAGCTGATTCAACTGACCGAAAAGAGTTAAAATATGAAGGTACTTTAGAAGATACTACTAAAATAACTGCATTTTTTAATAATTTGAAAATGAATAAAGATTATAGCGAAGAATTTACAAAGAGATGGGAACTAACGAAAGATAGCAATGTCATTAAAATATGGACACTTTTAAAAGATATAATCGATTTCTTTAGAGAATATGAAAAGGTAATTTCTGGTTTTGAAGTGAAAATAGAAATTCAAGGAAATGAAAATAAGAATATGATATATACTGATGTCGAAAATGTTAATTATAAGGTAGTAGTTGAAGGTTTAACCTTGCATTTACCTTATATAGAATTTAAAAATTCTGCAGAAAGCGTGTTTATGGAATCATTTTCATCTGATAAAGATATAGAGATAAATTGGGATCGATATAGATTTAAGATGGTAGGTCCCTATAAAAGTGATAGTGGATCTGTCACAACAGAAACAGCTTCTGATAAAGTTTTAGGAGTCTATGTTATTCCTCAGTATGTTGAAAGAGATGGTAATTATGAAAAAAAAAATATGATATTTGATAATATAGATATGACTGAATGCTGGTTGATGATTAATAATAAACAAATTCCTCTTATGCGTTACAAAACGAATTTTACCAATAAAGATTAAAATAGAGTGTATGCAGCTCTTTTACAGGCAGGATTAAATGATATTAATACAGAAACAGGGTGTTTGATAAGTAAGAAGAATTATGGAAAATTGTATACAGTTTTTTATTTTCACTTATCAAATCATGAAAACTATACCGATTTAAATAATTTAGATATTGAATTTAATTGGGAGAGATAAATGAATACTCAAAAGGAATATAAGTTTTATTTTATTTTTAAAGAAAGAAAGAGATGTTTTATAAATTTGAGAAATAAAACTATAACAATGGTTAAGAGTTTAAAATCATAAAATTAATGCTCTAATAAATGAGTGCTTATTATCCACCTTATGATGATCAAATGAAAGAAGGGCCTAATGGACCTCCTGGTATAGGTTTTAAATTAATGGATGATGGAAATTATGATATGGAAAATAGAATTTTAAAAAATTGTGAAAATCTTATAGATGATTTAGATTTAACTACTAAAAGTTTCGTTTTGAATAAAATAGAAAATAATCATTTTGAATTGAGAGATCTTATAGAAACTAAATATGATGAGGGTTTTTTATCCTTTACTGAAGAAACAGGCAAGAGAATAAAAGAATTAAATGAAACAATTTTTACATTCTTTAGAAGGAAAACCTTACGATGCAAAAGGAAAAAGAATAGGAAATGTAGCAGATCCTAAAGATGATAAAAATGCTGTGAATAAAAGATATTTTAAAAAAATACGTTAATATTACAGAATGATAAATTTGATGCAAAAAATAAAATAATTACGAATGTTTCAGAACCTGAAAATGATAATGATGCTGTTAATAAAATATGTTTAGACAATAGAGGTATCTGGATTACCATAGAAGATGATTTTCATACTTTTACAACTGGGGGATTTAAAAAAGTAAATTTCAACATGATGAGTTCTAAATTACTGGATCAAGAGATGCGATTAACTACAGATATGTATATGAAAATTTCTATATATTTAATAAATATGGATATAGATCATCCGCTAGGTAGAATATATACATATTATAAAAGTCAAGATCCACTGATATCACTAGAAATCAATGGTAAGGGAATTTTAAGAGTAGGAATGAGCCATAAAGATTCAGTAACTTGTTTTGCCTATGGAAAACGCAACGATATTATTACATTATTGATATTACCTGAGGGTAATTCAAACACTTTAAAATCTTATATGCATATTGATAAAATCCTTTTCTAAAATACGTTCACCATTAAATGGCTATCGATTGGAATGCATTTTCCAGAAATAATTTATCTGAAGGTGTAATTAGAAATCTTAAAGATCATGTAAATATGGATTTAATTTTTCAATATTCATCACAGTCTGATTCTTTTATTGAAGAATTTGCTCAACCTGATCATTGGCCTATAATTTCTAGATATCAAAAATTATCAGAAGATTTTATAGAAAAATGTAAAGATAAAGTAGATTGGGAAAACAATTCTCATTATCAAACTTTAAGTAAAGAAATTATCACAAAATTTTCTGATTATTTAGATTTATATAAAGTATCAATGTTTCATAATCTTACAGAAGATACCATGAGAGAATTAAAAGATGATTTAAATTGGCTGTATATAGCTAGATATCAAACATTTAGTGAAAATGTTATAGAAGAATTTATGGAAAAATTAGATTTTTGTTATTTGATTAAATACAAATTTGATCTATTACCTGATCAATTTTTTAATATTTATTGGAAAAAAATACAAACTATACAGATGAGTGAATTAAATAAAAAGTTTGGTCATTATGAAGAAGAATCTTATAGAGAAAAATTTATTGAAGTGATTTGTGAAGTTAAAAAAATCTTGAACGAATGTGTTTATCTTTTGAGAAAAGATGAAAAATAAATATTTTATAAAAATGTATTTTATTTAGAATTAATGTTTCTATTACTATTTCTGATAATGAACAAAAAATATTATAGCTGAAAAAATATTTAGAGAGTCAAAGTTTGATAAAGAATACAGAGAAAAACTTAAAAAAGAGATGGAAGAAAGAGGTTTTACAGATTATGAAGAATGGATGGATTTATATTTATAAAAAATGTTTACTAATAAATGGATGAGTGTTTAGGTGATATTCGAGATTTAAATTTTACAAATTCTGAAGAAATTTACTATTTGACTTATCTTTGTAAAGAATTGTATGATTTGTATATAAAATATGATCATACTAAAAAATTATTATCAGAAAGTTTTCAAAGGATGACTGTATTAATTGAAAAGGAAGAAAATGAAGATATTAAATTGAATGGATTAGGAGTTTTATATGTTATTTCAAAGAACTTATTCTATTATGATTAGATTCCTGTGTATTTTTAAAAAATGTTTACTAATAAATGAAAGAAGTCAATAGACTGAGAGGTTATCCCAAAACGTTTAAATTAAATGATTTATATCCTGGGAAATATGATCATTGAGAAAATTAATACTAAATATGGAGATTCAGTAATCGTAAAGTTAGATGATGAAGAAAAAGACTTTGCGAATAAACATGGAAAACTTTCTGATGAATCAATAAATAAAATCAATAGAGGTAGATATATATTTAAGTTTACGGGTATGATAGATGATAAATACGAATATGAATTAGAGAAAGCTTAATCATTTTTAAAAATTAATTGTATCATATTTAGGTGGGGACATGTAACCCCACCTGAAAATTTATTATTATATATAAAATATAGTATATTATTTGTAATTATCATTTCTTTTTTATCTTTTCTAAATTTAATTGATAATCTTTAGATTTTATAATATTATATTCTTCTTTATATTTATCATAGTCTTTAAAAAAGATATCATTTTCTGAGACGATCCTATTTTGGGATCGTGTTATCTAAACTTGCCTCTTTTTAAATTTTGACATATTTTTATTATTCTTTTTAATTTTATAAAAAAAAGGGGGGTCTCAACCCCACCCTTTAAAAACAGAGCATTTTTAATATATTAGAGGGCTTTCATTTATTTGGAGGTCCTCTTTTTTCACGCATTTATCTTAATATCATGTTAATCTCTAATATATTTGATATTATTTTCTTTCATATATTCAAAGATTTTGATAGATATGGTCCCAATAATGTCTTATATGACTTAAATATAAGTCAAAATGTATTAAATTTTAGAGTCCTAAAACTCTCTTGATTTTTGATTTTTTTAAAAATACGCATTTTTGAATGATTTTATGCATTTTTGGTCTTGAGGTTGTCCTGATTTTTAAAAAAATGGAGGAAAGTGTAGTGTATGGGGGTGACTCTGGTACAAAAATGATATAGTCATTTTGTCCCAGAGTCACTCCCATACACAACTCCCGATTAAGATGACCGACTGTTATTAACTCATGAATTAGTTAAATAGTTCTAATTCTTCATTGAACTGTTGCCAACTTGTATACCTAGTAAAAAAGAAGTAAATTATTTTAAACTAACAGCCCTCAAATGAGAAGTTCCTGTAAGAATACAAATATTACCCAAACTAAGTAAATTATTATAAAAGTGGAAGTAAATAGTGTGGAATACGAATATATATGAAACAGACGACAGAAGACTGCCGCATTTTGAATATATTCTCACCCCATTTTTCCATCTGCAAAGTGTGAATGCGATAATGCTAGGGTAACACGCAATTCTATATTTAGACTGTGTAAAATAACTTAAACTGGATAAAATTTTCGTAGTGATGCATTATATAAACATAAGTTCCTTGATATTAAGATATTTATAACAATGACATTTAAGTGGTTTCTTTAAAAGTTCTGATTCCTAAGATTTTAGAATTAACTCTCAGAATATTTTGAGTAGTTTGAAAAAATGTTTGAATTGTTATAACTTTGAATAATACAGGGCTAATCGGAAGAATGAAAATTAAATATTATTTTAAATTTGAATTATTATCATATTATTGTTTTTAAAACATTTGATTAAATATAACAATTATATATATTATTTTAATTAAATATATTAAATATCTATTTACGTTACTGATAATTTTACCAATCCAAAACAATACCCTCCATCATATCTATGCAAACTGAAATTGGCATCTATCTATCAAATTTTGCAAGTTAAAAATGTTCTTTGACATAACATTTGTTAACCGAAGAGCAGTATCACGTTTAATGAATAACGAGCTATGTGCCTATGCTTGTTTTCGTAATGTCCCTTATCTTATGTCATTCGAACTCGCGTATCCAATCGAGTCAGAGATGTCTTGCGTAAAACTTTTATCACTGAAGAGTAGAAAAAGAGAAGTGAAATAATGATTTATAGAGTATTTTTTCTTCAAAAGTAATATATTATTATTTCATGGTTGCAGATAAAAATATATGGTCTTTGTGGCTCCGGTTGACTTTTTCAAATAAGGTAAGTGACTCAAATATGGGCACCCCTAAGCATCTTAGTTATTATAATGATTGTTTTAGCAGATAAAAATTCGAAAATTGGTGGATGTATTCTCCTTGCAGAGGGTAACAGGGAAAAAATGATAATTAAGTTAAAAACATCAGATAGGTACTAATAATGGACAGTGTCCATGTTGGGAACCTATGCTCATATTTGGAACCTGTGCACCTAATATGGGCACCCTTAAAAATTATGCTAAAAAACCTTAAATCAACGTAAAACTTTACTCAGAGTCGGCACAAGATGGACATACAAAAATATAAAATTTTTCCTTACTTGTAAGGCCAGAACATTCTTCATATACCCAAACACGGCACGTATTACACTGTATCATGTCTAATTGTTTTTCTTGGCGACACAGTACACAATAACAGGACTCTTTTGTGCTGGATGCACCACTGTAGGACGGCTGAGCCGCAACAGTTGATATTACATTTGTCTTGAGTTTAGGCTTGGGTGCTGGCTTCGGCTTAGCTGCTCGTTTGAACTTGTCAGATGCTTTATTCTTGGGTACCTTTTTTTCTGGAAAAAGCGATTTCACCAATCTTAAGGCTCGATAATTTAAAGTCTTTTTTCTGTTGGTCTTTTAAAATATCGGAGATAGGTAATTGATGCATATCTGTGTCTTTTTTACAGCAGTGCCCATATTAAGTATAGTGTCCGTATTTGGGTCACTTACCTTATTTGTGAGGATTATATGATTTGTTAATAATTTTATGCTAATTCTGCCTCATATGAATTTAATTCATGTCCTTCACTTCTCAACTCTGTTTTCAAGAATCAAACTGTCGCCACAGATCAAGACTATTTATAACTGTTAATTTTGGGAAATGCAGGTCTGTCATATTATTTGCAGAGATTCGTGTTTAGATTTTGGAAGAGGCAATTCAACTAGAAAAGCACGTAAGTTGCTGTACTGGGTCTACTTGTTAGCATTGAGCGGTTCCTTCAGAAAGGTAAAGTTAGAGTGCGCAGAGAATCGTGGTAATAGATCTATATATACGCATCTAGGATCGCATGGAATATTTAGTGAAGTTCTTAATTGTCTATTACCTGCAATTATCCAGTACGTTGCTGTTGTTGAGACCCAGACCGTCCGACCTACCAGAAAGGTGTAAGGTAACCGTTTGGACGGCCGGGAAGTGCCACCCAATTTAGACCGGAACCCAGTGGGGGAGGCATCCACAGGGACCGTACCCTCCTTCCCCTACCACCAACTTCTCGGAAGGACTTACGGACCCACATGTTTAACGTGATCGTACTCTGCATGAACACAGCGGCAGTTGTGGCAGCGTGCAAATCCAGCGCGCAAACCACCGGGCTACCGCGCCCGAAATCCAGTACGTGTAATTATCCAGTACGTGTACTAGTTTAATAAAGAATTTTAAATGAGTACTGTTATGTTTTATGTTGGGATGCCTAACGTTGTGATGCTTTCTGTAATCTTAGAAGTAAGATGAAAGTACACTTATTTTCAGTAGAGATTTGTTTCAGATTAAAAACCTTTATCTTCTCAACTTGACAATGACTCACGAACAGATGAAAACTTTACAAATGGCACCCGAGCGAATTAACCCTAGAAGTTATTGCAGGGGTGTTGTGGGTCTGAAAGTGACCCTAGTACGATTAGTACGTGGTCGGTGGACTTTGGCATACTGGGAGCTGACTTAAAACCGGGACACCAACTATAACGCAACATACTAACCTATGTAAAAGTAATAGCTTCAAGAAGCTAGCAGAAAAGATGGTAGAAATAGAAATATGCGATCAGTCAAATTGTTCAGTTGCACGTCAATCTGACATTATCGAGAGGAGAAGTACAATTTACTTCGACGATAAGAGCTTGCAATTTCGTCCCAGTTGCTCAAAAATAGAACGTCAACTGGGCAGTACGAGAATCCGTGGTTTGATTCTCAGTTGGGGGCAGCAAGACTCTTTACACATCAATGTTTCATACTTTGTTTAAGTTCATTTGCATTATAATCAGTAACATAAGAAAAAATAAACATTTTTGTGAGAGTTCGTTCGCAACCAATTCTTCTACAAATTTTATTGTGGACATTATGTATAATTTATATACATATTGCTTTAATAGCAATTACATTACATAGCGCCGTTCGAACTAACAATTCCCCTCTATACTATCATCTATTTCTTATACTTGTCAAATGGATCTTCGCACGACCTGTGCATTTCTTAAAGCTATGTTTTTCCAATTTTAAAAATATTCCTCTATAATTCAATTGAAATTTAATTTATTCGCAATCTGTGTTATATATCTAAACACATTTTTCCAACATCTTATGTAATTTGGTTAAGAACTAGCTATTTTTATTTTATAAGTACCCTATCTGATTCTTATCATGAAAAATGATTTTTCGAGCGAACTTTTAGTACGTGAAAGTCCTTGAAATATATTTATTATTTTAAAATATTTTGTAAAATGTCTTCATATATTTTTCTTGTTGACAACAGGTCTACTAGACACTAATGAATTTAAATTAATTCAATCTATGATTTTCCCACAAAATCTACAACAAAGGTTTCGGTACTTATCTTATTTCTCAATATACAATAATGTGATTGAAATTATAAGTTTCCAATAATTTGAATTAAATTTATGATAATTACTAAACATGTTATCTAGTTCTTGTATATTACACTATGTATCCACACATAAAATTTCTTGAGCTATCATGTCCCCCTCACAGGCATATACACAGACAAATAAATCATCATATCAAAACTAGAGGAACGTAACTACAAAAATGCGATCTTTCGATTTTTTTAAACTATGTTTCAACTTGATTTTTATCGAAATTCGGTTCGAAGTGACACAAAGAGGTCTAATAAAGTATTTCCAATGTTTAGTTAAATATAATTCACACTTAAAATTATCTTCTATCCTCACGCCTGTAAGATCGGTAAAACGGAGTTTCATTCTTGTTCTCACGCTGCGACATTTTCAAAAGTGCTCGGAAAGTCGTCTTAAAACGTGCATATCCGTCGTAAACTTGTATTAAAAAATTATATTCGAGAGAGTTGAAATACACGCAGTATTTCTTTTAGGTATACATCCGAGGGTGCGAAGTCCCCCCCCCCGCAGACGATTATTCGCCCCCCTATAGACATTTTATGTTAACCTAGTTTCCATTTATGTGCACTTATATATTTATATAAGGCAAATGGAAAACGTACCCCCTAAAGTTTTTCTCACCCTCCCCCCCCCCTCCGGCTGAAAAGTGCTGAAAGAAACACTGAATTCCCTTTTCGTTTTCTGTTATACATAAAATGTTTAAACCAATAAGAACCCGGCATTGGGATACTCAACTCCATCGTTATACTTTCAATTTACATATGTTGTGTGTTGTTGAAAAGGTAGAAAATATAAAAATATCTACTTATTTTATAATAATAAATAGGTACAACATTCTGAAAGAATAACATTTTATAGAGAGGGAAAAACTGGCTTCGTTTTAGAACCTTATGCAACCGTTTAGAAAATGAAATAAGTTCTCCTCCCGTTCTTTGACATAGCATTTACTCAGTGAAGAACAAATGTCACGTTCGACAAATAACAAGTAGCACGTTCGTGTTTATTTCTTCTATATTTTACCTTTTTACGGCGTTCGAATTCATGGGTCCATTCCAGTTGGAGACATAATATGTAGTTACTTCTAAATTTGAAATTTCTAGCGGAATGGAGAATTTTATTGATGATTGACATAAAAGTTGGTGAATGTTCTTTTATATATATTTTCCTTATATATATTTCAAGTATTGTTCTTTCATATATATTTTCCTTATATATTTTTAAAGTATTATTTGTTTTCCTTCCTCAAAAAGTCGAATTTAAGATTTTGATGCATAGACGCAGTTTAAGACTTCCTGAATTAATTTCGAATACTTTTGGAAATATCTGCGAGTTTCTCTCTTTCTCTTTCTATCTCTGTGTGTGTGTATTCACCGTATTTAAGCACTACAAAATTTGGTGTTTTTCATCCTCACTGAATTCTTAATTAAAAGCTTTACACTTGAATTTCAGAAGTTTCATTCACCTGCTACAGTAGGTAAATTCTGTCTGTTGCATTTTGTATTTCGCTTCCTTCTTGAAAAACTTTTGTAATTTAGCTCATTTTAAACTATTCCCACTCTCTATTTCAACATTAGATTAAATTTCTTAAAGCTTTAAACCCATCCAAATCTGTTACCCTTCCATATCTGCATGGACAAATAATTAAATTTCTACATTATTTAAAATAAGGAAACAGGATAACTAATTCTTCGGCTTTAGTTCTGTATATATTGACATTGTCTGAAATTGCATAAGCTGGCAGCTGTCTTTCAAATGTGTCGCAGTTGTTTAAAGTGAAAGAATATTTCTATCCCTAAAGTTATTTGATGCGAAGTCATTTGACGTGAAGTTTATTCAATAAAATCTAATGTCACATATTTAACAAATAAAAGTTGCATCTCTTATTTGTTCGGAAGCGTTTCTCCCAATCGTCGATCGAAGTTAGTTTTATCATTGGAAAATGACTTTTCGTCAAGTGCAGCATTTATCCATGATCCGCCCCCGTGGTATGGAGTTACGAAGATGCAGGTTGGAGCGTTACTGAGTCTAATTCAATTGTAATGGGATTAAAAGGATTTTTTTACTTTCCTTATATACATAATGTATAAGGAAAGTATTGTGACCGGGTCGAAAATTCGAATTCGAGTTTTCGACGGGAGAGCACCTTTCAAGCATCCCTGATCACGAATCAAACATTTTTGAAGTGATGTCTGTATGTGTGTGTGTGTGTGTGTGTGTCAGTGGGTCTGTGGAGACGATAACTGACGAACGAATGGACCGATTCGAACCAAATTTGGTACAAAAATCGCAATCCGTAAACACTGGAAGTCTATTGTTTTTATACGCAATTGAATGTTCAGAACTCCCCTAAATTTTCGAATGAAATTTTGAAAAAATCGTCAAAAAATCAAAACCGCTAATAAAGTTACGCAAATAGACATTTCTTATGTAATTTTTCATTAGAAAACGATTGACATAAATTTTAGAACGCTAACACGAGCCGTTTTTGAGATATTGTACATTTAAAAAAAATATCAAAAAGTCATATAAAATAAAAAAAAAAATTTCCTATTGATAAACATGTTCACTTTTCATATGTAATAGCATGCGATAAATTGGGTGACATCATTCTCGTGGATCTAGCTCGTTCCATTCAAGAAAAAAGATAGTCTGAGTAACACTTTTGTATTTGGACGCCAATAGTCATTTATCTGCAATATATCTGCTGTAAGAATAACTTATTTCTTAGTGCATAACGCCTGGCGAGATTTTGGCGACGAATTTGGCGAAATGTCGCCAACTTGGCGACTTTTTGAAATGTTGCCAAATTAACGAAAATCTCGCCAAATGGATAAAAATGCCGCTAAATCAATGAAATTGTCGACTAATTGTCGAAAATTCAATATCATGGAAAGAATATTAGTATCCACTATAAGAAAAACCTATTTTTTTAATGTAAAAGTAGTAAATTCATTACATTATATAAGGAAAGTCATGTGTTGCCCAAATCAGATTTTTTATTAAGGGCCGGAATGGTGAAAAAAGAAGCCGAATTTTCCTCTTCTACAATCGTTATCAGTGACTGGGAGTTGTTTGTAGTGACTGAGAATCGTATTCAGTGACTGAATAAATGAGACCCAACATATTGTTGAGTCTCATTTAATCTTATTTGGACTTGACGCGTCTTACCAGATATTTCTGTTGTATTTTAGCCCACTCTAATATAGTGTGTTGCTTGTCGTTTCGGATTGACTCGACTGTTCTTCATTCTGCCTTCTGATTGGCTCTCTCAGGTGGATTCCTAATTCAGGTATTAGGTATATGAAGTTATTTTTCCTCGATTTGTGCCCACTTTGTCTCATTGCAGTGGGGAATATGCCGCCAACTGGTGCAGTTGCCGAGATATTCCGACAACTCGTCCAAGCCCAAGAGTCCTCCCGACAATTCAGAAACCCCCCACTCTACAATGGTGCAAATTATCAACCAATCAGAAATATTAGTATTGCAAATAGTGTTACTTATTCTTCTGTGGTTAATGAGTAACCCAAAATGGCATCTTTGCTAAATTTAAATTCCATGTTCCCAGCATTGCAGACGATTCAGCTAACTAAATTGAGTGTACCCTGGTGCTTATAAAACTTATACATTTATTCGAATCCCAAAATAAGGAGATTTTGCGTCGGACTTTTAAGGAAGCCCTCCCGGAACTCGAAACTGCGACTTTGGGTATTCAGATGATTTGAATCATCTACAATCATTATCATTCGATCACTGGGTAGGTACTCCCCATCCCCTGTTCTGTTCACTCTTTCATCTAGACCATTAACTTACAAGCTCTCAAGGTTGGCCTCTGGAAAGATAATGGAATGCATTCCTAGACCAACGAAGTACGTGACTTTGTTGTAAATTATGACTTTGATACTTTTTGTGTGTGAAACCCACATGACACCTGGTTCTACCTTTAAGATTGGTAACTATTCGTCATGCCTCTCATACACGAACATCGTTGGTTGCAACAAAGTTAGAGTGGGGACAGCACTGTACTTCAAAAAGATCATACCCCACCATAGCATCCATGTGTCGGTATCTACCCACTTATGTGAAATTCCGTCAAAATTAATATTCCAAATTCTGTCCCTATTGCTATAACTTCAGTTTACATACAACCATTAAAAGATTCATGTTCCCAACCGGTGAACTTCAAGCTCTTTCGGGATTTAGTAGTAATATGATCACTGCTGGTGTGCTGAACTCTCGCTACCTCTTGGCACGTCAATTTGAATAGATATAATACTGCTACCAATACAGGTCTTGATTTGGCCATTTTTCGATAAATATCTTTCAATCATGTGATCCGAAAGATCGACGAGTTCTATTCTGATCACTTTCCTGTGATAGTGACCTCTACCTTGCATAATATCCCTTTAGACCATTTGGTGGAACAGATTGGAATACTTCCCGGTTACATCGATATAAAAATCCAATCTGCAAGCGGGCCATGCGTGCCTTTTACCCCTTGCTCTATAGCAGGTCACCCCTTTACATGTAGAACATGCTTCTCCTTTACAACCAAGTCATTGCAGCTTTGTTTTTGCATGTCTTCCCTGTATAGGGCTCGGCTGCAAAAACACATATTGGGAAATTGCAAGTTACCCAAAATATACTTTTACGTTTGATAAACAAATCGCTCTGGTCTGTGCAAAACGTATCACGATTTGAAAGTCTCTGGCTTTGATGGACAAATTTGAAAATTCGCTCAAAATCTCTACATAAGTAACTTTAAGAAACCCAGCTTGGCAGATGTGAGTTTGAATTAGGACTTGCGGCCAACGACCAGAAACCGCCAGCCACAACGCATTATTTCGGACCCAAGACCAATTTTCGAGCCATGTGTAAAGAGAGCTCGTCTACCTGATCTACCTCGTCTACCGGATCTAGTTTGGACTAAATATGGCGCTGCAGTACGGCCTCGACAAAATTGCAAGACACCCCTCAAAATACATATCTTACTGACCACCATGTAGGAAAAAACTACGATGATTTACGCGTATTTTGAACCAGAAACTCGGCCTATCTTCTTGGGTGCTCTGCTCCCTAGATAGCTTTCCATTTTACGTGTTTTTATTTGCTTGTTCTCTATATCTTACGCCATTTGAATTAGAGTACTCCCTGGAATTGGAGACACGTCATGTAAAATATTTGACATGCAAGAATATATGTAGAGAATTGAACCAAAGATTTTAAAAAGCTATCATGCAGGATTCTTAGGAATATCTGTTTACCTCCTATAACTTTTAAATAGTGTATCATAGTGCCATCATGTGTCCTTATATGAAAGTGACCATGCGCTGTCGATTAACCGTACTCGTAGTCCGACTGAGGGGTGACATACGTAACTAAAGACAACTAACACATGAACCAATAGATACAAAAAATAGTGCAAAATTACAAAATGAAGGAGCTCTGTTTAACAAGTACTGTCCTACATTTGGTTCAAGAGAAACATTTGCAAAGTCCCTTATTTGTGCCAATTCTCTAGTTCCTTATTTGTGCCAATTTGACTTCGGGTTTGTTGGTTTATTTTGCACGGAAGAAACGTATCCAACTCATCTTAGAAACAACTGCATCCTGCTTAGTTTCATTAATTTGTGCTTAATTAATTTGTTTGGGGTTTTCCTTGCTTTACTGTTATTTTTAATGGGTTTTTTTTACTGGGATCTGAAAATAAAAAGCATATTCCGAGAAATTATGCGTATATGCGTATGCGCAAATTTCTCCACCCATATCCGAAAATAAAACCCTTGACCAAATACAGAATTCTTAGTCTAGCTCCTATTATTTTTTAAAAGCATAAAAAATAGTAAATTAATTATATTTTCTTTCAGAAAAAAAAAGAGGAAAATTATTGCTTCTTTGTGACCAGTAGCTTTCTTCATGAGTATAACTTTCAAAAATCAAACCTCAGAAAGTGAAAGAAATCAGCATTTTTTTCGGCTGTTGTGCAGCGATTTAGAAGTTTCCTATTGCAATCGTGAAGTTCTCTGAGATAATATTCGCTCAATAAGGAACAAATTTCACGTTTGAAAAATAGCAATTGTCTTAGTTTGCTTCTTTAAAATGGCGCATATTTGCGGAATAAATATCCGATTGTTCCTTCGAGTTGGAAGTTTATAGTAGGGCATTTACCACCTTTACGTGATGGGGAATTAAAGTAAAGAACTCTCTAGTTAGGTTATTTTATACCATGTGAAATAGAAATATATATCTTTGTAAATATAATAAAGTTATGAAGTTTATTTTATATCAATTTTTCAAAGTAACACCGTTATTACTTTCCCTGCAATGTATGGGGAAAGTAATCATAGGGAAATCATAGGGTAATATATAGGGAAAGCATTGTAATCATGCCGAAAATCGCAACTCGAGTTTTCGACGGATCTACACGTTTCGAGACCTGAATACGAAAAAACTATTTTTAGCTTGACGTCTGTGTGTGTGTCTGTGTGCCTGTCTGTGTGCCTGTCTGTGCGTCTGTTCAATGTATGTATCCACTCTAACTCAAAAACTAATGGACCGAATTTCATAAAATTTGGTAGGTAAGTCACTTGGATATGACCCTGGTGCTGATTAGTTTTTGGTACGATTCGTGAAAACAAAACACGCCTTTTTTTGCGAGATGGCCGGTAAAAATTTAATTTATCCGCTCTAGCTAAAATACGAATTGACCAAATTTCACAAAATTTGGTAAATAAGTTACTTGTTGGATACCCTGGTGTTGAGTAGAATTTGGTACGATTCGGAAGAGAACTCGTCTTTTTTCAAGAAATGGCCCGCAAAAATGCCATGTATCCACTCTAGCTAAAGAACTAATTGACTAAATTTTACAAAATTTGGTAGATAAGTTACTTGTGGGATACTCTGGTTCTGATTAGATTTTGGTTCGATTCGGAAAAGAAGAACCTGACAATTTTTACGAAATGGCCCGCCGAAATCGCCAAAATCTAAAAAAAGAGACTAAGTAGTGTATGCTCAAATGTATCAATTAAATTCTTGTTTTATACGCAATTTTTGAAGAGGAAAACATTATACTTCAGGACTAACCTTTCTCAAGATATTTGAGATTTCATGCATTTTTGTTACTCCAGTTCCGGAAAAATGTACAATTACCAAATAAAAACAAAAATTGAATTAAAAATGCAAATTTGATGTTATTTGGTTCAATTAAACTGAATCTAATGAATTATTAAAGAAATAAAGAAAATATGAATTTGAGTCTGCAGGGAAAGTCATGTGCTGCCCACATCAGATTTTTGCATTGTTGTTGTACAGTGCAAAATGTATTAATATTTTTCTTGAATCTGAAAATAAAAACTTTATTGAAACGCAGGATATAAAGGTTGAAACAAGTTTCAATCGGTAGCAAAGCAACAAACAGCTTTTTGTAAAGAAATTAGGTGAAATTTATGAAAAGCAAAGTAATTAATAAAAGCAGCCGCTTAAAGGGTTCAATTTCAAAGGTGGAATCGAGTTTCTATTGCAAATAACAGCATTGCTAGACCAGTTTTGAACTTCTACGCCCTTTTACATTAGGGATCACCATGGTACCTACAATAACAATGAGAAATCCTACACTGTGTCACAATTTGGTAAAAATCTAAGGGGACTGGCAAATTCAGCCTTCCATCGAGGCAGCATCAAATGTAATAAAGATTAAGTTCAGTTTGCGCAAAAATACAATGGTCAAGTTCACACTCATAGAATCCATCTGAAAGGTAAGTTTTCAAACCTAGGATCGCGTTTTTACTGCAAATTCGAAACTGACTGATAACATTTTGCAAGTTTTAGATGATCCGTTATCAGTTTCGTATCTAGTACTTGACATTTTCGGCAAAATTTTCTGCATAATTCAAGTTTGCATTCCTCTAACATTTCACATACTCTCAAAATTTTCGATTTGTGGAGAAAGTAATAACAAAATTAGAAGTCGCAATTTTATCTCGTTTAACATATTTGCAATAATTTCCATATATATACGATACATTTCAGGTAAAGTAAAAATATATATATATTTGTTGTATTTAAAAATTTTTAAATACATACTTAACGTTCATAAATATTATTCAAAATTTCACGCAAAACGTTTAAAATACATGGTATCACGTCTGATTTCAAACGAATAAGATTAAGCACACAACTTTGATAGAAGGTCTTTTATTACACTTCTTATGGCTTTTTTCTATTTTGTACGTCTTATAAGAAGTGTAATAAAAGATCTTCTACCAAAGTTGTGTGCTTAATCTTATTCGTTTAAAATACCTTTGCTGAAATTATGGTCTTAAACGATTATGGCGTTTTGCCATCATGAAGTTCTAACGTCTTCTATCTCCATAGTTCAAGCCAAACGATTATAATTCCTCAGTGTGACAGACAAGAATGTTTTCAACTTAAATTTTTATGAATTTTTTAAACAATTTGAAAATAACTTATAAAAGAAATTAATAAAAGATATAATTTTTGCATTCTGGTGCTATTTATAACAGAAGTTGACTAAAATAATATGAAATATACACTCATGTCTAAAAGTTAAGCATAATTCGGAAAATGTCAAAATTTCAGAATTAATATGGATACAATGGTTCCCAATCAGTTGTGGAGTATCGTGAGACGAAGGTAAATAATTGTGCATATGCAAAAGAGTTCAATCGAGGTCGACATGTGCAAAGCACCGGCGTACGTAGAAACGAGTATAAAACGGCCTCGAGCGGCATGGCCAGTTGAGGGAGAATTTTGAAATTGCTGTGGTACGAAGCGTTCTTAACAATAAAAAAGGACGAAAGATGTCACAAATATGCCAACTGGACATGTTTTTGAAGGAACGAATTATTGGAATGCTGAACTCCGGTCTATCCCAAACTGAACCGTCTCGAATTCTGAATGTGCCTCAGTGTGTGATCTCCAGACTGTGGCAGAGGTTCCAAACCACTGGAGATGTTACCCGACGACCAGTATTAGGTCGGCCAAGTGTAACAACCGCTCGGCAAGACCGATATTTGATGGTAACTGCGCGACGTCAGAGGAACCGTTCTGCCAGACAGCTGGGTTTAGACCTCACAGCCGCCACAAGAGCCATTGTGTCGAGACAAACTGTTTACAGGAGACTCAGACACGTTGGTCTCTATGCCAGACGACCAGCAGTTTGCATCCCCCTGGCGTCGTCACAGAAACGCGCGCGTTTACAGCATTGTTTTACGTTTGGAACATCGGCAGTGGAGTGGACAACAGTGGGGCAATGTCATGTTCAGTGACGAGTCCAGATTTAGCTTGCAAACTGATTCTCGCCGTACCACGATCTGGAGAGGAAGTGAAAAACGTTTTCACCGGAGAAACATAACGGAAAGACATCGTTTTCCGTTTGGGGAGTCATGGTCTGAGCAGGCATCATGATGGATGGCCACACAGACCTCCACATCTTTGACACGGGATCGGTTACTGTTCAAAGAAACATAGAGGAAGTCCTTGAGCCTACCGTTCGATTGTTTCGAGGTGCTGTTGATCCGGATTTCATATTCATGGATAATCATGGGCCTCCTGACCGTGCGGCCTTAGTCGACGACTTACTTCAAACTGCAGATAACCAGAACATGCAGTGACCTGCCAATTCTCCTTATATGAATCCAATAAAGCATGTGTGGGATATGCTCGGGAGACATCTTGCATCCTTCCGCTGACCACCGATCTCTGTTCAGGGATTGATAACTGCTCTCAGTGAGGCTTGGATTTCTTTGAGCACACAACTCATCCAAACCCTCATTGAAAGCATGGGAAATCATTGTGCAGCATGCGTGGCTGCCCAAGGTTTCCACACACCGTATTAAACTGCAGCATCACATTGTTTTAATCATTCTGTTTCACTGATGTTGACACTCGTATTGTGATACTCTTTCTTTCAACCCTTTTCTTTTATTATCCAAAGTTTTTATTATTCTTGTTTTGAATTGTTTTCTTCTTCTATGACCCTATTATACCCGCATAGTGCTTTTCTTTCATGCCGATGTAGATTTTCTGAAATTTTGACATAGACAGCAACTATGCTTAACTTTTGGACATGAGTGTATATGGACGAATATGTGTATGTAAAGATTTTTGTTTCAGATACATTTATATAGATGTGCCAAAAGCGTAAATTCCTTAGAAAAATAGCATACGGCAAAACTTTCAGTTAAATATATAAAAGTTTATTTTTCCTTACCTAAAGAATTTTGTTTGTATACAAACATCTCCAATTGAATGTCTGTTATTGCCGATATACCGAAATATATGTATGAGGCACATTTTTAACTATAACTCGTAGTCTGGAATATTTTGATACATTTTCGTACATTTAAGAATTATATAGCTTACACTGAATGAAATCAGTTCGCTTTATCAACGCTTTTTAAAGAATCCCTTTTTCTCTAGATTGAAAAAGAACATAGGATAAGCAAGATGGAAAAAAGCTATTTCCTAAAAAACTCTGCATTACAATTTTCAAACAGTCGATATCTGAAATACGGTTCACAAAATTTTTGACCTAAATGGTCAGTCACACGTGGGACATTTCGGAAAAAATTCCAATGAATGTTATTCGTGGGAGAAATATAATAGTGATATCAGCTGGCACGAAATCATGTCCCCGGGGTGTCGTTTCTTTTGTTCAACGGATATGTTTCAAAAGTTTCAAATCAAATGTCAAAGTTACCGGCTTTACGATTACCATTTGATTTTCTCCACCCGTTGAAAAATGTTGATGATTTAATATTAAATTCAAGACATTCTGCAAGGCAATTTTAGTAAGGTCTTACAGTTCCATAGTGGTGCAGTTTATCCAGAGTGTAGTTGAGCAATTTAGAATGATGTTACAGGCTGTACTTTTGATGCAAATTATATCACCTACATATCTATAAGTTAAATAAATATTCTTTAGATATAAATTTATGCTCATAATAAAATACGTATAATTTTTTTCTGAAAGACTATTACTACAATCTTTCTGAAAGACTATTATTACAACTTTGTGGGATACCCTATTTTTGTAAATTTATGGTATTTTCCAAAAGTAAGCAATCAACCAACATAATTTCGTGTGTGAGTAATTTACGTACATTATCTTCGTTTTCCAAATGGCAACAAGCATACTATCAAGCATCAAAGAATATTGTGAGTGTAATAATTGTTAGTTATTTAGGCACCTTTTTTTTTCCTTTATCGAATGGCAACAATCATATTATAAAACAACATAATTTCGACTATGAGTAATTTACGCACGTTATTATAGTTTACGGAATAGCAACAAGCATATTATCATAAAAAAACATAATTTCGACTGTAAGTATTTTGCGTACGTCATTATCGTTTGCTGAATGGCAATAAGCATATGTACATGTTTTTTTTCTCTGTTACATGCTTTTCTCTTTTAACAAAGTAAAAAATCTTATGTGGGCAGCACATGACTTTCCTTATGTAATGCAATGAATTTACTACTTTTACAGTTAAAAGTTGTTATTCTTATAGTGAATACTTATATCCTTCCCAAGATATTGAATTTTCTTCAATTAGTCGTCATTTTTCTTGATGTAGCGTCATTTTTATTCGTTTGGCAAGATTTTTGTTAATTTGACAACATTTAAAAAATTCGCCAAGCTGGCGACATTCCGCCAAATTCGTCGCCGAAATCTTACAAAGCGCTATGGACGAAGAAATAAGTTATTCGTACAGCAGATAAATGACTACTGGCGTTCAAATTCAAAAGTATTACTCAAAGTATCATTTCTCGTGGATGGAACGAGTTAGTTCCACGAGAACGATATCACCAAATTTATTGCATGATATTACATATGAAAAATGAACATGTTCTCTATTTGCGTAACTTTATTAAAGGTTTTGATTTTTTGATGATTTCTTCAAAATTTCACTTGAAAATTTAGGGGAGTTCTGAGCATTCGTTTGTGTTTAAATACAGTTGGTTTCCAGTATTCACGGTTTGTGATTTTTGTACCAAATTTCATTCGCATCGCTCCATTCGTTTAGGAGATATCATCTCCACACACACACACACACACACACACATACTTTCACACACACACACACACAGACATCACCTCAAAAATGTTCGATTCTTGATCAGGGATGCTTGAAACGTGCTCTCCCGTCGAAAACTCGAATTCGAATTTTCGACCCCGTCACAATACTTTCCTTATACATTATGTATATAAGGAAAGTAAAAATTATGTTTTATCTTTAAATACTATTTTGCAAAAATAACATTATACACAATATTTTTGTTTTATTTTTAACTTTCAGCTGATTAATAAAATCTTTAGCCAGAGTAAAAGTTCTATATGTTTACCGAAAATTCTCCGTTATCGACTCTTAGCGCTGATCGACACTTCAAATCGACAATTCAAATCGACACTTAGCGCTTCCACCATTATTTCCCGGTCATTTGAACAAGTAATTAACCGATTTAATGAAACAATTTTGAGTCGTTTTACAAAGTTGAATATTACTATATAAAATTTATACTAAACACATTATTTTTGAAGATATCTCTAGTATAAAAATATCAAACTGAAAGATCTTTTACATGTATTAACTTTCAGTGAATAAAAATTTCCCATGATATTTAATGCGTACTCAATAGTTAATAAATGATGCAAGGTGGTAACATTGGAAAGTTCTTTACTTTTAAATTATCTTTATTAAGTGTAATAGACTCATTTTATTTAGAGGTAATTGGTTTCTATAAATCTTAATTTCTATATAATTGAATAGATCTTTTAAGTCGTCAAAAGTTTAAATCAGTTAAAGCAATGGAGCGAAATGATGAAGTTTACTTACTTTTCAGATCAACGCAATTTGCTCTTGTCTGTTCGCAAACTATGCCCAATGATAACTATTTTGAAACATAATCGAACATTTTTGATTTATATATGTGATGTAGATTAATGTTGTGCCGTCCAGAATCTTGTACAGGTTAATGATTGCAATATTTTAAATCCAAATATTTTGAAATTCATATTTTTTAAAAAGTATGCTTACAAGGGAAGGCTTTGCAATAGTTCTCTCGGATTGCAATCTTTCATGTCCTATCTTGTAAAGGACCATGAATAATGATAAAACGCCACGGCTTTCATCTGCTAAGTGATAGGGGGAGCCACAATAACAATCTGAAGTTGTCATGCGAACGTGCTCTACTAACGTGTATTATTTACATTTTAGTGTGAAAATATTATCCTTTTTAGTTATTATTATTATTAAATAATACCTGAAAAAACAACAAAGTATGCACAGCCGTTAGACTGTTACTTATTCAATCCTTATAAGGCATTTGTAAAACTTATCGAAGACTACATAAAAATTCGAGCTGCATGCACTGAAGGGGTTCATGTTGAAGACATCGATGAATTTAGAACCAACATCGATGAAGAGGGCAACCGAAAGTTAAATGACAGATTATTTATTTTAAAAATGCATTCATTTGTGTACAATTAACTTGGCGCTGATATATTTCAAGATATGATAATATATTCTTAGAAAAAAGCTGAATATTCTGTTGAAAAAGACATTACAAAATATAACAAGGTAATGGCAACTGTATTTAATATTGGTTCAGCAACTTGTTTCATTGTAAATTGCAATGATTATGCATTTGTTAAATGTGCATATTGTAACGTTTTCATTTGTATTGATCATACATTTAATCATTCCCATTCATAATTTCAGACTTACAAAGAATTTAAATCATTCATTATTTTACAAATTTCATTTGCTTTGACTTTCATTGTAATACAGTCAATAGTTTTATTGATTAGTTCAGTTTTGTTTTCCAAAAATTTCAGCCTTTGTCTTTGTTGTGTTTGATCAACCTTTACGACCATGTCTTGGCAGTTGTTTAGCTAATTAATAAGATATAAATTATATTAGTAATAAATTTATCATTTACTACTTACCATTATTGTCCATTTTATTTCAAAATAATAATAATAATTGAAAAGGATAATATTTTCATACTAAAATGTTAATAATACACGTCAGTAGAGCACGTTTGCATGACAATTTCAGATTGTTATTGTGGCGCCCCCTATCACTTAGCACATGAAAGCCGTGGCGTTTTATCATTATTCATGGTCCTTTATGAGATAGGACATGAAATATTGCAATCCGAGAGAACTATTGCAAAACCTTCCCTTGTTAGTCAAACATATAAAATTAAATGTGAAAATATTTGAACTACCACATCATAAAAGTGGCACTAAATAACAAAAGACAAATGGGTGTTGAAGACCCAGACCGTCCGGCTCGTCAAGACAAATGGGTGTAAAGTTATTCTATTCAATTTCCCATTATTATTCAAGTACCGAAAATATACGCAAGATCATTAAAAATTCGATCGTTGTATGCACAAATGCTGCAGTCTTTTTTATAAAACTTAAATATAAAACAGAGTGATAATAAAGTTTGACAAAATACACAAATCTATACTAATTAAATATGTGCTGATATAACTTAAGAAAAAAAAACGTCTGAAGTGCCCAAAAATACTTTGCAAACTAACAAAAGTGGATCTTAAGTGAAAAAAGCAGATTTTTGTTATAAGATCCCTTTGAAAATTCTTGGCTTTACTGCAGTTATCAATTAAAAAAAGATTATAGTAAATTTTATGAAGATCGCTAAATTATTTTGAGAGATTGAGATCTTTTTAGAGAAAATAAAGTGTCTCAAGAAGAACTCGAAAGTATTACTTTGCAAAGGTATCATTTTGTTTTTAATTAAGAACCTAATGTAGAACCCACTTAGAATGGCGTTTTACTACAACAGTCCTGAATTCTATGAATTGTACCAGAAATCTTTTTTAAAAACATTATAAATTTTTAGCCAATTATTTTAACCATTTATTTTAATAATTTATTTTAACCAATATTTTTTTTTCATTTATGCCCATCAGGTCGAGATATTCGAAAAGATTGCGTCAATAAAGTTTCCGTTTAACCGGCATTCCTATTCATTTGTTTGGGATTTCTACTTCTTCGACCCAGACCGTCCGACCTATCTTTAAAAATGCAATATAACTCGAACAGTGCAAATGGCGTCATTCTTTGTTTAAGCAAATAATGTGTATGTGTTTTTGTTAACTAATGTTCAATTAATGGTACATATATATATATGTATATATATATATATATACATATATATATATATATATATATATATATATATATATATGTATATATATATATATATATATATATATATATATATATATATATATATATATATATATATATATATATATATATATATATATATGTATGTATATATATACTATTAATCGAACTTCTATTTGAATCGATCAATTATTTGATATTTATTGTCCCAACTGATTTATAAGCACTCATACACCCGAATATTATTACAAATATGATTTATTATTAATCAGGGATGCTCAGAATATATAAATGTCTCAAAATCCAACACATAATCGGCTTTGAACTCCATTAAGATACTTTTCCTTACACATACATGTATTATAGATGAAGTGCAAAATGTGATAACTAAAATATACCAAATAATTTTTCTGCCCTAATTGTTTCATCACACGTGGGATATTTCGAAAACCTCCAATGTTCTTGTTTGGTGGGAAAGAAATATTCGGTATTCCACAGAGAGAGCTAGCTCATCGGGGTGTCATTTCGTATGTTCGACAATCATTATGAGATTCCACAGCAAGACGTCAATGATAATAACATCGGGATTCTCCTTTGATTCTTCTTAGATATTGAAGTATAGATAATTAAACCCCACCCCAGTCAGTTATAACTATGATTCAGCCTAGGAATATATTTCTTTCCCTCTTTTAAGGTAGTAAAATGTTTTAATATTATATGTTAATATACGGGCAAAATTGAAAATGCATCTGATTGTCTTTCTATTGGATTATGTGTTTAGACAATTTCCCAGCTTTACAATGATTCTTTATGTTTGATATTATGTTTTTAAACATATCCTAGGGATGTACAGCTTAACCTTTTGCGCACGGGTAGGACAACATCAATCCCTAACGAAGAAATTCTCAAAAAGACAAGTATTTGACATACTTATCCCAAACAGTTCGATCCCCCTTTGCAAACACTGGCGTCCATTGGACTTCAATGGACGCCAATACCCCAGTGGTTAGAGCAAGGTTATTGTACTCGAAAGACTCGATTTCGATTTCAGGTGGTGATCCAAAATATGCCCGTGTCAACATGGAGTGCAAACACGTTAAAACTGTTGGTCCAAAAGTCCTTCCGAGAGGTTAGTGACAGAGGAAGGAGGGTACTGTCACTGTGGATGTTACCCCCACTGGGTTCCGGTATAAACTGGGTGACACTGTTTAGGCCGTCTAAATAGTCACCTTAAACCTTCTAGTTGGTCGGACAGTATGAGTCGAAAGACAAAAAAGATGAATCAAAAGAGGTAGATATAACGAGTGAAGGGCAGTATACCAAAGATATAGAACATAATGAAACTAAGCGTCTAACATGGGATTCAAAGCACTTGTTTAAAGAATGAAACTAACGAACATAAAGGTGCTATTCAATTATAAAATAACTAATAACGCGCTTCCGAAACCGGTTAGTTGTCATTTATGTCAGTTAGTTGACTTCAATGTTTCGCCGTATGTTGATGAAAGCGCTTGCCTGGACCATTTCTCAAAATTCAATACGATTTGCTTCACCATACTTCACATCATTATATTACCTAAAAAATCTGATGTGGGCAACACTTGACTTTCCTTATATAATGCAATGAATTTACTACTTTTACAGTTCAAAAAAATGTTATTCTTATAGTAGATACTTATATTCTTTCCAAGATATTGAATTTTCTTCAATGAGTCGTCATTTTCATTGATTTAGCGTCATCTTTATCCATTTAGCGAGATTTTTGTCAATTTGGCAACAATTAAAAATGTCGCCAAGTTGGCCACATTCCGCTAAATTCGTCGTCAAAATCTCGCCAAGCGTTATGGATGGAGAAATAAGTTATTCTTACAGCAGATAAATGACTATTGGCGTTCAAATACAAAATTATTACTCAAAGTATCTTTTTTCATGAATGGGACGAGTTAGTTCAACGAGAATGATGTCACCAAATTTATCGCATAGTATTACATATGAAAAGTGAACATGTTTCTCAATAGGAAATATTTTTTTGAATTTTATATGATTTTTTGATAATTGTTTTGAAAAATGCGCAATATCTCGAGAACGGTTCATGTTTGCGTTCTAAAATTTATATCAATCGTTTTCTAATGAAAAATTACATAAGAAATGTCTATTTGCGTAACTATATTAGCGGTTTTGATTTTTTTGCGATTTTTTCAAAATTTCACTCGAAAACTTAAGGGGGTTCTGTACATTCGATTGCGTATAAAAACAATAGGCTTCCAGTGTTTACGGATTGTGATTTTTGTACCAAATTTCGTTCGAATCGGTCCATTCGTTCGTCAGTTATCGTCTCCACAGTCTCACTGACACATACACGCCGCACACACATACTTTCACACACACACAGACATCACTTCAAAAATGTTTGATTCGTGATCAGGGATTCTTGAAACGTGCTTTCCCGTCGAAAACTCGAATTCGAATTTTCGACCCCGTCACAATACTTTCCTTATACATTATGTATATAAGGAAAGTAACAATCCTTTCTCCTTCACCTCATCTCAAGAACTATACGTGATGAAAAATAAGTAGATTTAGAAGTCGCAACTTGAACTATAACTGATTTATTTCAAAGTCTTCTTGATAAAAATATATTATAGTATTATTAAATAATGCAATATAATGTATTAAGTAATTTTTCATTTAAACATTATTATATATACTAGCCTAAATTTCCAGCATCGTCCGAGGTAGTGTTGAAATAAAATTAACGCTGTGCGAAATGTGGATCTTTTTATATCTATGAGCCTACTATTTAATCGTAGTATATGTTCGCTATTAAAATTAATAAGCCAGTCTAACATGTACATAAAACAGTTATACAGTTTTAGAATTATAAGCTCTAAATGCAGACTCATAAAATTCGCATTAATATCCGCTGCTTCTCAGAGAGGTGTAGAAGTTGTATCTACGATAAACAAGTTAGTCAATCCAGTCTCATTCTTAAAAAGTATGATGTGGACATTACATGACTTTCGCTATATAAAACAATGTATTTACGTCTTTCACAGTGAACAAAAGAAGTATAAGATTTACGGTAAAACGTTTTTAACGTTGATTTGTATATTTGGCGCTTTACCGGATGGCAACATGTAAAACTATCTCGAAGTTTTACAGGTTAGAAGCGAAGTTTTCGACTATTTTTACACAATTAACTTATATTTCGTGCAACTCTAAATTGACAATTATTAATGTTAATAGCATCCTCAATAACTAATATAGGCCACATATTATTTTTTTTAATAACCAATCCATCAATTTGGCGTCATTTCCGTTAATTTGGAGTCATTTTTCTTCTTTTTCGACTCAGACCGTCCGACCTATCCGAAGGTGTAAGGTATCTGTTTGGACTGCTGGGAACTGCTACCCAATTTAGACCATAACCCAGTGTATGACGCCTGCACAGTGACCGTACCCTTCTTCTTCTGCCACCTCTCGGAAAGACTTACGGACCCATATATTTAATGTGCATGTACTCCTACTGAACACGGCGGAAGTTTGGGCAGAGGCGGGAATTGAACTTGGGTCGTTCGAGTGCAATTCCCGTGCACTAACCACTGGGCTATCGTATCCCCAATTTAGCTTCCTTGTTGGAATTTCAACTTTTCGTCAACAAGGGGCGATATAGAGTTAACATAGCGATATTTCGCTAAATTAGTAGCCAAGTTCGCCAAATTTACTGCCATGCGTTACACACAGACGAATAGAAGAGCTTAATGACTATTGGACTTAAAATTACAAAAATTTTGCATAAATATATTTTCATAAATGGAACGAATTAGATCAACAAAAGTGATATTAATAAAACTAGCTGATAATATTGTTCAAAAAGTTAACATATCTAGCTATAGTTTATACTTTTTAATTTTATGTAATACATTTGATAAATACATAAAAAACGTGCAATATCTTGAGAATGGTTCCTGGTAGCCTTTTAAAGTTTGTGTTATTTGATTTGTAATAAAACCTTGTATAAGGATTGAGAATTTACATATCATTAATAAATTTTCTGATTGTTAATGACTTTTCAAAATTTCATTCGAAAATCTGGGGGTTTCTGAGCATTCAATCGCGTTTAAAATTAACAGGTTTCCAGTATTCACTGATTATAATATTTGTAACGAATTTCGTTCGAAACGCTCCATTCGTTCGGGAGATGTCGCCTCCACAGACACAGGGACACACACACACACATACGCATACATATTTATACAGACATATAAACACATACGAACATATACACCACAGAGATATATGCACACAGACATCACCGCAAAAAATGTTCGATTCGAGTTCAGGGGCACCTGAAAATGCTCTTTCGTTGAAAACTTGAATTCGAATTTCCGAACCCTCAACAATACTTTCTCTATACATTATACTTACCATAGAGGTAAAATAAAAAAGTTTCATGAAACTAGATTACTTATTTCAGGAGATATATAGCCTGAAATCTTTTTTTTAATTTTCTATTTCATTTATTGAAATAATGCATAAACAGAAATGTTTTTAATCATATTAAGGGCTTCGCTTTAGTATCTCTGCGCTCGCCAACACTGGCGAGTTCTTCATGCTTTTGAAGAAAGTTAATGAATTAACAATTACGAATGATCATTATTAATCCAATACGATTGCTATAACCACAAGGAGACAAATCTGAATCACTTTTAACATCTAATCGGCAGAAATAGCTGATAACACAACGTCTGTTTACACTTGAAAGTCGCCTTCGATGTTGTTGTTGTTTAGACCCAGACCGTCCGACCTACCAGAAAGGTGTAAGGTAACTGTTTGGACGGCCGGGAATAGTCGCTTTCGATGTAATTCAGTTGTAATGAAGACACTCTGATTGCAGATAACAATATTCATGGTTCGGTTCCGAGTTTATTATGCGCTCATCAGCATGGGATAACCATTCACTGCACTGCAGCAAGAAAATTCGCTGTTGGTCGCAATTTTGTGAATTTCTATGCGAACTGACAATTTCAGTCCTTCTACGTAGCCGACATAAAATTCGTTCATAAGTAAGCTCGAGCTGTGTTTATTGGAGGGTTAAGATCGGAGACCGTTCTTGTAATATGGTTGTAAGCCTTGTCATGGCAACCAATTTCAAGTTCAAGTTTGCTAACTAAATATGTTGTCTTGTTTAGAACTAAATATCTATATCATGGAGTTAAAAGTAAGTAAAATTATAACTTCAAATCAAGAAAACACGAATATCGTTTGAGACTATGATTCAGATGGCGCTAGGATAAGATACGTAAGTATCCCTGCATTGTATGCATTTCTATGGCGAAAGGCCTAAAATATTTATTTAAATTGTCAATTTTGTAAAAATAAATTATTAGCAAATGCAAAGTAGAACTGAAACAATAAAGGATATTCCTTTGTGTTCAAAATTATTTTACCTTTCAATTTATTTTTATCTCCTATTCTGCACTTTACAACTATGAACAAATAATGGTTCGCATAATTAGGGTACTCTTAATTTAAAAATCGTCAACAATACATATACTATATATTGCTGCTTCTTTTTGTTGTTGTTACTAATCCCCCGTGATGAAGGAGAGCCTATGCATCACGTCCACTAGACCCCTGGTCCCATGGCGAAGGGGAGAGAGATTTGCAACTTCACTTTTTATTGAGGCTCCTCAAGGGCGGAAGTCTGACTTTGCCTCGACAACACAACATCCATGCCCACTGGCGGGATTCGAACCCGGCAATCCAGCGATCAGACGGAAATGTGTGCTCCTAACCGCTCGACCACCGGATTGGCGCTTCTTTCTGTTATGTCAATTAACACCAGTCAATTAACATTTCAATTAACATTTCATGTCAATTAACAATCATGTCAATTAATAATCATGTCAATTTCCATGTCAATTAACATTTTACTAACACCAGCGACATCTAGCTATAATTCTCAAAGCATTTTGGAATTTTCAAGTGTTTCATCCATAGGAGTTTTATCCCTTTCTTTCTAACTCCATGATGCGTATACAGCTATACTTTCAACGTTTTTAGCGTTTCACAGTCCTCGGCTATCTGTGTGACACTTCTGCCAGCAACAAATCACAGAGAAATTGGAAATTCATTCGACCCATCAAATATTTTCCCATACTAGCAGTGCTATATTTTATAAATTAATATTCAATAAACTAAGGTTTAAATCAATATTCCAAGTACGGTTTGGACATTTGTGTGTTCATATTAGTCTATATTTAAAATTTTAGATTTGACCAACTTGTCGTTTAGTGGCAGTGCAGGTCTGTGTCAGAAAATCTCAAATGGTTTTTTTTATTATTATTCATTTATTTTTTAATAAAATAGCTGAACAAACCAGTAAAAATTTATATAAATCTTTTGAGCCTTTATCGAGTTACTTGAGGTCATGAAAGACAAACAGAAGCAGGTTTTTAATATTTCACGCTTTGCTGTAAAGGAATAAAATTTATATCAAAATATTTCGTGGACTTAGCTTTATTGCTTTAAAAAATCACCAAAATCAATCGCACGGTTTAGGATATACTTAAATTAGAAGCATGTAATGAGATTTGCCCTTGTTATTTATTATATTAATGGATATTACTAATTAATTATCATTATTAGCTAATGATATTTAATGCAAACGCAGATGTCTAAATGTTTCCTCAAGCTCTCTCGACAGCCGGGTTGAAGATTTGAATCACGCGTGCAGGCATGGATTTTATCAGGTCATTAATGTATGTTATTGTCCCCCCCCCCCACATAGTATCCCAGGGCAACGTCATAGGATGGCAAAATGGGTCAAGTTCCGGCCGATGTTTAAACGAATAATCAGTTAATTAAGTTCTTGTGTATTAATAACAAACAAACATGTGATATTTAATAAATATAATATTAAAAATAGTTTGCACCTCTTGGAAAAATATCCAGAGTGCATAACAGCCCAGAAATATAGTTATATCCAATGCATGCATGATAAAAATACCTCCTTTTCCCATCATTTTATTTTTATTTCAATATTTTAATAAATGAGACATGACAAGCGAAAGAGAAATGTAATATATGAAATATCTACGGAAACACAATACATCTCTTTTTAATGAAACTCGGATTTCATAGGTTTTCTTTTATCTGCTTTGTATTTATACGTGTTACATTAGATTTTAATTTATGTATATCGAAGTTTGCGCAAAGAAACTGGAGGATAATGGGATAAAAATATATCGAAAAGGGAAATGAAATTTATGAGCCACAAGAGGTAAATTATTTTATCGCGTGTGTTATTAATGTTTAACACATTGTTTTCTCGGAGATGCATGTTTTAAGAATCATTAGATGGTGATTAATGAAGAAAATTATAACAAATCAATATTAACTTACTGCATGTTGAATGCATCATATCAGTGCTTAAGGTTGCGTAGAATGTTCTTTTCCATTCGACCGCCTCCAGCACTTATGCTCCTATCATCCCCTAGAGACGTGAGGAACACAACCATCTACTAACAATATTTTTAATAATTATACGACCTTCTAGCAAAACATAATTACCGTACCCACCCCTTACAAAGCTCAATTTATTTACGACAAAATATACCACAATAACAAATTGCACATATCCCCAAATTTGTGAACCTTACTGTATTTTGAATCAAAAATATTGAATTAATAATTCTTATAAAGTGACAAGGATTATCACAAAAATTAATTTAATGTTTTCGAGGTGTTGAGTATTTTATAATTTGTCGATATTTTTTCAAGATTGTCAAGTTAGTGATATTTCGATATGATATTGCTAAATAGCGGGATAGGCAGATAAGCACGCTGATAGATAGACGGATAGTCAGAGAGATATAAAGATAAACAATCAGATAGATAAGCAGACATACAAATAGATAGACAGAGAGAAGTACATTTCTTAGTAGTGGAAAAAATTTTGCCATACTATTATTTTTTAGAAAAAATTGCCCTGAAACATCTATTTCTTAGGATCTGCTGTAAATAAAGCTTAGATGATTCATTATATGAATTCAGCATCAAATTATGAAGGGATTAGGGGGGATTAAAACGCATTTTCACTTCCAGTTCTTTTATATTTCCGGTTCAAAATTGTTCATTCTACTTTAAACACCTTAAAATTTATACCTATAAACTTACTATTAATACCTATAAACTTCTTAAAATTGGCTAAAGATAGAACTTAGATGCCAACTGATATGGATTCAGCATCAAATTCTAGAGAATGTAGGGTAATTTATTAAAAAATTTCACTTTCTGTTTTGTTCCTTAAAAAAATGTTTCTTAAAATATCTATTTATCATGATTAATTATAAATAAAGCTTAGATAATGATTGATATGGATTAAGCAGGAGGTCAAAGGACTCACTACTTTCCATTTTCGGTTCTAGCGAAGTCATTTCCTAAATTTGCATTTTTCTTTTAAACATATATTTATCGAAATCTGCTATAGATATAGCTATGACTGATATGGATTCAGCATAGCATTTTAAAGCGGGTAGTGATGTTCACTATGAATTTTTTTTTCTGGTTCTGGAGATGTTAGATCCTTTTTTTTTTTTTTGAAAATTCGCGTGACTGTATGAAATGAGTATGCAAAAAAACAATAAAAATGCCTAATAGTTCCGTCAAAAAGAATAATAATACTTAATAGTTCCGTCAAAGAGAATAAAAATGCTTAATAGTTCCGTTAAAAAGAAAACCATGCTTAATAGTTATGTCAAAAAGAATAAAAATGTTTAATAATTAAATTTAAAAAAATGTTTATTAGTTCCGTCAAAAAGAATAAAAATGCTTAATAGTTCCGTCGAAAAGAATAAAATGCTTAATAGTTCCGTAAAAAGAATAAAAATGCCTAATAGTTCCGTCAAAAAGAAAACAAAATGCTTAATAGTTTCGTCAAAAAAAAAAAATAAAAAGATTCATAGTTCCGTCAAAAAGAATAAAAATGATTAATAATTTCGTCAAAAAGAATAAAAAGGCTGAATAGTTCCGTCAAAAAGAATAAAAATGCTTAATAATTCCGTCAAAAAGAATAAAAATGCTTATTAGTTCCGTCAAAAAGAATAAAAATGCTTGATAGTTATGTCAAAAAGAATAAAAATGCTTAATAATTCCGTCAAAAAGAATAAAAATGCTTAATAGTTCCGTCAAAAAGAATAAAAATGCTTAGTAGTTCCGTCAAAAAGAATAAAAATGCTTAACAGTTCCGCAAAAAAAGAATAAAAATGCCTAATAGTTCTATCAAAAATGAAGTGTGCACACCATTTGCTACCATATGAAGGCTCTTCATAAATTTCTGAGTTATTCAATCTTCATTATTTAATGTATTTCATGCTAAATATTTTACATATATATGCAAAACAATGCAAAACCTTTTGCATTTACTGTATACTTCAATGGAAAAGCAACAGTAGTACATTTCTGCTGCGTTTCGATCAAAAAAATTTAATATGTGTTATCCTATGATATATTAGTCACTTGAGCTTCGCCTTTTTCAATCCAAACGGTTTCTTCCAAAATCACTTCTCTTGATTGGCTGGTTCACAGTGCTTAAAATGCGTCAAACTCGGACTTTCTTAACTAACTAACATTTTGGTTATGTGATCTTAGTTATAGCATCTAGTGATGTATTGACCAGGATACTTTTCTATATGTATATATATATATACACACACACACACACACATATATATATATATATATATATATATATATATACTACGGTACTATTTTAAATGTTATGTATACTTATTACGTTTTCTTAATTTTGATTCGTACACAACTTTTACTTTTTACATATATAGATCTAATTTAAATGTTTATGTACACTTATTAATTTCTCTTAATTCGGATTCGTAAGCAACTTTCACCCTTTACACATTAACATACGGAACTTATTTAAATAATTATGTATGCGAATATTGCCTTTATTTTGTCTGATTCTCGTCCGTATTTCAAAATTTTCTGTATAATATTTAGTAATACATCTAATATATTAGTACATAATAAAAATAAAATACAAAAGGCGCTTTTCCCTGTACATACATTTATATTACTATGCATAAACGACAATAGCCTATCTTACTTATTTGCATACATTTATCCCATTTTACACTTAAACTGTACATATTTATTCATAAAATCTTCTACACTAATGTAAGTAAAATATATTAATGCACATAATAAGTTTAAAGGACTTCTATTGTTCAGATTCTTGCTTCAATATACTCAAATATGATTAGTAAAATTCTTGAAAATATTGAGGTATAATTAAGTTAACAGATTCAGTTTCTCTGCCTTTTCCGTTTATGTATATTAGTAATCATGATGAAGTTGATTTGTTCTGGTAATGGCTTTTTGCAGAATATATTTACTAATTTCTGTAATGTGGAATATTTTGAAAAGTAAACGCGTAGAACCACGTCTTTAGAGTCATAATTAAGAGCACAACTGTTGTTTGCAAATTTATTGTCATTTATTTTACAACAACTGATAAGGCTAAACAAATATTAGGCAAATCTAAAATTAAATTAAAAGAGAGAAATATGGTGAAATTATTTTTCACAGAAACTATTTAAATATATAATAATCTTTACAGTATTTGTTACTTTAAAAATGCTAAGAAATGAATTGTTTATTACCAAATTACATTTTTTACATACATATTGATATTATTCAGACACTGAAACATCAGCACCGACATTTTACAAACATTTATAGCAGAATTATAAATTCGTTGTTATAAATAAATTTTAATAGTTCAAAGAGGCACTAATTACAGAGCATTTATATAAATATTGTCTCAATATATAAATGATCATACATATATTATTGATCACTAATTTATGTTTTTTATATGTCACAGTACTAGCTTTTAGAATGCCACAGCACTGCATTTTACTAGCTTTTTTAATATTGATATTTGATTGTATTTTTTTATTTATTCTCAAATTTATGCCATACCAGTTTTTGAACGTATTTGAGTTTTCTCGTCCTAATGTCTGTTCATTTTTGTTCAAATTAATTTAGGCTAAACTTTATTGATGCTGGAGCAGTGTTCGTACTGTGAACATTTTGTGGATGGAAAGGGATGAAAATAATTGTAGGTTTCTTGAGGTGAGAAAGCCTTCCTTTCTAACTAAACGGAGGACAATATAAGGTTCCATTTGCATGTCCAGACAGTAGCGGACTTAATTTGCCATTAATGAAGCTTAAACTCCAAGCACAAGCCAGACAAATATGTCCCAAGATATCCAGGTTTATCAAACATTTTTATGTAAATGTTTTCTACCTCATCTTAAGGCTTTTGAAAGTTGCATGGAGATCCTGTTATTCAAAAGTTCATGAGGTCAAGATTCATAGTTCGGAGTGAGGCCAAGGTCCTCCCCGTCCTGAAGAATATGATCACAAATAACGATAGATTTCAACAGAGTCCACAAGATGGTTCTTTGTGAACCTAACTTTATCACTTTCAAAATAAAAAGATCCCTTAATTTATTGTAAATTAGTTTATAGCATCTCTTAACTACTATATTACGCTCTATTGCACAATTTATTGGCGTTACGAAAAGCACAGACGTCATAGAACGTCTAAAAAGGTTCAGTCTAGGGTCCTTCCAATGTTTAGTCCATTGCTGCACCCGGATAACACAGAATAGAATATAGAACACAATATTCCAGCGACCGGTATTTGATTGAGAATGTAATAATAGGATGGATAAAATTCAGCTTAGAGTAATGTCAAACTATCCAATGATATTTAAACCACTTTAAATATCAAATCTCCTATTCATACCAAAGAGTTCCTATTTCAGCTGCATAAATATGCTCATACTAAATTAAGGTTTTAGTGATAATTCCCGTAAGCCTGCCTAAAGCGTTTGGCTCCAATTATAACTGGATTATAACTATCTTTAATTGCACTTAACTTATTGGATTAATTTAATACCCGTTCAACCTAAAGCTTTGAGTTGATTTTATAGTAAACTATGCGAATAAGGTCAACCATTTTCCAAAAAGCATTATGTTCGGAACGAGTACTGATTGAGGATTATTATATATTCTGCAAATTACCATTTCGTAAATGTTTTGATTTTTATTTTCTCATACTACTGTATAGAATAAGTATAGTAAAAGAATTTGTGAATTTGATACTTCGAAGAAAATTGTGTTTCGATACTTCCTTAGAAAGTTAGAGAACTTTTGTAACGGCTCCCGTCTCTATCTGTATGTGAATCGTTGGCTCAAATCTCGGTTAGAACATTTCATTTCAATTTCGTCCGAGTTTCGATTTTAAAATGACCGTCAGATTTACGGCAGTGGTTTTCAATTAATGAGTACTACCAAGATCAATAAACTAACCTGTAAGAGAATAACAGGAAAATTAAGAGATGGGACAATTGTGAAGGTTACTTTATTCAAAACTCCGAAGAAGAAGAATGTAGAGTCAATTTCAACTGTAGGAAAAAAAATACTATATATCGTGTCTGCACTTCAATGGTTATATCATGTCTGTAGTTTAATGGTACTCTCGTCGTAGTTTAATGGTTGTAATTTAATTGTTATCGTGCTTGTAGTTCAATGGTTATATCGTGTCTGTAGTTCAATGGTTATGTCGTATCTATAGTTTAATGGTGCTGTCGTCAACTCCCCAAGCCCAAGTCCATGGTTCTAATCTCATATGAGACATGACTGCTTTACAAGTATAAAGAAAAAATCGTGTTTCTGAAATTTTTTGTAGTTTATAATTTGGCGTAAATACACATTTTCAACCCTTGCAGCAAGTTTGTGTCTGTTTTGAAATTATGTCAGTTTGCTTCTGTGTGCACATTTGAAATTTGAGCATTGCAATTCAAGAAATCTATTGAGCAACTTGAAATTTTATATTTAAAAAAGATATGTAAGTAATTAGACTTATATCTGCATTTGTATACTTAGAACAACATTCAGAAATCTCTTGTCTCATTATGAAATTGAATCCCTGATCTCCTGATGGTATTTGTACCTGAACTGTGAGGTACTTTACTACCAGGTATCTAAGGTACTATACTACTAGGTACTGATGTACCTGTACTATAGCCACTTTTCTAGAAATAACCATTATGTTGAACTGAAAATATAATGCAATGAACATTTTAAATTTAGAAAAATTCGTTCAAATTATAAGAAATAAAATAATAATTCATCCAATTTCTGTTTTTAAATTAAGAGTCTGTGCACACTTATTTACATATTTCTAATAATGTGTTCCGTCAGTCTAAAAAAAAGGGCTTTTCCATCAAAACTAAAGTTCGAAATTTTTCAGAAAAGCAATAATGTTACTATATAATAGTATGAGAAAGAAACCAAATGTGAATTTGTTTTCATTGCAGCACATCGAATAGTCAGCTTATTTTAATTATAATTAATATAAACTCGCTGATTTTACATAAAATATACCGACTGCAAATACTTAAGGAACATATAATGTAAATATAATTCACAAGAGCATGTGAAATAAAATATTTAATTTTGAATGACAGAATTGCGCTTTACAATGCACAGAAAAATAGCGTTAATCAATTACCATTAGAATAGTCAAAACCAAAACTCTAAAAAAATATTTTATAGTTAAAAATAATAATGAGGCTATCAGTGTTAAAAAAATTAAATTCTTGAATTCCTTCCACATTTATAAATCTGCCAAGTCTCATTATAAAAGAAGACATAATTAACAACCAAAATATAAAATATTCATAACAAAGATTTGTATTTTTTTTTCAATTATGAAATCTTTGATGTTTTGTTTTAAATGTGTTTTAAGGAAATGAAGAATTTTAATTTGTTTAAATGTGTATATGGAAAAAAATATCCGTTTTCGTTTCAAAAGAAAATCTAGAATATATTCATAATTAGTTTTTCAGTTAAAAGTGCTTTAAGCCAAAATTGTATAAAAAATGCTTTTCATTTAAAAAAAAAAGGTTATTGCTTTGATTGAACTTTAATATTTAATGATGTAAATTCGTTAAAATTTTGAATTTATTTCGTTTTTAATGATTCAGTAATTTTGATATGAAATATTATTACGTATGTCCTAAGAAATTTTAATAGAAACTTTCATCAGTTTGGGAATAAACATATTTTTTTTTACAACATAGGCTTAGAAGACCCCTGCTGAAAACCACCAACAGACATGTACTTACATCTAGTTTATTATTGGTTTTATATTAAAACAGAAAACTTATGGCTGGCTGATTGCAGCGTAAATAAAGATTTCTGTACTATACAAACGGATTTTCACAATATTAACTAATCGTGTGCATATGGTTATTTTGCATGGACACCTATGGAGGATAATTTAAAAAAAATTTACACAACCGAAGCAGAATATAAGTTAAGGATACTACAAATGTGAAATTTTAAAAAGAGAAGGTTTGTAGAAAAATTAAAATATACCATTAAAGTTTCATACACAAAATATGTACGTAACTATATATCTGTGTAAAAACCAAAATATTTTCGATAAAAATTAGTTATTCACGGATTAGTTTAAATAAATCCACAATATGAAAAACAATCAGTTAAATTTCGGCATGATTCCGTATCAATATTGCTCTTGTACTGCTAGTATGAGATGCTTTTCTGTGTTACTACCTGTAATTTGAGGTGTTTTCTGGTACTATGTTACAAAGTACTGAGATATATAACTGAAATCCTTCTGTATAAGTAATTTTATTAAAGAAAATTATAAAGCCATTCCCAGTGTAAGAGTCTAAATCGTAAATATCTAAGTTTAGTGAAATTTTGTTTGACAAATGAAAAAATAAATTATTTCAACTTCAAACTCGATATAATTTCCATCAGATTTTCACTTTATGTTTTTTTTTCACTGTGTGTGTGCGAGAGAGAGAGAGATAAAGCATATTTAATGCACTTAAAGAAAAATTGAAAATAAAAATACAGCTGACAGGGAAAATTCTGCGCTGTCTATATCAATCTCTTATATCTTACAGTTTGGTCAAGCAATACTTATGAGCCATATGTCATATTAATCAATTAGAGATATGTAGAAATTTACAATGTTTAAAGAGACAGTGTATCTTTAATTTTAACACAATTTTGCAGCGTAATTAATTCCAAAATGTGCATTAACAATTATTTTATCGAATAAATTATAAAAGTTCGCTCGAACTGTTATCTAAAATATCAAGTCATTTCTTGCCTTTACTGGTGTGGTTGCTCTGTATTTTTAGCTCGAAAAATATGCTGGTTTTGACCTTCTGAAACATGATGCTACTTTTAACCAACTATGTATGCTATTGTTTACAAAAGTGGTATAATTACAGATTACTTAATCGTACTCTCATTATATTTTGGAATATTCATAAAAAAAAACAGTAAATAAGTTGTTTTCAAATTGAATTTGTAATTTTAAATACAATTATCTCGAAACATAGTTTTCTAAACTTCTGCGCATGATATCTCTTATAACCAAGATAATCCAATCTTCTGAAATTTTCTGAACTGTGAAATGGTATGAAAATACTTCAAAGGAGCTATTAACATAAAATAAAATTTTGTTTCCTATAGTTGAAATAATAATATAAAATCTAATTATGCTGAATTGCGTAATTAAAGAATCAAAAATAAAAATAATGAAAATGTATAGAAACTAATAAATAATTGAATATTTAAACTATGCATAGTTTAAAAATGAAACACTGGAGGCATCACAGATATTCATTGATTGTAATAATTTAATAAAACCAAAACAACCTCGTTTAAAACAAATTACAACACAAAATTAATAGTGTTTATAGGCTTCGAAGGCAAGAAGCAACCTTTTTAGTCAAGACAAGCAAAAGGCGGAACCTCAAGTGAGAGAGGCCTCAGAAACATATCACTTTCCTCTTTGGTATTTTACCGTTAATTCATAGTGTCCTACTACGTGTTTCTTCTTTCTGGTTTTTACTTTTATACTCCTTTTGTCATTGGCAACTCTATTTCCCTTCTTCAATTACGTTTGCTGTAACATCAATTGCCGATCGTGGTCTAACGAGTGAGACTGGGCGTCTTGCTTTTCCTAGCAAAGAAGACTGTTTCTTGCCTTCGAAACTGGTCGATACTATTAGTTTTGAGGAAGTGGTTTTCGTTTTATTACATTATCAGCAGTCGGAGCTGTATGTATGCAATAATTTGAATTGAGCCGTGCAAAAATATGTATGATTTTGCATGGAATAAAGTAGAAACATTTCAAAAATTATATACACCACTTAAATTATTATATTTTTAAAATGAATACTAATGTTTTACTTTCCTAAGATTCTTTTACTTTAATGTGATTCTTTGAAAGCCCTTATAACAAATTTTCAACCGCGCATCGCAGCACCTCAGACGTAACGTGTACTTATAGGCAAGTGACCATGAGCAACCAATTAAACGGACTTGTAGCGCCCTCTAAACTATATAAGAAACCAATAGCGATAAGCAAAGCACTTCAATTACAAAATGAACTAGCTGAGTTAAAGTAGTGCAATATGATACTTGGATCAACAGATACACTTTCAGAATAAACCAGACATATAAAAGTTATAAACATTTATAACAGTATAGACGAAGCGCAAAGTTCGTGCACTACCAGCGCCAACTAACCTGCCAAGTAATCTAAGTACGCAGTGTTCAAGATGTGCCCCATCAGCGACTATGCACATATGTATTCCGGATAGAACCGCATCTCAAACATCATGCACTATCGCAAGGGTAGCAGAATTACAGGTCCTAACGATGACTTGTGTTACCAAACTTGCTTAAACCAAGTATCGGTTTTGTACTGATTAGGCACAGCTTTTTCATTTTGTAATTGTACTTTTTTGTCTATCCTTGTTGGTTTCTGAGTCAGTCCTCTTATGTTCCGTATTTCGCCAACTAAGGCGCAGCTAGCAAGTTAAGTCGATTGCATATGGTCACTTTCTTGCAGGCTGACGTTATCTTTATGTAGCTACAACACGGGATATAAAAGTTATATGTGGTATACGGCCTTTTCTTAGAACTATGTATGCAAAATTTATACGCCTGAAAATTTTATTGCATGCATAAATTTGCGGAGTATTTAATTTGTAAAATCTGCCTCAGCTGAATTATTAAAAATAATCCAAACTTAGGTCACATTTCAAAAATTATCTGCATATTAATTCTGTACTGTGCACTTAAATCACTAAAAACTGAAAATTCAGTCAATTATAGATAAGTAACATCATAAAATCGCATATAAAACCGCATTTTTTATTTTAATTGGATATCATTAGGATAGGAAATGACAAAAATACGCGTCTCTAATAAATTCCAATTAGATACAATCACATCCAAAAAAAGCAAAATTTCCTCCTTAAAAAATACGATTCGTAACATGTGACAAATGGAAGAAAATCATCAAAATAAAGTATTCCTTTCATGTTTATGTAACTACCACATTTTGGTTTATAAAAAATTATATAATTAACAATCGAAATACAAACCTTTCACTACAAAAAAAAATGTTGCATATTCGGTCGATAATAAAATAATTTCCTTTGATGTTCTGTTTTAAATTCGTTTCAGGGAAATATTTTCGTTTAACGATATCTTTGAAAAAAATGGCAGTTTAAATAAGGAAATAAAATAAAAAAATCTGATGTGGGCAACTCATGCCTTTCCTTATATAATGCAATAAATTTACTATTTTTACAGATAAAAAAATGTTATTCTTATAGTAGATACTTATATTCTTTCCAAGATATTGAATTTCCTTCAATTAGTCGTCATTTTCATTGATTTATCGTCATTTTTATCAATTTGGCGAGATTTTTGTTAATTTGGCAACAATTAAAAATGTCGCTAAGTTGGCGAAATTCCGCCAAATTCGTTGCCAGAATCTCGGCAAGCGTTATGGATGGAGAAATAAGTTATCCTTACAGCAGATAAATAACTATTGGGGTTCAAATACAAAAGTATTAATCAAAGTATCTTTTTTCATGAATGGAACGAGCTAGATCCACGAGAATCATGTCACCCAATTTATCGCATGGTATTACATATGAAAAGTGAACATGTTTCTCAATAGGATTTTTTTTTTATTTTATATAACTTTTTGATAATTTTTTTGAAAAATGTGCAATATCACGAGAATGGTTCATGTTAGCGCTCTAAAATTTATGTCAATCGTTTTTTAATGAAAAATTGCATAAGAAATGTCTATTTGCGTAACTTTATTAGCGGTTTTGATTTTTTGACGATTTTTTCAAAATTTTACTCGAAAATTTAGGGGGGGTTCTGAACATTCGATTGCGTATAAAAACAATAGGCTTCCAGTGTTTACGGATAGTGATTTTTGTACCAAATTTCGTTCGAATCACCCATTCGTTCGTCAGTTATCGTCTCCACAGGCTCACTGACACACACACACTTTCACACACACACACACACACACAGATATCACTTCAAAAATGTTTGATTCGTGATCAGGGATGCTTGAAACGTGCTCTCCCGTCGAAAACTCGAATTCGAATTTTCGACTCCGTCACAATACTTTCCTTATACATTATGTATATAAGGAATGTAATATATTTTGTTTTATAAGGGATGGTACTAGAAACATTAGAGTCATCTCTAGAACGGAGGAACTAATATTAAAAGTATAATTAAAATGATGTTTGTGATATTTTTTGCTTTTTATATTTCACACATAATTCACACATCATCTTAAATTTATCCATAAAAAACACATGAAAACGAAAAACACATCGACGAATTGAAGTATTTTAATCTTTCTTTAGTGCCCTTTTTAATACTTTACAACAAAGTTGAAAAGTGTTTATGGCTTTGTTCATTCTGTCTGTCTGTCTGTCTGTCTGTCTGTCCGTTAGCACGATAACTGCCGTAAAAATGACTTAATCAAAATGAAATTTTAGTATGTTGTTCAGACGGTGTGTAGGACCTATGGGAATATAAATGAATAGTATCACCCAATTAGTTTCGGTTTGAACCCGGGTTGAAAAAATGAAATACATTGAGCCCTCTGGGACCTAATTTTTCAAACATTTTTTAAGCGGATTTAAAATTCACAAATTGCTTCGAAAATTTTAGGTAATATTCAAATTGTTCCATAAAAAATATAAAAAACAAATTCAACGAAATATATTCAGTAGTTTTTTAAATAAAAATGAAAATAATAATAACACCTCTTATATGAAGCGATCACGGGACCATGATATGAAAAGATCACGTGACCCACTTCAAAATTATATATGGCATCCATCTTGCCTCAAAATCGTGATTTTCAAAGTTCTTTTTAATTCATATTGAGTGTTGTATCCGTCCTAAAACCCTTTTATTTTTGCTTAATTTCTGTGCATCTACATACTAAAACAACGCAATTACAATATATTTGAGCTTAAATGCTCATCCAAATTTGATTATTTCTACAACGAAGTCTATTTTTCACCTATGTAAAATGTAAACAGCAAAATATGTAGAATGAGTTGTATTAGAATTGCTGCATTTCTTTAACACAAAATCATTTAGTTCATGGAGTCTGCATAGCTGATATGAATGAAATATTCATTGATTTAACAAAGAAAAGGACGATTTTTTTCGATGAAGTTTTACGCATAGAGTTTAATTACTTGTAGTTCCATGGTCTTTATTTTTAAATAAAATAAATTATTATAGTATTGTGATGATTGACATGAATGGGAAATTATTTATGAATGAAATGCTGCTTTTATAGAGAGAACCAGGCGTTTTATTTTTTCTATGACGTCATTTGAATGAATTTCAGTTGTTTTCGATAAAGTTTTCAAACATAATAAACTATCGTAGTATTATGATAATTCTAAAATTATTACCGAGGAATGTATCGCATTTTAGAAATATTTAAACCAGGCAATTTGTATTTCAATGCCGTCATTTGAATGAAGTTCATTTTGCTCGATTATGGTTTAAGTTTTCAAATATAATAAATTAATGTAGTATTGTGATAAGTTTTAAAATATTACCGAGGAATATATGGCATTTTAGACATGTTTAAATAAAATTGCATTGAAGTTGGAAAGTGTTTCATAATCAATGCTTTATGCATGATTGATCTTTCTTGTGTCAATCTTATCCTATTTATTAAACTGTAAAAGCCCCAATTTTGCATAAAGAAAGAATATGGTTCTGTGTACGTCTGTGTGTGTTCGTCGTCTGTAGTGAAAAATCTATGCTTTGGATTCCGACAAAGCTTGGTATAGAGGTACTTCAAGACCCTGTATAATACGTCTATGGAAAGTAAAAATTTGGTTAACATAAAATGTCTCCCGAGCGAATAATCGTTTCCGGGGGTTCTTCACCTCTTCAAATGTATGCTTCAAATAAACACTGATCCGACCTGCCCGACGGTGCAAGGTATCTATTTGGACGGCCGTGGCAGTATCACCTAATTTATACCGGAACCCAATGGAGGTGACATCCACAGGCAGTGTAACTTCCTTCCCTTGCCACTAACCTGTTGGAAGGATTTTCATACCCACATATTTAACGTGCTGTACTCCGCATAGAGACGGAGACAGTTTGGGTAGAGAAGGGAACCGAATTTGGACTGTTCAAGTGAAATCCCCCTGCTCTAACTAGTGGTATATCTCACTCCATGGCCCAATATTCGAGGTGTACAAATATATTCTAGCGACGTTATATTCAAGGTTTCAAATACCTCGAACAATCTGTTGATCTAGGTATTCTAGTATTCGCCTATAGTATTTGCCCATCTCTTGTTTAAAGCAGTAATTCGAAACCTGAGCGGTGAATATCTTCACGCAAAATTACTACGCATGGACACAGTACCAAAGATTATGCCACCGCTTATTATTTTGAATAGGGCAAACTCTTAACCCACCACATTATATTGAATCGATATATTCCAATCATTTATCCATAGCAAATACAATAATAAAGAGCGTTTGTGGATTCTACGTCACAAATGTGAATCACATTTCCGTCAAAACAACAGAAAACGGTAAGCTGCAAAAACACTAAAAGCTGATCCAGTGAGATTTGGCCAAAATCTAAGATTAGTCATCATCTGTCTGACCGTGTGACTGTGTCGCCAGGCAACATTTTTGTATTCTGGATGGCAACAGCGGAAAAGGACTAATTGCTGTGTTTGTAGTTCTTAGGAAAATAAAAGTCAGATAAATGAAAAAAGGGCTAAATGTTGCAAGATGAATGTTAAACACATTCTATCTTTTACTATCCTTGCCATCAAATGCTTTTGATACTTTATATATTTTTTTTCAATTTATTTTCCTCAACTTTCAGGACATTTCTATTATTGAGTATTAGTTCAGGAGATAGTGGATTCTTCGAAGTTCAAGGCGTTAAAATTAAACAAGGATCATGCGGTGTTAAAGTGTTTTCAAATAGAATTGATTTCCTACAGAAACCCGTAAAACGTTATATAAACAACCAAAAAACAGTCAGATGTGAAAGTAACTGAGATAAGATTAATTCACGATTTTCGGGATAAACTTAGCAATTTTTTCTGAGAGCACAATAACAATATATTGAATATTATATTATAAAAAAAACCTTCTGTCTGTCTGTTCATTTGTTTGTCAATAAATTTGGTGACAATTTGGCGCAATATCAACAACATGACGAAGTTTGGGAAATGTATACACATTGATGGTAATTAAATATATCGAAAAATGAAAGTTTAATTTAATTGATAATCCCCGTCGCTTTGTATTAATTATTATTTTAATATTCATAATTTAAAATATAGTAGCAAGTTTCACTGTTAGGATAGGTATGTTTTGTTAGGCGATCTGGTTGTCGTAAATTAGTTGTAGGTGTGGATTTTACGTTACATGCTAGGTTTTGCATTGTTTTTAAATCAAAATTGTCTGATTTATTGTCTCAGTTTCCTAAAAAGATTTAGAATGTATAATAACAACTATATATAGTAACTATGTTAAGACAGATCATATAACAATAAATAACATTGATTGAGAAAACATCTAAAATATATAGTAACTATGTACAGTTACTATGTTTTACTTGGGAGTAGTGCAATAATTAGTAATATTGATTGACAACAGCGTGCAATCTGCATCTGTCCGTTGATATTAGGAGCGTAAGAGTTGCGGGTGAGCATATGGGAGGTAATTTTTTATACAACTGTATTTATCGCATTTAATGCTGAATAAAACTTTGGAACGTATGTGGTAACAAGTTGTGTAAAATATATAGAAACTAGTTGTGTAAAATATGTAGCAACTAAATGAGTTTAACATCCAGTTGCTTTATATGTAAATATGTTGTTATAAGTTCAATGTTGTTATAAGTTCAATAGTATAATTCAGTTCATAGTGTAATTCAGTTCATTTAAGTGAAGTATCAGTTTCATTTAATTGAAGTTCAGAAGTTATACATTTTGTAAATAAGAAATGTTTTTGTCAAATATTTTAACATCAGTTAATTTCGAGGTTAATTGTCTTTCTGGTGTTTTTATGTTTTTTCCACATTTGTTAATTATATTTCGAAGATTGGCGGAATTTTTATAAAAGTTGAGATAAAGCCATGATTTTAAGGGAGTGATTGATGTCTTTCATGGAAAAATATCTATGGAGAAGTATATCATATTTACGGGATCTGCTAGGAATATAAATTTAATTTTGTAGAAATAAATAAAAATTTACTGATTTATTATCATGTTTAAAAATTTAAAATCATATCAATTTTGATTAAAAATTTTCAATAATGAAATATATAATTTAATAATATGAAAATATTGCATCTTATATTTCGATATTCTATTAATTAAATGCATTCAAAGATGCAATTAAACAGCCTACTAAATATATATCTCCAGATTTATTTATCTCTAGATTTATTTCCCTACATAAAATATCTTAGAGCACTGAAATGCATATATTTTGGTTTTTAAAAATTTTCTAGGAAATTTATATATATCCAAACTGCAAACATTTTTTTTCTTACTAGATAAAATATTGCGATTGTGCTCGAGGCAGTGTTGCCAACCGTGAAAAAAAATATCCGCAAAAACGTTTATTTCCAAGAATAGGCAAACACACCCGCGAAATTCTCCAAATAAAGAAGACGAAATAGTTTGAAAATTTACATGTGCTGGAAAGATGGAAAAAGTGATCCGTGAATAAAAAATCCGTTCGAAGATTCATTAGCATAATTTTTATTTCATTTGTTCTATAAGAGCTTTAGTGAATGAATAATAATTAGGCAATATTAGATGAATTCATTGAAATGTATCGAAGCAGTAATCACGTAGTCGACGTATTAAATATATATATTATAGACTTTTAAATACGTATTTTATTTTAAATATTAAGAAATTGGATATGTCTGCAAGTGAAAATGAAAGTAAATGGAATAAAATAATATACTGATCAAATGCTAAAGAGCAGTGTATATATTATTTTATTCTAGTAATGCTTAGATTTGCACCATTGATACCAAGTAAATGGCAGTGTATATCCACATGCATAACCTATAACTACAGGAAGAAAAGTTATAATTACGTAAAGTGGCTACTATTCTCAGAACATTAACGAAAATCACAGTCCAATGTAACTCGTGCCACGTCAATTCCTCAACTCCACTCCAACGGATGGAGTGTTTACGTTATTATGGACGTTATTTCATGAAGTTTCTGGAATATTCCGGAAGTCGCCAAATGTCGCCAATAAATTACCAAATATGGAAACCTTTCAAACTGGTAAATCTTGAAAACCCTGGACTCACGTCATGCTGACGTCATGGACTGTGTTTTCTTCGCCTGGTCTTCGAAACAGGGAAAAGAGGAGTCACTAAAAGGAATATTGCGCGTTCGCAATAGTATATAATGGCCAGGAGGTAATATGTTCTTCATATCCGTTTACAATATTTGTTCTATGCTGCGTTATAAACATTTAGTATAGACGAGAACTCGAATCTATGATCTCTTGAACTTGATTCACGTACCCTATCAAGTAAGTAAGCTGTCCGATTGCCACACCCATCTGTTATTCTACACAAAATTTACGTCCCGGTAATTTAGACATATTAAAATTATTTGTCACTACCGTGTTAATTTTAACTCGTCTGAATGGCTTAAACGAATTGGGAATTTTTCTTAACTCGGAGTTCAAGTTCAATATTCATATTCAAAATATTGTCTCTAGAGCTCCCTTTTCTTCGATCCAGACCGTCACACCTACACGAAGGTTGCAGAGTCGACTTCGACGATAAGAGCTTGCAATTTCATCCCAGTAGCTCAAAGGTAGAGCGTCGGCTGGCCAATTCGAAGATCCAGAGTTCGATTCCTGGTTGGGGTAGCAAGATTTCTTACAATGCCGCCCGAAGAAATAAACCCTGTAGGTTTGTGCAAAGATGGCGGAAGTCTGAAGACCCTAGACCGTGCGACTCACATAGTGGGTTTAGAGTAGCTAGCTTTACGGCCGGGAAAGGATACCTCTTGCACACAGGAGGCACCCAAGGTCTACCATCCCGCCAAACGGACATTGATGGCGGACTTCTGAAGACCCCAGACTGTGCGACTCACATAGTGGGTTTAGAGTAGCTAGCTGCACGGCCGGGAAAGAATACCTCCTGCACTCAGGGGGCACCCAAGGTCTACCATCCCGCCAAATGAACATTTATTTAGGTCTAACAAGATAACAATTGATGAAAAATATTGTGGTTAAACAGACAGTTTTACATTATATTTAAACTTGACAAGTACGTCCATTTTTTTTTTTTTTTTGCCCACCAATCCGACATTAGAGGGCGGAAAACGCAGAGTCTTCTTCGACGACAAAAGCTTGCATTTTCGACTCAGTAGCTCAACGGTAGAGCGTCGGCTTGTCAATTCGGAGATCCAGGGTTCGATTCCAGGTGGGAGCAGCAGACTCTTTATAAGGTGTAAGGCAACTATTTAGACGGCAGGGTTAGTACTAACCAATTTAGGCCAAAATCCAGTAGGGATGATATCCACAGGGGTCGTACTCTCCTTATCCTGCCACTCACCGCATCGGAAGGACCTTCGGAACCACATATTTAATGTTCCTATGCGCCACATAGACAAGGGGAAGTTTTAATCTCCAGAGCTGAGAAGATATTGGTTTATTTTAGGAAGACTATCTTTTTAATGTCTTTTTACCAATATTAATGCTTTTGTTAGGCATTGATGGAATATAGTTTTATAATTTGGGATCCGTATCATCTTGATTTGTCTCATGTTATTGAAAGCATTTAAAACATGTTCATGAGGTTCCTTTACTTTTAGGTTAACGGATATTGCATAGTATATCTCCTCTTTATCTCAAGGTATTGTTTTCTTAATACTTTGAAATCTAGGAGATGCATATACATACCAGGGCTCTAACAGAACCCTGTATACATACTGTGTATAGTGTTTTCAGAAAAATGCATAATAAGATTGACTGTATTTTTCTTTTAAATATTGTGGATTTTTATACTAAGAGTATCGTAATAATAAGAATATCGTCAACATAGTGACGTTTTTTAAATGTTGTCAAATTGACGAAAATGTAGTGAAACTGATAAATATGTCGCCAAATTGAAGAAAATAACACTAAATCAATGAAATGGCGACTAAATAATAAAAAACAGTTTTTTAAAGTTATTTCTGAGTTCAATGCATCTCAGTTATCAAGAGAAACACCTACTTCTATGCTACATATATTTTAAATTATTATTCTTTAAATTATTACGCTTTAAATTACTACTCTTTAAAGTATTAAGCTTTAAATTATTACGCTTTAAATTATTACGATTTAAATTATAACGTTTTGAATTAGTACACTTTGAAATTATTAATGCTTTGAATTATTATATATATATACTTGAGATCTTATAAACTAAGATAGTATCACGAAAAGAATGTAGGACACAGACATGATTGAAAGTGATTCAGGGATGTTTAAAACGTGCAAATTTATCAAAATACGAGTGCCAGATATTTGTTCTTATCACAGTACTGTATTTTTGTATATACTGTATAATATAAGAAAAATAAAAATAAGTTCACTGAAAATATATTTTTATACAAAAGCTTCCCTAATAAAATTGTTTCGCAGAATTTGTGAAACTAGGTCCACTCTGATTTTGATAAATGATCATACACACCATGAAAATGTCACATTACATTAAGGAAACGAATTCAGTTTCCTGTTTTAACGCTCTCGGTAAAGATGCAATTTCCGGTTGAATTTAATCAAATACTAGATAAGTAGAGTTCCTAAAGCGGAATAAACTGCAGACGGGTAAACTCTGACGCCGGCTGATTAATCTACGAAAATTAAAACTGTTGGCAGTTTGTATTTGTAAAACTTGAAATTATAAAGAAAGGCTACAGTTTAATGGTAATAAAATTTAAACTAGTCAGATATGAGGCGTTTCAAAGATAATAAGCTTACAGTGCAGGGACCAACATTTGTGGTGAAGAGCAAAACCGGTCCTTTGATATTGATTGCTGCACAGAGAGAATGATTTCTTTCTTTTGACCCAGACTGTCCAACCTACCAGAAGGTTTAAGGAATATGTTAGGATGGTCGGAACAGTGTCTCCCAATTTAGAACAAAAGCCAGTGGCAGGGGGTAACTTCCACAGGGACCGTACATTCCATCCCCATTCTCTCGGACCGTACATTCCACCAATCTCTCGGAAAGATTTTAGACCAGATCCTCAATTTAGCGAGCGCATACTCCGCATAGCAGGGGTATAGTTTGGACTACACCGGGAATTGAACTCGAGGAGCGAATGATTTCTTTCTTCCGACCCAGACGGTCATTAAGACCGAAACACAGTGGGAGAGTGATAAACAGGGACCGTACCCTTCTCCCCCTACCAAGAACCCCTCTAAAGAACTTTCATACCCACATATTAAACGTGCGTGTACTCTTCGTGAATACGGGGACAATTTGAGCGCAGCTGGAAATCGGAACTCAGGTTTTTTGAGTGCCATCCTATTGCTCTAACTACTGGGCTGTCCCGCCCGAGAGAATAATTTCAAACATTGCGACAACCTGCTACTACTAGGAAAATTTATGAGATAGCCACCTTGTTCACCGATGAAATCATTCAAAACGTCGAAACACCACCTATATTTCGTGACTAGAAACTAGCCCAACCCACACTGGGCTCAATTGATTCTGAATTTGATATTTACTGCTTGGTATGACTTTAAATTTAGAAACAGGAACTCGTTGAATAACGAGACATTTTACATAATCGCAGAAGCAAACGACAGATTACGACTGGACTCAATGAGTGACACGTGTCATTAATTTAGGAAACGGAACATGATTGATAAGTCGTATGGTAGTCGTAAAAGCAGACGATAAGGTAAGACTGTGCGCCACGTTTCATGCTGCTTATGTCGTAGATTTAAAAAAGGAACTGGGGTGGTCACGCATAATTACAAATTTGTGTCTTGGATTTAGAAAATGAACTCTATAAGTAACACTTCATTCCAAGTAGGTTCAGAAGCAGATGAAAAACAACGACTAAGTGTCATGAGGGACAAATATGAAACTACTGCATTTTAAAATAAAATAAACAAAATATATTAGAATGCTAAGTTTTATGTGGGCTGTTAAAAACATTCAATACTGCCATTATTAATTTATTGTCGTCAGTGGTGTTGGCAGGGGAAGTACATGAAGAGTCGTAACACCATATATTGTTTCTCTTTAGGGTCCATATTGAAATATGAAATCCAGTGATTTACACCCCCATTCAGTCATAGCCGCCCCCCCCCCTGTTTTGAGATCCAGTCTACGCATTTGCTTCTCATCAATATAACAGAATCTTGAATAAAAATATATCAAAATATAATATATCGTACATTTTGCATAACATTAGAATATTTTAAAATTAGAATTAAAAAAAATAACTATACTACAAAGTTCTTCAGGACACGATGTTAAATTTGATTTGTTTTTCATATTAGAATATTTTGGAGAGAGGAAAATTTTGTATTTTATTCATGAATATTATATTTCACTTTTTTTGTATTGATTTATGCTCTTAATAATGTTGGATGCAAAAGTTCCGAGAAGAGTGATTTCTCCTCTTCGTGTACTGATTTTCGTTACGAAATGTGAAGCCTCCGAAAGAAGCAATTTTCACTCTTAACAGAGCGGTATGTAAAACCTCTAAAAATAACTATTTTCGTGCATAACAGAGCGGTATGTAAAATTTGCAAAACGAACGATTTTTGCTCTTAACAAAGCGGTATGTAAAATCTCTAAAAAAGCGATTTTCACTCTTAAAAGAGCGGTATGTAAAACCTCCAAAGGGAGCGATTTTCGCTCTTAACAAAACGGTATGTAAAACTTCCAAAAGAAGCGATTTTCGCTCTCAACAGAGAGGTATGAGAGACCTCCAAAAGGAGGGATACTCGCTCTTAACAAAGCGATATGTGAAACCTTCAAAAGAATCAAAATTTGCTCTTAATACAGCAGCATGTAACACCTCCAAAAGGAGTAATTTTCACTCTTAACAAAGCAGTATATAAAACCTCTATAAAGAGCAATTTTCGCTCTTAACAGAGCGGTATGTAAAACATCCAACAGGAATGATTTTCGCTCTTAACAGAACGGTATGTAAAACCTCTAAAATCAGTGATATTCGCTCTTAAATGAGCGGGATGTAAAACTTCCAAAAGGAGCGTTTTTCACTGCTAAAGGAACGGTATGTAAAACCTCCATAAGGTGCGGTTTTCACACTTAACAGAGCGGTATGTGAAACCTCCAAAAAGAACGATATTTATGCTTAACAATGCGGTATGTAAAACCTCCAAAAGGAGCAACTTTCGCTTTTAACAAAGCCGTATGAAAAACCTCCAAAAATGAGCAATTTCCTCTCATAACAGAGCAGCATGTATAACCTCTAAAAGGAGCGACTTTCGCTCTATAAACATTGGTTTTCGCTTTTATCTTAGACAAGCAGCATATCCGTTCTTCGTACGGAGTATGTAATAGAAAGAAACTTAAAATTCACAATGATGTGCAAATTCCTATAGTATACTAAATAACATTGCTAATCAAAGTACTTTGTTGAAATATCTTATTTATTGCTCCTAAAAATGAGTTTAAGAATCTCTGTTCTGGCTATACAAAATTATCTTCACGGGCAGATCTGAAGAAAATGTCAGCGTGCAAAATAAAAGAGTTAAAGTTGTATGGGAACCGTACTACTTATATACGCGAATATTAGAAGATATAACCTGTATTAGTAGATAACATGTATAAATTGGAGATATTAATAAATTCGTAATCTTTGCACCTGAAGGCAGCAATTGATTCCAATATATGCCAAAATGAAAGTGCTAAAATTATATGGGAAGTATGTATACCCGTACTACGTATAATATCGTAGATTAGAAGATATGCCCGAGTGTTAGTAGAATATTACCAGTATTACAATATGAGTCTCAAAAAGAATTGCCAAAATAAAACAGATGACATAATAAATTGAAATATCAATAATCCCCGTAATATTCATGCCCGAAGGCCGTAATTGGTTCCAATATGTGCCAATGTATATCAAAATATATGCCAATATACCTTTACTATTTACATTCTCGTGGATTAGAAGATATATACCAGTGCATTTGCAGAAGTTTACTCGTACAACGTACATGAGTTTCAACAATTTTTACCGCAATAAAATAACAGCATAATAATTTGAAAATATCGATAATTCCTGAATCAATAATACCCTAAAATATCAATAATAATAATGTTTAAACCTTAAGACCGTAATTGATATTATCCAGTCAAAAATGCAATGGCAATGAAATTTATTTTATATACATATCTTCATTATTCAAATCGGAAAAGATTTAATAAAAATCGTCTGCCGCATAAACACGTTGGATTTAAATCCGTTGCTAAGCGACATATTATTTCCTTCCAAAAATTATTGGAAAAATATCGTCTGAATAATGATATCTCTATGGAAGGTTTGGCGACATTTTCGTCAATTCAGCGACATTTTAAAAAATCGCCAAATTTATCGCCAAGTAGAACTGTAGATCTGACAGTAGCACTTGGCAACAGATTGACGAAACGTCATCACAATACTATCCCTTAACAAAACACAATTCATTTAATTTATTTAGCGGGATTTTATCAATTTTAAGATATTTTTATGGATTTACAAACATTTTTATCAATTTGGTGACATTTTAAAATTCTCTAAATGTGTTACTATGTAGGGCAGTTGGACTAACAGGCAAATGCTAACGAAACGTCATCTCAGTACCCTTTTCTAACAAAAAAAATTTCATTGATTTGCTTTCTATTTTACAATTTGGCGACATTTCCGTCAATAGAGCAACGTTTAAGAAAATTTCCCAAGTTAGCGATATCCCGCCAAATTCGTGACTCTGAATTTGCAGATCTGAATAAAACATACTAATCCCGTTTGTATATACTAAACGAAAACATTTTATTAGACATATAGCATTTTATTAGACGGTATACCCGTTCTACACTTTTTCTGTTTCAATAATCGGATAAATGAATTTATTGGCTAAACACAATATATACGCTTGAAAACTCTTTACCAAAATAAATTAAAGTGATGTGCGTAGTCCGCAATTAATATAATTATAAGAAAAATCAAACCGTTCATTTATAAGATATATTTTTATATTCATTTATTTATTTTTCAAATCGAAAAATAATAATAAACATTAACATGACGTAACTACATTGAAAATATCAATAATCCCCGTGCTCTTTATACCAGAAGGTCGTAATTGATTACAATATATGCCAATATATATAAAATCATTTGCCAACATACCTGTACTACTTATATTCTCGTAGATTAAAAGATATATTGCATTTGTAGAAGATTACTCGTACAACGTACAATATATGAGTTTAAACAATTTTTGTCATAATAAAACAAATGCATAATAACTTGAAAATATCAATAATCCCCGAAAATATCAATAATAATAATGTTTAAACCTGACGACCGTAATTGATATTATCCAGCCAAAAATGCTATAAGAAAAGTGAAATCGTTCTTTTCTAAAATGTATTTTTATATCCATTTATTTATTCAAATCGAAAAAATAATTATTAAAATTAACAGACAGATTTAATTTAATTGCGTTTCTGAGTAACATGATATAAGATAGAGTCTTCCTCATAAACTGCGAAATTAAATAACCATTTTGATTTCTTTATACTTTTCATTGTTCAGTAAAAGCTTGTTTAATATAAACCATGGAGATAGATTTTCCATTTAAATCATGTTTCAAACAATTCATGTTTTAAGAAAGTGACTAATTAGCGCAAAATATCTGTCATCAAACTCAGAGATTAAATTTCAATTCACTTTCAAACGATTTTCAAGCTTTTCGTTTGGATAAACCACGGAGTTAGAGAGTAGAACTCCTAGGAAAAAGTTTCGTTTTTCATTAATATCGCAACAACCCCTGACCTTAGATACTTGAAATTTGGGCTAAATTTATGGAGGACTATATCAAGGCCATCCACAAAATTTCATCAAATTCGGTTCTGCCGTTCTAGCGTGATGATGAGACAAACAAAAATTTCGTTTTTTACTAATATTTCGAGAATTACTGATCGTAAAAACTCCAAAGATGGACTAAATTTTAAGTGGGACTATTTCCAGGCTACCCACAAAATTTCATCAAATTCGGTTCAGCCGTTCTCCCGTGATGACGGGATAAACAGACAGACAGACAGACAGATTTTCAATTTTATATATAAAGATTTTATATATATAAATTAATAAAAAGAAGTTATTTGTTTTTACTCCGGAGACAGGAGTAAATTTCACTTGAAAGAAAAAGTTTTCATAGACCAAAGGAGTGAAAATTAGCTCATAATGAGTGAAATTCCTGCATTTTAAATGAGATTCAAAGGTTTTTATTGCTGTATTATGAAAGTGATATAAAAATTTAATATATTCCGCTCTTATAACACAGAACTATGAAATTTTATATTTAGAACTAAACCTAAGTTCAAATATTTTCAAACAATGCATTTACATATATGAATGATGTTTTAAATATATTTTTAGATGTTACGTTGTAATAACAAATTATAAAAATCTTCAGTATGAAATAATTAAAAATTATAGGGATCAGAGCTTACTTTGTAAAATAACGAGTCGGATTGACTCGAATTCAAAATTATAAGTCAAATTTGCGAGTTATTTTTTAGTTTCATTTTACCATTTATAATTTTCGATTTAAAAATGCAACAAGCTGGTGTTTCGCTCATACATACCACACACATCTGCACTGAAAACAACAGTGTAATAAATTTAAATTTTTGAATTTATGAACAATTTAAATTTTTATTAATGTTATTGCACTATAACTATTGTACTTTTTAAAAATAGGTATACAACATTTTTAAACACATGCACTTTTAAAACATAGGTATTGCAACAAACATAGCCTCTGGAATCACAAGTGTACACGCAAGATACAAGAGCTAGCCCATGTTTCTGGATAACTTAAGTTTATTTACAAGCACAAAGTAAACAGGAACAATATACAATCAAACACCACTTACATTGCTCCACTAATTTCACAAAATAACTGATAATATTCACAGAATGTTGACGAAAGTAATTTCGCAAAACAGCAGCTATTATTCTCAAAACATTGACAAAAATTACAGTCCAATGTAGCTCGCGTCATGTCAACTTGTCAACTCCCATGCAGCGGAGGGATGAGTTCTCTTATAGTCACTCCATAAAAACTTTTGTAAATCTCCATCCCAAATAATAATCGTTCTATCGAGATGCTTCTGGGAGATTCGGGAAGTCACCAAATTGACAAAAAATCGCCAAATCTAGCAACCTTTCTTGTAACTGGGAAATCCTGAAACCCTGCTCTCACTTCATCCTCACGACATGGTATGTGTTTCGCGGCTGGCGGGAGATAGGTCTTTCTAGTTAGCAGTGATGTGGTTTCTTCGTCTGGCCTTCGAGACAGACGAAAATGGAGGCGCCAAAGAGAATATTGAGCTTTCGCAACAGTATAGTTTTTAAACATAGGCTGCATGCCGATACCGTATAATCAAACATTAAAAACTCATGGGAACAAAAAGAAAGAAAAATAATGGGGGGGGGGGGGTAAAATTTGCCAGTCATATTTGAGTCGAAGTTTTTAAATACTAAGTCAATTTAGTTTTAAATGTGCTAATTGATTAGGTAATTGCAAGCAAACGCGAGCTCTGAGGATATAGACTTGTGAATCATAAAAAAATCTTGGAATAGGGTATCAGACTCTTCAAGTCTTCAGACCAACTTTGACGTTGGGTGAAATTTTTCTGCGTTAATTTGTATTATGATAAAATAGTTTTAGAGATATCCAAAGCGCATGGATCCGCCAATATTTAATTATTTATTTGTTACACCCATTTTATATACTCTTTTAACGCGCATAAATTGATTTTATTTTGTCAGAAATAAAATTGTTATTTGCACTAAACACACTGCATAATAATAATTTTGAATATTTTTCTCATTTTCCTCCTCTCTTTATATCCTCCTCTATTTAAAATATTTCCCTGATTGTTTTTCTTTTTGATGCAGAAAGGTGTTAAATGTCAAAAGATATTTTTAAAAGAAATTAGCATTCTAAACTAGACATAACATTACAAATGCATTTAAATATACATATATCTATCCTTTCCTTAAACGAGCAGCTGGTGAATAATATTTTATACTTAGTCTAAAGTTACACAAAAAAGTTGAAAATTGTGTCTTGGATGGAATCCAAATTTTAAAATATGACAGGTAATGAAATGTTTGAGAAAGTTTAGCTAGAAATCGAAACCACGAATTTATCTTGTTGGACCTGGTTCCAAAATTCGCCAGAGAAAAATAGTTTTTTGAACATTTTACGAACTAATAATGGAAAAATGACACAGAAATAGTATTTGAGTTGATAAAGGAGTATATTGTTTTTGTATTCTGAAGAATTTTATGTATTCAATAGTAATAATTTCGTGTTTTCTAATGCTAGTAAGAAAATGAAAGTAACATACTTGATACTTGTAGTTTTCTTTATATTCTTTATATTCTAGAAGCAATTGCTAATTAGTTTCATCCTCAATGTTCTTCCTTTGATATGATGAGGTGCATTACTTTATGCAGAAAATTATTCCTCATATGTCTGCTTGCAGAAGTTCCGCTTCCTAAAATGTCCAGACACAAGCGGACTATGAACCTCACCTGAGCAATATTGTAATTTACTCTACGACACCTCATATAATCACTCGATTACACTCTGATAACCCTCAATTACTCTATAACTTCCTAGGTTCCCCCCTTGAATGTACCTATACCAACAAAAGCGAAATCTTCTATATTGTTCAGCAAGAATACAAATAATTATAATCCTCACTAAGTAATAGGAATTATCAAAGAAATAAAATTTAAATTTAAAAGACTTCTGAATTGGCAGATTTCTTTAAAATCGCTAATTGGCGGTATTAAGATACATTTGTAGCTAATTTGTCTCCAAGCATTTCATGCGATCAGAAATTTGCTTTTCTTGTGTTCTTTTTCTTTTTCAAAGTTCTATGGGAAAATGGTTTTAAATCACCTCATTTTGATCCTTTCCTTATCTTCGTGATTGTTGTTGAAACTTCACAGAATAACTTTAAAAATTTTTAACCCAATTTTTTTTTTTTGCTTAAATGTGTGAAATACAAAAGAAATATCTTGAAATAAATTAGCTATCTAAACTGGACGTCAGATGAAATTAAATGTAAATATGGTTTTTTTCTTAAAAGAGCTGCTGATGATATTTTTGCACTTATTTTCTAAAGTTACATAAAAAGATGAAAATGCCATCATGGATAAATTGCAAATTTTAAAGCACACACGCACACACATAGAACGTAATGAAACATTTTGCTCGGAATCAAATCCGCAATGTTATTTTATTTTTATTTTTTGTCATGGGTCGGAAATTCTCAAAGAAAAATAATTATTAGGCCATTTTACTAAACTGTACTGACAGAGAATAAGCACAGAAATCTTATCTAATGTGATAAAAGTGTGTAAAATGTATTTACATACACTACCCGACACAGTAAATGCAACACCATGAAATAGCGAATAGAGTACGATGATAAAGGACACACAGACAGAGATGGAGGGCGCTGTAGCCCAGTGGTTAGAGCGCGAGAATTACATCCGGTAGTCTCGGGTTCGATTCCCGCCACTGCCAAAACTTCCGCCGTGTTCACGCGAAGTACGATGATGTTTAACATGTGGGTCCATAAGTCCTTCCGAAAGGTTGGTGGCAAGGGGAGGAGAGTACGGTCCCTGTGGATGCCTCCCCCACTAGGTTCCGGTCTGAATTGGATGGCACTTCCCGGCCATCCAAACAGTTGCCATACACCTTTCTTGTACGTCGGACGGTCTGGGTCTCAACAATCAACTACAACAACAGACAGAGATGGCACATATAAATAAATGACGTTAATTCCAAAAGGATAATGCAATACAGTAAAGACATAGACAGGGGGATCAGTAGGTAGTAGCACCACCTCTTACGGCGATACAAGCAGCAACCCTTCGAAGAACAGATGTAATGAGCGTGCGGATAATTTTCTGAAGGATGGATGGCCATATGCCTTCAACCATCCTCCAAAGGTAGCCCTCTCTTTGAGGCGGGGTCTGGGCAGTCAAACGACGGCCAATCTCGTCCCATGCATGCTCGATGCGTGAGAGATCTGGAGACAGCGGAAGGCCAATGGAGCAGCGGGATAACTTACAAGACCTGTCTCAAGAAAGTTGCCTTGTTCGATCTTGCGTTATCTTGATGGAAAGCAGCATTTTGCAACATCTGAAGACAGGGTAGTGCAGCCGGTGGCAGCATCTCATCCACATATCGATGTGCCGTCATTGTGTCTCTGATACGAACTAGAGCAGACTGGGTATCGAATCCGATGGCACCCCAAACCATGATGCCGCATTGTCGAGCAGTATGGCGGACAACAGTCACAGCAGGATTGGATCTGTTTCCACATCGCCTCCAAACTCTCCCACGGCGACTGTCATTCGACAAACAGAACCGACACTCATCGCTGAACACTACCCAGTCCCATTCAGTCGCCCAAGAGGCTCGAGCCCAACACCATTGCAATCTCTCACGTCGGTATCTTGTCGTCAATGGCAGTCTTCATAAAGGACGGTTTGAGTGCAAGCGCTTTCAGTCAATCGTCGAGAAATTATTCTCGCTGATATTGGAACATCCAATGTACCCTACAAATTCTGTAGAATGTCGACAGTCGTCGTTTGTGGTGTCGTCACTGCATGCCTTCGATTTAATCGATCAACGTGTGCTGACGTGCGTCTAGATGGAACTGTACCACTGCGACGATTCACATGCCCTTCCACAATCCATCTTCTCCAAATCATTTACACAGTGCTGCATTTACGCGTCATTTACACACAGCTGCATTTACGCGTTTCAGCAGCGATACGTACGACCACCCAGCCGTACGTGGGCCTAAAATGAATCCTCTCATACGATCGTCCAAGTGCTCACACGATCGCTCAAGACTTCGATATGCTTCATGGTATCGCATTTTCTATTTCAGGTAGTGTATAAATAATTTCTACATGTAGTAGAATCTAAGTCATATTTTTTAATATTGGTAGCCACATGCAGGTTAAAGATTAAAATTTGATCTCAGTTTCATTCTCAAATTATTTCATTTTCTTTTTGGAGCCACCAAGAACATTAAAATATTTTACACACTTATTTTTATGAGAAGCTTAACGTAGTTAAAGAAAATAAAGTATCTTTAAAATGCTGTATGAGGATAACAAATGAACCTAAATGTAAATGTCCCTTTCATCTTTAAGAAGCATTAGGTAGTTATGTTCATCTATATTTTAAAGTTCCATGGCAAAATAGTTGAAAATGGCGCCATGGATAAATTTTTAAAAATTTCAGGTAATGGAAAGTTCGAAAATGCCTTGTTGAAAGCAACGCTAAAAGCTTTATTTTTTTTGTTACTCACGGTTCGATATTTGGAGAAGAACAAATACCTAGAGACATTCTACAATGTTACTTAAAGATAAAAGTGCGATTTTCTAGTTTCATTTATAGCTTTGATGACATTGTGTAAATGTAAATTGCGTTGCACTAATATAATCTTATTCTGATTCAAAAATATAGACTATAACCCATGATATTGTAATAAATTATTAAAAGTCCCAACGTATATATTAGACAACTTTAAAATAAGATATTTAAATTTCAATTTAAACTCGTCCAATGCCAACGGCCTTTACTAAAAAATTTATATTTAAATCTATATAAATAAAATTGAAAATCTGTCTGTCTGTCTGTCTGTCTGTCTGTCTGTCTGTTTGTCCCATCATCACGGGAGAACGGCTGAACCGAATTTGATGAAATTTTGTGGGTAGCCTAGAAATAGCCCCACTTAAAATTTAGTCTATAGTTGGAATTTCTACGGCCAATTGTTCTCGAGATATTAGTAAAAAACGAAACTTTCGTTTGTCTCATTATCACGAGAGAACGGCTGAACCGAATTTAATGAAATTTTGTGGGAGGCCTTGAAATAGCCCCCCATAAATTTTGTTCAAGTTTCAAAGACCAGGGGTTGTCTAGATATTAATGAAAAACGGAACTTTTTTTATAAGAGTTCTACTCTCCAACTCCGTGGTTTATCCAAACGGAAAGGATAAAAAACGTTTGTTTAAAGCGTCAAAGGAAATTAAAACTTTATTTTTGAGTTTGATGCAGGATTTTTGCATTAAATAGTCATTATCTGAAAGCATGAATTGTTTGAAACATGAATTTAAATGGAAAAATCTACCTCCATGTTTTTACATGTATTAACCTCCATGTATTTCACAAGCTTTTACTCAACGATTAGAAGTATAATGAAATTAAAATGGTTATTTAATTTCGCATTTTATGAGGATTTTATTTGCATCTTATATCATGTTGCTCGGCAAAGGAATGGAATTAAATGTGTTTGTTAATGATTATTATTTTTTTTTCTATTTGTATAATAAATAAATGGATGTAAAAATATATTTTATAAATGAACGGTTTGATTGTTCTTTTAATTATATATATTGAGGACTGCGTACATTAATTTTATTTATTTTAGCAAAGAGGTTTCAAGCTCATATATTGTGTTTAGCTAATAAACTCATAATAAATGAACGGTTTGATTGTTCTTTTAATTATATGTATTGTGAACTGCGTACATCACACTTTTATTTATTTTAGCAAAGAGGTTTCAAAGCTCATATATTGTGTTCAGCTAATAAACTCATATATTGTGTTTACCCAATAAATTCATTTAGCCGATTGTTGAAGCAGAAAAAGAGTAGAACGGATGTATGTATCTTCTAATACAATTTTAGTGTTTTCATTTAGTATATATACAGACGGGATATGGATATTTTATTCTTCAGATCTGTAAATTTAGAGCTACGAATTTAGCGGAATATCTCTAAATAACTTGGCAACTTTTCTTAAACTTTACCAAATTAGAGGAAATATCTCCAAATTGATAAAAATGACCCAAATCAATGAAATTAAATTTGTTTTTTTAGAATAGAGTACTGAAATGATGTTTCGGTAGCATTTGTCGGTCAGTCCATCCATCCTACTTAGTAACGCATTTAACTAATTTTTTTAATATCACTGCATTGATAAATATATTTGTAAATCCATAAAAATATCATGGAGACGAAAATGTCGCCAAACCTTCCATGAAGATCACATTATTCAGGCGACATGATTTCCATCAATTTATTTGAAGCAGATGATATCATATCGCTTAGCAACGGATCCAATGTGTTATGTGTCATACGATTTTTATTAAATCTAATAAAAATATGTATATAAAATAAATTTCATTGACATTGCATTTTTGACTGGATAATATCAATTACGGTCTTCAGGTTTAAACATCATTATTATTGATATTTCGGGGACAGTTGATTCAGGAATTATTGATATTTTCAAATTATTATGCCATTGTTTCATTATGACGAAAATTGTTGAAACTCATATATAGTACGTTGTACAAGTAATCTTCTACAAATGCACGGGTATATCTTCTAATCTACGAGAATATAAGTAGTACAGGTATATTGGCAAAATTTTTATATATATTGGCATATATTGGAATCAATTACGACCTTCTGGTATTAAGATTACGGGGATTTTTGATACTTTCAATTTATTACGTCATCTTTTTTATTTTGGTAAATATTTTTAAGACTCATATTACAATATGTTTAAGCTTCTACTAACACACTGGCATATTTTCTAATTTGCAACAATATAAGTAGTACGTGGTTGCATATATTGATTCAATTCCTTTTTTTGTGTGAATTTATTTACAAAAGGGGCCAGGATATTTTATTCTTCAGATTTGCCCGTGAAGATAATTTTGCAGAGTGAGAACAGATATTCTTAAACTTCTCTTTGTGAGCAATAAATTTAATATTTTATCAGAATTTGCACATGATTGCGAATTATAAGTTTTTTTATATTATATACTCCGTACGAAGGACGGGTATGCTGCTAGTCTATATAAATAAAAATGAAAATCTGTCTGTCTGTCTGTCTGTCTGTCTGTCTGTCTGTTTGTCACACCATCACGGGAGAACGGCTGAACCGAATTTGATGAAATTTTGTGGGTAGCCCAGAAATAGCCCCACTTAAAATTATATCCGTGTTTTGAGTTTCTACGATCAGTGGTTCTCGAGATATTAGTAAAAAACGAAATTTTCGTTTGTCTCATCATCACGGAAAAACGGCTGAACCGAATTTAATGAAATTTGGTGAATAGCCTTGACATATCCCCCCATAAATTTTGTCCAAGTTTTGAGTTTCTAAGACCTGGGGTTGTCGAGATATTAATGAAAAACGGAACTTTTTCCTAGGAGTTCTACTCCCTAACTCCGTGATTTATCCAAACGAAAAGCTTGAAAATCGTTTGAAAGTGAATTAAAATTTAATCTCCGAGTTTGATGGGAGATTTTTTGCGTTAATTAGTCACTTTCTGAAAACATGAATTGTTTGAAACATGATTTAAAGGGGAAATCTATCTCCATGGTTCATGGTTTATTTAAAACAAGCTTTTACGGAACAATGAGAAGTATAGAGAAATCAAAATCGTTATTTAATTTCGCAGTTTATGTTATAAGACATGACATATTTAACATGTTATAAGATTCTATCTTATATCATGTTACTCAGAAACGCAATGAAATTAAATCTGTCTGTTAATTTTAATAATTATTTTTTCGATTTGAATAATAAATAAATGGATATAAAAATATATTTTAGAAAAGAACGATTTGATTTTTCTTATAGCATTTTTGACTGCATAATATCAATTACGGTCTTCAGGTTTAAAAATTATTATTATTTATATTTTCGGGGATTATTGATTCAAGGATTATTGATATTTTCAAGTTATTATGCAATTATTTTATTATGACAAAAATTGTTTAAACTCATATATTGTATGTTGTACGAATCTTCTACAAATACACTTGTATATCTTTTAATCTACGAGAATATAAGTAGTACAGGTATATTGACATATGTTTTGATATATATTGGCATATATTGGAATCAATTACGACCTTCTGGTATAAAGAGTACGGATATTATTGATGTTTTCAATTTATTACGTCATCTCTTTTATTTTGGCAAATATTTTTGAGACGCATATTGTAATACGGGTAATCTTCTACTAACACATTGGCATATTTTCTGATCTGCGACAATATAATTAGTACGGGGTTGCATATATTCATTCAATTCCTATTTTTTCTTCTGTAAATTTGCTTACAAAAGGGGGCAGGATGTTTTATTCTTCAGATCTGATCGTGAAGATAATTTTGCATAGTGAGAACATATATTCTTAAACTTCTCTTTAGGAGCAATAAATTTAATATTTTAACAGAATTTGCACATGATTGCGAACTTTAAGTTTCTTTAAATTATACACTCCGTACGAATAACGGGTGTGCTGTTAGTGGTTAATAAATTTTAACATTTTAGGAGGATATATCATGTTGCTCGGCATCGCAATTAAATTAAATGTGTTTGTTAATATTTTTATTTTTTTTTTCGATTTAAATAATAAATAAATGGATAAATGGATATAAAATTATATCTTATGAATGGACGGTTTGATTTTTCTTTTAATTATATTAATTGCTGACTGCGTACATCAATTTCATTTATTTTGGCAAAGAGTTTTCAAGCTTATATCGTATTTAGCTACTAAACTCATATATTGTGTTTAGCCAATAAATTCATATAGCCGATTGTTGAAACAGAAAAAGAGTAGAGCGGGTATATCTTCTAATACAATTGTAGTGTTTTCATTTAGTATATTGAAACGGGATAAGAAAGTTTCATTCAGATCTGCAAATTCAAAGCTACGAATTTGGAGGGATATCGCTAATTTGACAACTTTTCTTAAACTTTGCCAAATTGACGGAAATGTCGCCAAATTGATATAAACGACACACAAACAGCTGCCATAAACCTTCGGGTTGGTCGTGTGGCTTGGGTCTTCTACATATCAATGAAATTTTTTTTTGTTTTGTTAGAAGAGAGTACTGAAATGATGTTTGGTTAGCATTTATCTGTCAGACCAACCATCCTACTTAGTAATACATTTAGCGAATTTTTAAAATATCACCAAATTGATAAAAATGTTTTCAAATCTATAAAAATATCTTGAAATTGATAAAATTGCGCTACATAAATGATATTAATTGTTTTTTGTTAGGGGATAGTATTGTGATGATATTTCGTCAATTTGTCGCAAAGTGGAACTGTCAGTTCTACAGTCCCACTTGGCGATAAATTTGGCGATTTTTTAAAATGTCGCTAATTTGACGAAACTGTCGCCAAATGTTCCATAGAAATATAACTATTTAGACGATATTTTTTCTACCAATTTATTTGAAGAAAATGATATCATGTCGCTTAGCAACGGATTTAAATCCAATGTGTTTATGCGGCAGACGATTTTTATTAAATCCTTTCCGATTTGAATAATGAAGATATGTATATAAAATAAATTTCATTGCCATTTCATTTTGGACTGGATAATATCAATTATACTCTTCAGGTTTAAACATTATTATTATTGATATTTTCCGGAATTATTGATTCAGGGATTATTGATATTTTTAAGTTATTACGCCATTGTTTTATTGCGGGAAAAATTGCTGACACACGCATATTGTACGTTGTACGAGTAATTTTCTAGGAATGCACGGGTATATCTTCTAACCTACGAGAATATAAGTAGTACAGGTATATTGGCATATATTTTGACATATATTGGCATATATATTGGAATCAAGTACAGTCTTCTAATATGAAGATTAAGTGGATTAATTATATATTCAATTTATTACGTCGTCTGTTGTATTTTACCAAAAAACATTTGTGACTCGTATTGCAAAACGGGTAATCTTCTACTAATAATCGGACATTATAAGTAGTACGTGTATATCTTCCCATATAATTTTAGCACTTTAATTTTGACATATATTGGAATAAATGACTGTCTTCAGATTTAAAGATTACGGGTTTATTGGTATTTTCAATTTATACATGTAATCTACTAATACAGGTTATATTTTCTAATATTCGCGTATATAATTAGTACGGGTCCCATACAATTTTAACCCTTTTATTTTGCATATATTGATTCAATTCCATATTTTTTTTTTATATTTGCTTACATAAGGGGTCCAAGATGTTTTATTCTTCAGATATGTCCATGAAGATAATTTTATATAGCGAGAACAGAGATTCTTAAACTTCTTTTTAGGAGCATTATATTAAATATTTTAACAGAATATTTTGAATAAACATCTCATTTAGTATACTATAAGAATTTGGGCATGATTATGAATTTCAAGTTTCTTTATATTATATACTCCGTACGAAGAACGGGTATGCTGCTAGTATTTAATAAAAATCTTCTTCCTCATAAACACACTGGATTTAAATCCGTTGCTGAGCGATGTATTATGATTTGCTTCAAATAAATTGGTGGTCAAAATATCGTCTGAATAATGCGACCTCTAATGAAGATTTGGCAGCATTTAAAAAATCGCCAAATTTATCGCCATGTGGGACTGTAGACCTAACAGTCCTACTTGGCGATAAATTGACGAACCATCATCAAAGTATTATGCCCTATAAAAACGCAATTTTATTTATTTAGCGCAATTTTATCAATTTCAAGATATTTTTATGGATTTATAAACATTTTTATCAATTTGGTGATATTTTAAAAATTCGCTAAATGTGTTACTAAGTAAGACGGTTGGACTGACAGACGAATGCTAACGAAACACCAGTTCAGTACTTTCTTCTAGCAAAACAAAATACATTTCATTGATTTACATTGTTTTTAGCAATTTGGAGACATTTCAATCAATTTGGCAACGTTTAAGAAATTTGCCAATTTAGCGATATCCAGCCAAATTCGTAGCTCTAAATTTGCAGATCTGAATAAAATATCGTATCCCAGTTTGTGTATAAATGAATACACTAAAATATTATTAGAAGATATACCCGTTCTACTCTTTTTCTGGTTCAACAATCGGATTAAGGAATTTATTGGGTAGACTGAATATATGAGTTTATTAGCTAAACACAATATATAAGCTTGAAACCTCTTTGCCAAAATAAATGAAAGTGATGTACGCAGTTCGCAATTAATATAATTAAAAGAATAATCAAACCTTTTTCTTCTAAAATATATTTTTATATCCATTTATTTATTATTCAAATCGAAAAAAAAATAATAATCATTAACAAACACATTTAATTTCATTGCGTTGCCGAGCAACATGATATAAGATAGAATCTTCCTCATAAAATGCAAAATTAAATAACCATTTTGATTTCTTTATACTTTTCATCGTTGAGTAAAAGCTTGTGAAAAATATAAGCCATGGAGGTAGATTTTTCCATTTAAATTCATGTTTCAAACAATTTGTGCTTTCAGATAGTGACTAATTAGTGCAAAAAATCTGCAACAAACTCAGAAATAAAGTTTTATTTCTCTTTGACGTTTTAAACAAACCAATTTCATCCTTTCCGTTTGGATAAACCACGGAGTTAGAGAATAGAACTCCTGGGAAAAAGTTCCGTTTTTCATTAATATCTCGATAACCCCTGGTCTTAGAAATCCGAATCTTGGACAAAATTTATGAGGGGCTATTTCATAGCTACCGACAAAATTTCATTAAATTCGGTTTAGCCGTTCTCTCGTGATGATGGGACAAACAGACAGACAGACAGATTTTCAATTTTATATATATAGCTAGGAATTTGCACAGAATTGTACATTTTAATTTTCTTTATATTACATATTCCAAATGCAGACCGGTTTATTGCTGGTAACTGCATAAGAATAGCATTTATTCTTGTCACGCTTGGCGACAAATTTGATATCTATGGCTACAATATTAGCGCAAAATCGATATTTTGGCAACATTGTGAAAATTTTATTAAGTTATCAATAGATCAAAATTAAAAAATTCAATTTAATTTCTTTGATAATCGCTTCCGCTGTGTGGGAATTATTAATTTATTATGTTTGATTTTAAATATATAGAGATTTACTATGCGTGGAACAGGTACATTTTGTCAGGATGGTCTTGGGGGTTGTATAGTAATTGAATTTCTTATTGAGAATGATGTAATCTAGCAAAAGCCCGAGCTTTGTATCGACTACGCATATGAAGTACGCGATTTGTGAAAGATTTCAAATATAAACTTAAATTAAAAAATATTTATGAAATTAGATTCATAAAAATTCAACTCGATATTTGGGAATTCTAATACAACAGAGAATATAAGTTTTCAAAATTTGAATATTACATTAAACAAATTAGAATACAGGCAAACAATGAAATCAAAGTAACACCTTTAAATAGCAAAAACGTATTTAATATACAGGGGAACGTTTGAATCACAATGCATGAAGTGCACACGCTTTGATTAGCTGTTTAAAAGTTGCTGTGTACTTGTTATTTGTACGAAACGTAGTGAGCATGCTCAGATATAAAAAAGGGTGTTTCACTCTGTTACAGTTTCAATCCAATCCATCCAAAAGGAAATGATATACTAAATTCACATTTTTAGCTACTCTGATTATCGAGTTGTTCTTAAAAAGAGAGTAAATTTCTATGGCTCGCCCAAGACGGGCTAGCCCGATAAGGTTCGAAATGCGGTGAAATGTAATATACATCTAAGGACAATGATATATTAAATTTAGACATTCTTGATGCTCCGAATATTGAGTTATTTTCAAAGAACGTTATATTCCTTTCGTTGGGCTCAGGACTGGCTTGCCCGATAAGGTTTTAAATCCAAAGAGTTAAAATATACCGCAAATGACAATGATAAGCTAAACTTTGAATTTTTAGATACATCTGTTCTCGAGTTATTCCGTAAAAACGGGAGAATTTCTAAGGCGGTCCTGAGACAGGCTAACCCGTTACGGTTCGAAATTGAAAGAATTAAAATATAAAGAAAACAATATATTAAATTTAGGTTTCCTACTATCTATGATTTTCGAGTTTTTCTCTAAAATCGGTAAATTCCTATGGCGGGACCAGGACGAGCTAGGCCGATGAGCTTCAAAATGGAAAGAAATGAAATGTACCACATGAGGAAACGTCACAACGAAATTAACGTTATTGTGATATATGAACCTGATTATTTTGGATCTCAAAAGTTTGAACAAACATCAGTTAAAAACAATTTTAAAAATACAAATATATCCTTAGTTCAATCTCTCTGAAAATCAAATGACTTTTTGTGTATACCACTTACAATAATCACACCAAATTTCACACAATTTTTTTAGTTATTTCCGAAGATATCTTACATTTCATTTGCATTAATTTCCCATTTGTTTAAATGTTAACTCCTCAGCTTCTGATCTATTATTCGAGATCAGCGCCGTCTAGCGGAGACGGCTTTTCGGGAATATATACCCATCGCCTATACCCAGGATTGCTAGGTATACGCGGTCGGCACACTGTTACTTCAAGTTACTGTACCTTGACCATCTACAATTAAAGAGCTATTATCAAATTGCTCCTCGAAGTCTACAACATGGAAGCTGAAGAACATTTAAATTGACTGTATTGTGTTGTTCTATATTGCATTAAAATGTTTTCGGTAGCTATAAATATATTGTAGACCTATAATAATTTTAAATCCTGTTTCAGATGTAGAAAAATTCTGATAAATATACTTGTATTTTGAAAAAAAAAACCTCTGATAATGTACTTTTTCAAATATATAAGTCTGATTGCCGAGTTACCCACACTTTTATTCCAGCACAAAACGCAAAGGTAGAAAATATCTTAAACTCTACTTAGACATGCATTTATGTCTTGATTTAACAGGGTTAAATTTCCCCTAATGTTTTACATTCATCATATTTTCTCATACAGTCTAATTCTTCATACTTTCTCATACAGACGTAGAAAGATGGATTTATATTTTATATACTGTACAAGCATGCACTTGTTTCACTTGAAATAAATATTAAGTATCCTGTTGCATATTATGTATCACTTAAATAGTCACATACGTTAAAACTTCAATGTGAAACACGTAGAAGTATTAAGATTTCGTAAAACTGTATCACATAACAAGTTTTCTTGCTGTTATTATAATAGTTATAGGCTATTTTATGCTGACGAACCCATAATAACCGCGAAACTCGTCTATGAATACTGTTATCTGTAATGGGAACGTGATCCTAATTTAGGGAACTCCCTTTTTATATTGACATTGATTTTACAGGCGAGTTCTGTGTATGGGATTTACGTGATAGTTTTATAATATACCTGGAATACACAACAAATTGGGTTTTAAATATTACCTTTCCATATTACCGAATTTTCAAATTTAGGTTTACTTAAAAGTAAAGCGGCTAATTCAAATTGCAAACAATTATGCTGCATGACATGAATATTCCGTACAAAGAACGGGAATATTGCGTATATCTAATATAAAGAAAATGCACAATTTGCGGTGAATTTTTAACACTTGGTGTCTTTCTATAAAATTCACAGCCCTTAGTAAAACCTGAAACGAATAACATTCTTCTATCTTCTCACGGAGTATGTAATACAAAAATATGCGAGTGAAATATTTTTTGAGAACCATTCACATATACCGATAATATTTTAAACGTAAGTTGTATATAATAAATGATTTCGTTTAATCAATGTTTCGTGTGGCCTAGATTCAGAAATCCAGAAAGCTGAGCCAAATAAAGGCGCAGCAAATAGAAAAAGCAAAAACGTCATGGTCCATCCATCCAAAAGGGTCATCCCGTAGTAAATGTCACTAAAATCAAGTGATTTGCAGAAATAATTTTTTAAGATTTTTAGGGTTTTTAAGATCTTTTTTTTCTTCAGTGTTTGCAGGAATTAAAATATATTTTTTGTAAATGTGTTTTAAAAGGACCAATAGTTTCAGATCTGCCTGTGAAGATAATTTTGTGTATAGTTTTATTAGGAGAAATTTTACTATAAGAATTTTTTTTAATAACAATGTCATTTAGAATACTATAGTATGTATTACACGCAATTGTAACATTTAAGTGTTTTTTATATTACATATTCAGTACGAAGAACGGGTACACTGCTAGTCTATATAAATAAAAATGAAAATCTGTCTGTCTGTCTGTCTGTCTGTTTGTCACACCATCACGGGAGAACGGCTGAACCGAATTTGATGAAATTTTGTGGGTAGCCCAGAAATAGGCCCACTTAAAATTATATCCGTGTTTTGAGTTTCTACGACCAGTGGTTCTCGAGATATTAGTAAAAAACAAAATTTTCGTTTGTCTCATCGTCACGGAAAAACAGCTGAACCGAATTTAATGAAATTTGGTGAATAGCCTTGAAATATCCCCCCATAAATTTTGTCCAAGTTTCGAATTTCTAAGACCTGGGGTTGTCGAGATATTAATGAAAAACGGAACTTTTTCCTAGGAGTTCTACTCCTTAACTTCCTGGTTTATCCAAACGAAAAGCTTGAAAATCGTTTGAAAGTGAATTAAAATTTAATCTCTGAGTTTGATGGGAGATTTTTTGCGTTAATTAGTCACTTTCTGAAAACATGAATTGTTTGAAACATGATTTAAAGGGGAAATCTATCTCCATGGTTCATGGTTTATTTAAAACAAGCTTTTACGGAACAATGAGAAGTATAGAGAAATCAAAATCGTTATTTAATTTCGCAGTTTATGTTATAAGACATGACATATTTAACATGTTATAAGATTCTATCTTATACCATGTTACTCAGAAACGCAATTAAATTAAATCTGTCTGTTAATTTTAATAATTATTTTTTCGATTTGAATAATAAATAAATGGATATAAAAATATATTTTAGAAAAGAACGATTTGATTTTTCTTATAGCATTTTTGACTGGATAATATCAATTACGGTCTTCAGGTTTAAAAATTATCATTATTTATATTTTCGGGGATTATTGATTCAAGGATTATTGATATTTTCAAGTTATTATGCAATTATTTTATTATGACAAAAATTGTTTAAACTCATATATTGTATGTTGTACGAATCTTCTACAAATACACGTGTATATCTTTTAATCTACGAGAATATAAGTAGTACAGGTATATTGACATATGTTTTGATATATATTGGCATATATTGGAATCAATTACGACCTTCTGGTATAAAGAGTACGGATATTATTGATGTTTTCAATTTATTACGTCATCTCTTTTATTTTGGCAAATATTTTTGAGACGCATATTGTAATACGGGTAATCTTCTACTAACACATTGGCATATTTTCTGATCTGCGACAATATAATTAGTACGGGGTTGCATATATTCATTCAATTCCTATTTTTTCTTCTGTAAATTTGCTTACAAAAGGGGACAGGATGTTTTATTCATCAGATCTGATCGTGAAGATAATTTTGCATAGTGAGAACATATATTCTTAAACTTCTCTTTAGGAGCAATAAATTTAATATTTTAACAGAATTTGCACGTGATTGCGAACTTTAAGTTTCTTTAAATTATACACCCCGTACGAATAACGGGTGTGCTGTTAGTGGTTAATAAATTTTAACATTTTAGGAGGATATATCATGTTGCTCGGCATCGCAATTAAATTAAATGTGTTTGTTAATGTTTTTATTATTTTTTTTCGATTTAAATAATAAATAAATGGATAAATGGATATAAAAGTATATCTTATGAATGGACGGTTTGATTTTTCTTTTAATTATATTAATTGCTGACTGCGTACATCAATTTCATTTATTTTGGCAAAGAGTTTTCAAGCTTATATCGTATATAGCTACTAAACTCATATATTGTGTTTAGCCAATAAATTCATATAGCCGATTGTTGAAACAGAAAAAGAGTAGAGCGGGTATATCTTCTAATACAATTGCAGTGTTTTCATTTAGTATATTGAAACGGGATAAGAAAGTATCATTCAGATCTGCAAATTCAAAGCTACGAATTTGGAGGGATATTGCTAATTTGACAACTTTTCTTAAACTTTGCCAAATTGACGGAAATGTCGCCAAATTGACGGAAATGTCGCCAAATTGATATAAACGACACACAAACAGCTGCCATGAACCTTCGGGTTGGTCGTGTGGCTTGGGTCTTCTACATATCAATGAAATTTTTTTTTGTTTTGTTAGAAGAGAGTACTGAAATGATGTTTGGTTAGCATTTATCTGTCAGACCAACCATCCTACTTATTAATACATTTAGCGAATTTTTAAAATGTCACCAAATTGATAAATATGTTTTCAAATCTATAAAAATATCTTGAAATTGATAAAATTGCGCTACATAAATGATATTAATTGTTTTTTGTTAGGGGATAGTATTGTGATGATATTTCGTCAATTTGTCGCAAAGTGGAACTGTCAGTTCTACAGTCTCACTTGGCGATAAATTTGGCGATTTTTTATAATGTCGCTAATTTGACGAAACTGTCGCCAAATGTTCCATAGAAATATAACTATTTAGACGATATTTTTTCTACCAATTTATTTGAAGAAAATGATATCATGTCGCTTAGCAACGGATTTAAATCCAATGTGTTTATGCGGCAGACGATTTTTATTAAATCCTTTCCGATTTGAATAATGAAGATATGTATATAAAATAAATTTCATTGGCATTTCATTTTGGACTGGATAATATCAATTATACTCTTCAGGTTTAAACATTATTATTATTGATATTTTCCGGAATTATTGATTCAGGGATTATTGATATTTTTAAGTTATTACGCCATTGTTTTATTGCGGCAAAAATTGCTGACACACGCATATTGTACGTTGTACGAGTAATCTTCTAGGAATGCACGGGTATATCTTCTAACCTACGAGAATATAAGTAGTACAGGTATATTGGCATATATTTTGACATATATTGGCATATATATTAGAATCAAGTACTGTCTTCTGGTATGAAGATTAAGGGGATTAATTATATATTCAATTTATTACGTCGTCTGTTGTATTTTACCAAAAAACATTTGTGACTCATATTGCAAAACGGGTAATCTTCTACTAATAATCGGACACTATAGTAGTACGTGTATATCTTCCCATATAATTTTAGCACTTTAATTTTGACATATATTGGAATAAATGGCTGTCTTCAGATTTAAAGATTACGGGTTTATTGGTATTTTCAATTTATACATGTAATCTACTAATACAGGTTATATTTTCTAACATTCGCGTGTATAATTAGTTCGGGTCCCATACAATTTTAACGCTTTTATTTTGCATATATTGATTCAATTTCATATTTTTTTTTTATATTTGCTTACATAAGGGGTCCAAGATGTTTTATTCTTCAGATATGTCCATGAAGATAATTTTATATAGCGAGAACAGAGATTCTTAAACTTCTTTTTAGGAGCATTATATTAAATATTTTAACACAATATTTTGATTAAACATGTCATTTAGTATACTATAAGAATTTGGGCATGATTATGAATTTCAAGTTTCTTTATATTATATACTCCGTACGAAGAACGGGTATGCTGCTAGTGTAATATAAATATACAACAATAGAACTCGATCTCAAATCTGATTATATGCACTTATAGGACTATAAAGGAACTACAAATTCTTGCTTATTGTTTATAGCTATCGCTGTAAGTTTTTGAGGTAAGCATTACAAACGTGAAAAGCGTAACATTTTCATACTTCTTAAACATGACAAGACGATTACTCGAAAACTGTAAGAGATAGATTTTTTAAAAAACAAATATACATCTAGAAACTAAATTTCCGTATATATATTTCCATTTATATATCTTACCATTTATATATCTATATTTCACAGTTCAGACGATATTTAGAGTGAAAGTATAAAAACTAAAAAAAAACTTCGTTCGGGCAAATACTACATTAAATTTGTTTCAAAAACATGTATTTCAAAAACAACTTTTCATTATTTAGTATATATACAGGTATTTCAATTAATTCAAGATATTTCTGAGCTCATAATAAGACAGTATTTTATTCTATATAATGCTAGAACTGTAACAGATGTAAAATAAAAATATACATCAAAGTATTTCATAAATGTTAATAAGACCGGATTTTTGCAAAAAAAAAATAATAATAATAATAATAATAATAATAATATAAAAAATGTCCATCTATTTGTTAATCTGTTTATAGAGTGGGAATCATATTTTTGGTTCTTGTTAATATGTGTCGCTTAATTACAAATGTTACTCCAATCCAGTTTATATTTATAAAAATGTAACTCAATTGCAAATTTGTTAACGTTATCAAATACCCGTAAAAATCAGTATTTGGAGCACGTGTTAAACCGCCAAATATGGCAAACCATGTGTTTGTAGAAACCTTACTGGGCTTCAATATACTTGATAAGTTAGCCTGTGTAGTATAGGAGTTCTAGCTAGATCCGTTCTCTGTCAAAGGTGAGAAAAGCTATTGAAAGACGTTGATAGGAAACTATTTAAACACTTACCTAATAGTAAATGTGTACACGCAATCTATCTATATAAATAAAATTGAAAATCTGTCTGTCTGTCTGTCTGTCTGTCTGTTTGTCCCATTATCACGGGAGAACGGCTGAACCGAATTTGATGAAATTTTGTGGGTAGCCTGGAAATAGCCCCACTTAAAATTTAGTCCGTGTTTTGAGTTTCTACGACCAGTAGTTCTCGAGATATTAGTAAAAAACGAAATTTTCGTTTGTCTCATCATCACGGGAAAACGGCTAAAGCGAATTTAATGAAATTTTGTGGATAGCCTTGAAATAGCGCCCCATAAATTTTGTCCAAGTTTCGAGTTTATAAGACCAGGGGTTGTCGAGATATTAATGAAAAACGGAACTTTTTCTTAGGAGATCTACTCTCCAACTCCGTGGTTTATCCAAACGGAAAGGATGAAAATCGTTTATTTAAAACGCTAAAATGAAATAAAACTTTATTTCCGAGTTTGGTGCAGGATTTTTGCATTAATTAGTCACTATAGGAAAACATAAATTGTTTGAAACATGAATTTAAATGGAAAAATCTACCTCCATGTTTCATCTTTCTCAAGCTTTTACTCAACGATGTAAAGTATAAAGAAATGAAAATGGCTATTTAATTTCGCATTTTATGAGGAAGATTATATCATGTTGCTCGGCAACGGAATGAAATTAAATGTGTTGTTAATATATATTATTATATTTTCTATTTGTATAAATAAATAAATGGATGTAAAAATATATTTCATAAATGAACGGTTTGATTGTTCTTTTAATTATATATATATTGCGGACTGAGTACATCACTTTCATTTATTTTAGCAAAGAGGTTTCTAGCTCATATATTGTGTTTAGCTAATAAACTCATATATTGTGTTTACCCAATAAATCCATTTAGCCGATTGTTGAAGCAGAAAAAGAGTAGAACGGGTGTATGTATCGTCTAATACAATTTTACTGTTTTCATTTAGTATATACAAACGGGATCAGGATATTTTATTCTTCAGATCTGCAAATTCAGAGCTACGAATTTAGAGGAATATCTCTAAATAACTTGGTAACTTTTCTTAAACTTTACCAAATTAGTGGAAATGTCTCCATATTGATAAAAATGACCAAATCAATGAAATTAAATTAGTTTTTTTAGAATAAAGTAATGAAATGATGTTTCCGTAGCATTTGTCGGTCAGCACATCCATCCTACTTAGTAACACATATAAGGATTTTTTTTAATATCACCAAATTGGTAAAAATATTTCTAAATCCATAAAAATATCATGAAATTGATAAAATCGCGCTCAATAAATGAAATTAATTGTGTTTTGTTAGGGGATAGTACTGTGATGAGGTTTCGTCAATTTGTCGTAAAATGGGACTATCAGTTCTAGTCCCACTTGGCGATAAATTTGGCGATTTTTTAGTTATAGCTAAATTGACGAAAATGTCGCCAAACCTTCCATGGAGATTGCATTATAAAGATGATATGATTTAAGTCAATTTATTTAAAGCAAATGATATCATGTCGATTAGCAACGGATCCAATATGTTATACGGCATATGATTTTTATTAAATCTTTTCCGATTTGAATAGTAAAATATGTATATAAAATAAATTTCATTGACATTGAATTTTTGACTGGATAATATCAATTACGGTATTCAGGTTTAAACATCATTATTATTGATATTTTCGGGGACAGTTGATTCAGGGATTACTGATATTTTCAAATTATTATGGAATTGTTTTATTATGACGAAAATTGTTGAAACTCATATATAGTACGTTGTACGAGTAATCTTCTACAAATGCATGGGTATATCTTCCAATCTACGAGAATATAAGTAGGACAGGTATATTGGCATATATTTTGATATATATTGGCATATATTTTGATATATATTGGCATATATTTTGATATATATTGGCATATATTGGAATCAATTACGATCTTCTGGTATTAAGATTACGGGGATTTTTTGATACTTTCAATTTATTACGCCATCTCTTTTATTTTGGCAAATATTTTTGAGACTCATATTGAAATACGGGTAAGCTTCTACTAACACACTGGCGTATTTTCTAATCTGCGACAATATAAGTAGTACGGGGTTGCATATATTGATTCAATTCCTTTTTTTTTGTAAATTTGCTTACAAAAGGGGCCAAGATGTTTTATTCTTCAGATCTGCCCGTGAAGATAATTTTGCATAGGGAGAACAGATATTCTTAAACTTATCTTTATGAGCAATAAATTTAATATTTTAACAGAATTTGCACATGATTGCGAATTACAAATTTCTTTATATTATATATTCCGTACGAAGAACGGGTATGCTGCTGGTATAGAATAAAATTAAACAGTGTGATGTGAAGTTTACGGATATTTAATAAATTCCGTACTTATGAAAAAATTGAAAATTTTGGATGAGAGAGAAAACCATGATAATTTTAACAGCAAGAGAGGTTTATGCAAAGATTATTGAATAATCAAAGGTTATATATAAAATGACATTGAATGATCAGAAAAGAGTCAGTAACTGTTAAGTGCGGTACCGGAATCGGTTTGAGAAGGATATAAATATCTATTTGTAATCTAAATGGCGCAAATCAGTCGTCATTTAAATATTGAATGTATTCTGAATTTTACAAACATGAACAATGCAAAATAAAATACAATATATAGTATTTTCAGGCAATTCAATGCATGGCTTTTGTCTAGCTCAAAATTTTACATGTTTTAGAAAAAATATATCGTCTGGATTTCAGAGAAAGCGAGGAAACTTTCAAAATAATCTGATGGAAAAATAGTAATTGATTTAAATTTGAAAGCACATATTTTACCAAACCATTGTAATAATAATCATTAATCACGTCAAATGTAGGTTGTTAATAATTTTCTGTTAATACATTTGTTAATAGAGTTTCTGTCAACACATTCATATCTTGATTCGTCAAACTGAAGGGCTACGTGAGTAATACATAATGGTGAAGTTTCTATGCTGTAGAAATGGTTTTTTTTCAAGAAAGACGTATTCATAAGTTAAAAGAAATTATAAAGTGTAATTTAATGGATTATTTTGTAAAAAAAATGAATTTGTAATCGCATCAAAGTGATGCATTTACCCCTATTTATTTTAAAGCAAACGTTGAAAGGAGTTCTTTTAATTTAAAGCTCCTTCCCCATAAACATCGGATAAATTTCAGAGAAAAAAATTCTTCGTTAAATAAAATAAATATATTTATAAAAATAAACCTTGTTTCTTTTAGCATAAAATTCCGACTGATCTACCCCACCCCACCCCCCTACAATTCCCACGATTTTCAGTCGCATTTTAAAGGGCCGACCGACAGAATTCTACGGTTATATCTGTACCATAAAAGAAAGTAAATATATTCACAAAGACTCCAAATAAACAAATTTAAACAAAACATATATCATTAAATATAAAGAAACGGGGTTTTCTGTAAGTATATAAAATAAAAATATTAATTACGTGCATTGAATATACAATGATACTATCTAAATATTTTTAAATCATATCAATGACATTTTTCAGAAAACTATAAAGTTCAAATGTTTTCTGTATAGGAACTAATCGGAAAGGAATGGTACGCTTACTTTTACTGGACAGAATATATGTACCATAAAATGTATATGCAAAAAATTGTAAATCAACATATTTTTAAAGAAATATGAATGAAATTGCAAATTAATAAAGACAATTAGGAGATTTTAATAAAAAAATAATTTCTCATTTAATTCTATATTAACATATTTCTCACCAGTTTTATCCTACTTCAAATCTTCATTTCTTTAGTAGACAATACAGACAGTAGAATGCACAGTCTCTATTTAATGAATTTGAACGGGATATTTCGTTCAAAATCTTTAACATCTTGTAAAAGTAATTGTTAAAAAGTACTATATTAAAATCCAAATTCATGCAATATATTTGCGGGTAAAATATTAATGAAGATTATCAATTTGGCCATGAAATGTGTAAATTTTGTGTAAAATAGAAAACTCAATGTATTTGCAAAATCACCCGGAAAATTCACATACTTGACTCCATCATCTGTTTACAATTTAGGTCGTTTTGAATTTCAATTTGAGTTTATTTGTCACATTTCAGAGTCAGCACATTATTTATTCAACATTTAATTTATCTCGTTGATTCTTAAAGCGAGACAGTTTTAAACAAAACTGCGTTTTCCAATGTTTTTCTACGAAGCGCCGCTGATCCACAGATCGGGAGGTCTAGCAGTGACGTCACAGCTCGTCCAGAAATGTTACCATGGGGGGAATAGCGAGTAAGACAACCTATTAATATTCTATTAGCCTTGAGACCCTCTAACGATCGTATTACACCTGCGTAATAGACGACACGAAAGAGCTCGCGAAGTGATCTTATCGAGCGCCAGTGTGTAGCGTTGGCGAGCGTAGCGATCAGGAGGCGAGCCCTCTATTTAGTTAAAATGTTACGGATTTACAGTTTATAATAAAATATTTGAGTTCTTCATTCCAGTTCTATTAAGTTGATTCACATCTTAATAGAAATGGAAAGTAGAGCTCTAGAAATGGGATAGTGTGAAGTTCCCTAATATAAAGGCTTTCTACATCTGCATATAGAACTTTTCCTCCTAAACAACACTTCAAAAATCTGAATATTACAACCAAATCAAATACTCTTTTGAGTACTTGCAAAAATAAATTTTAATCATTTACCTGATATTCCTTCTCATACTGCCTCGAATTTTATGTTGAAAGTTCCAGTACATTTTTATTGTTGAAAATTCCAACGATAACTTTAAATTTAAATTTTTCCATAAGTAAAGCTTATTGCTGTTACATACTAACAAATAGTATCAGTTAAGAAATTTGCTTTTTAAATGCGTCATAAAGATATCAAATGCGCCGAAATATGAATCTAGTTTATTTCCTCAAGTAACAGTTGTTGAATATCTTCATTCTTATTTCCAAGTTTCATGAAAAAAAAAATGAAAATGTCGTCTTGGACGGTTTCCAAATTTTAAAGAATGACAGGTAATGAAATGTTTGAAAAAGTCTTGTTCAGAATCAATGCCAAGAATTTTACTTTATTTTGTTATCCACGTTTCTGAAATTCGCAAAGAAAAAATTACTTCTACCATTTTATAAAACTACTGACAGAGAATAAGTAAGAAAATCATGTTTTATTTATGAGTTTGATAAAACTTTAAATACATACTGAGGAGAATTTTAATGTGATGCAATAAATCGAAAGCTTTATACAAATGGTACCTAAAATGGACTGTAGTTTTGCATATTAATTGTAATAGCTGTATTATTTTAAAATATTCTATTGATTATATTATTTCTCATCATTATGGCATTTCTGATAAACATCATGCAATATAGTATTAGTAAAAATAACTTGATTAGAGTCCATGTTATGATTCCGACAACTGAATTGCTAATCAAAATTAGCATCAAAATAATAAATTTTGTTTGAAGAAATATTTTGAAACTTCCATGCAAAATGTATTAGATAGTCCCACGCACTGATATTTCCTTTATACAAATTCTTGGAATTTTTGTGAATAGGTAGACAAAGCTCTAAAAGTGCTCTAATATATTATAGCTTTTGAAATTGAGAAATAAAGCAAAAGAATTTTGCAATATTGAAGCTAAATATATAAATTTATATTGCAGCTGAATTTCAGAATGCAAGAGTTGTTGAAACGATTGCATTAGTTCTGATCATTTGATATTTTTTAAAACTAATTTAGAAAACTGCAATTCCTAAGAGAAAATACAAGTTTTGCATTTATTTTCTGTTAAATAAACTGTGTTCTCATTACATTCCGTTGAATAAATTGGAAATAAAGGTAAATATTCTGTTGCGTATCACACCAACAAATGTATAGCATTACGATCAATATAAACAAGAAAGATCAATCATGCTTAAAGCATTAAATATGAAACACTTTCCAACTTCAATGCAATTTTATTTAAACATCTCTAAAATGCATTCCTCGGTCTCATCATCATACATTCCTCGGTAATATTTTAAAACTTATCACAATACGACATTAATTTATTATATTTGAAAACTTAAACCTTCATCGAAAAAAATGAACTTCATTCAAATGACGGCATTGCTCTAAAATGTGATACATTCCTCGGTAATAATTTTAGAATTATAATAATTCTACGACAATTTATTATATTTGAAAACTTCATCGAAAACAACTGAAATTCATTCAAATGACGTCATAGAAAAAATAACACGGCTGGCTCTCTCTTTAAAAGCAGCATTTCATTCATAAATAAATTCCCATTCATGTCAATCATCACAATACTATAATAATTTATTTTGTTTAAAAATTAAGACCATGGAGCTACAAGTAATTAAATTATATGAGTAAAACTTCATCGACAAAAATCGTCCTTCTCTTTGTAAATCAATGAATATTTCATTCATATCAGCTATGCAGACTCCATAAACTAAATGATTTTGTGTTAAAGAAATACAGCCATTCTAATACAACTCATTCTACATATTTTGCTATTTGCATTTTATATAGGTGAAAAATAGGCTTCGTTGTAGAAATAATCAAATTTGGATGAGAATTTAAACTCGAATATATTGTAATTGCGTTGTTTCAGTATGTAGATGCACAGAATTTAAGCAAAAATAAAGTGGTTTTAGGACGGATACAACACTCAATATGAATTAAAACGAACTTTAAAAATCACGATTTTGAGACAAGATGGATGCCATATATCATTTTGAAGTGGGTCATGTGATCTTTTCATATCATGGTCACGTGATCGCTTCATATAAGAGGTGTAATTATTATTTTAATTTTAATTTAAAAAACTACTGAATATATTTCGCTGAATTTTTTTTTTTATGTATTTTATGGAACAATTTGAATATTATCTAAACTTTTCTTAGCAATTTGTGAATTTTAAATCCGCTTAAAAAATGTTTGACAAATTAGGTCCCAATGTATTTCATTAGGTTCAATGTATTTCATTTTTTCAACCTGGGTTCAATCCAAAACTAATTGGGTGATATTATTCATTTATATTCCCATAGGTCCTACAGACCGTCTGAACAACATACTAAAATTTCATTTTGATTAAGTCATTTTTACGGCAGTTATCGTGCTAACGGACAGACAGACAGACAGATTGAACAAAGTCATAAACACTTTTCAACTTTGTTGTAAAGTTTTAACAAAATTACCACCTTTACAAACAGGAGCAGACAAGTCACTTGGCGAGAGTTTGATTATTGATGAAGTTGGTAGTTTCAATGTGTTCTAATTAGGTCCCATGGATTTCCTATAATATGAAATGCAGTTGCTTTGCTTTTGTACAATTTCCCATTAACTGATTCCCATGATGACAGTATGACCACTTTTGATCCTTGCCTTATAAAATCTTCTTTTTCTCAATATCATGCATTCACTGCCATAGATTATTTGTTAAACCTCCAAAGCCTTAAATATTTTTTAATTGAGTAGAAAAGCTAATTTTAAATATTATTCTCATTTTTATTCCTATTTTATCTTCACCTTCCATATTTCTGGGTGAGGAAATGAGCCACCTTTAAAATATTTCAGCCACTTTCTCTTCATAAATCTGAAAGATGTTAAATACCAACAAAATTCTTGGAAGAAATTAGCTTTTAGAAACAGACATTAAGATAATAAGTGTCTAGGGAAGAGATTCATTCAAAACGCTATCAATTTAGACAATTTTCCCGCAGAAGACAATTTTCCTCGCAAGACCAGACAGTGTAGAGAAAAGTTACATTAACATTAGCTTAGATAATGTATATTTCGGAAAAGTAGAAAGCTTTTCAAAATGTGAATTAATGTAATCAAACAAAAACTTTCATGTTAATTATCAGAATAGTGGTCAGTTAGCGATTTTTGGTAGCTTTATTATCGGATCCACTAAGATTCATCAAATGTTTCAGAAATGTTTTTACTTTCCTTATATACATATTACTTTCCTTATATACATATTATTTTCCTTATATACATATTACTCTCCTTATATGCATAGTATAATGTATAAGGAAAGTATTGTGACGGGGTCGAAAATTCTAATTCGAGTTTTCGACGCGAGGGCACGTTTCAAGCATCCCTGAACACAAATCAAACGTTTTTGAGATTATGTCTGTGTATGTAAGTGTCTGTGTGTGTCAGTGAGACTGTGGAGACGATATCTCACGATCGAATGAAGCGATTCGAACGAAATTTGCTACAAAATTTACAATCCGTGAATACTGGAAACTTATTGTTTTTATTCACAATCGAATGTTTAGAACCCGTCTAAATTTTCGAATGAAATTTTGAAAAAATCATCAAAAATTCAAAACATTTGATAAAGTTATGTAAATAGTATTTCTTTTTTTATGTAATTTTTGTGTAAAAAACGATTGACATAAATTTTAGAACACTAGCGTAGCCGTTCTCGAGAAATTGTACATTTTTCAAGAAAAGTTATAATAAAATCATATAAAATAAAAAATATATTAACTATTGTGAAATATGTCCATTTACATAAGTAATGTTATGCGATAAATTTGGTGCCATCATTCTCGTGGATTTAGCTCGTTCCATTCATGAGAAAAGATATTTTGTGTTATACTTTTGTATTTGGACGCCAATAGTCATTTCTCTGCTATAAGATCAAGATAACTTATCTGTTATGAGATAAGTACTGTCTGCTTTAAGATTAATAACTCATCTGCTATAATATTGATAACTTATCTGCTATAAGATTAATAACTTATCTGCTATAAGTTATTTCCCCGTTTATAACGCTTGGCGAGATTTTAGCGGAATATCGTCAACTTGGCAACTTTTAAGTGTTGCCAAATTAACGAAAATGTCGGCAAATTGATAAAAAGGGAGCTAAATTAATGAAAATGACGATTAATTGATGAAAGTTCAATATCTTGGAGGAACATACGAATAGACTATAAGAATAATCCCTTTCTCCGTCCGCAACGCTTGACGAGAAATTTAGCGGGACTTCGCCAACTTGGCAACTATTTTAAATGCACCAAAGGGATAAAAATGTCACCAAATTAATAAAAAATGACGCCAAATAGGAAGTACTGTTTCGGAAATTATGATTTACGCCATATAACGAGCATACCTTCTAGTAAATAAGAAATGGTCTTCTCAACGCAAACTCCAAGGGCTAAATAATTTTGCGTTAAAGAAATGCAGCAATTCTTACACAATTCATTCTACGTATTTTGGTGTTTACCTTTTCCATAAGTGAAAAGTAGGCTTCGTTGTAGAAATAATCAAATTTGGATGATCATTTAAACTCAAATATATTGTAATTGCATTGTTTCAGAACATTGACGCACAGAATTTAAGCAAAAATAAAGCGGTTTTAGGACGGATACAACACTAAATATAAATTAAAAAGAACTTTAAAAATCACGATTTTGATACAAGATGGATGCCATATTTTATTTTGAAGTGGGACACGTGATATCTTCATATAATGGTCACGTGATCTCTTTATATAAAGGGTGTAATATTATTATTTTAATTTTTATTTAAAAAACTACTGAATATATTTTGCTGAAATTTTTTTTATATATTTTATGGGATAATTTGAATATTTTATAAAACTTTCGAAGTAATTTGTGAATTTTAAATCTGCTTAAAAAATGTTTGAAAAATTAGGTCCCATAGGGTTCAATGTATTTCATTTTTTCAACCCAGGTTCAATCCAATACTAATTGGGTGATATTATTCATTTATATTCCTACAGGTCCCACAAATTGTCTGAACAACATACTAAAATTTCATTTTGATAAAGTCATTTTTACGGCAGTTATCGTGGTAACAGATAGACAAACAGACAGACAGACAGAATAAACAAAGTGATAAACACTTTTTAATTACATTGTAAAGTATTAAAAATGTTTGTGAAAGCAGTAGCATTTTCTTAAACAGTGTCTGAGTTTTCGTGATCGCACGAAATATGTCGCTAACTGACGTGGAATCGGAAAACTACTAAAAAACTTTCATTTACTATCAAGACTTTAGTATTAACAAGTAAAATAAAAAAGTAGTATTTTAAAGTACCACATTTCATTATGTATATATAACTTAAGTGTATGAAAAATGTGTGTAACTTAAAAGTTTGAAAGATACAACATACCGAATTTGGAATATCTAACACCTCCGATGATGCTCGAGTTAATCCCAAAATCACGAGTACATCTCTATGGCGGATCCAAGACAGGCCTGGACCGGTAAGTTTTAAATACAAATAATTTGAATACTGCATGGAAAGAGCGATATGCCAAATGTGACCTTTCTAGCTACTCCAGATTTCGAGTTATTCCCGAGAAACGAGTACATTTCTATGGCGGACATACGACGGGCTAGTCCGAAAAGGATAGTACGAGACTATGTTCAGCATTGTTTCTTATTGAAGACATCCATTTATTGAAACCATTGAATCTAGTATGGCTATATTTTAAAATTCATGAAGAAACAATTAAATTTCAATGTCTTTAATGTTATTTTGTTTTTGTGGCAACTTTCGTCGACTCTGATTATACCATGGAGGTAAATAGTATTAACTAACTACATTTATTTGTTAAAATTAGTATTTTTTTTTCTCACCTTTAAATGTCAAGTTTTGGTATTCTAATATATATATTTCTATATAAGAAAATCACTCTCTACGCCTGTCTGTTAATAACGCTTGGTAATAAATTTGGCGACTTTTTGTAAAATATCGCCACACTGATACTAATAATAATTTCGCCAAAATTTAGAAAAATTCCATGTCTTGGAAGTTGGCATGGCACATTGTAATAACTGACTTGAAAATGTTCTCGTAACTCTGTTTGTTTTCAAATATTAAGCAATTAACGAAATGTTATTCAATAAAGAAACATTTTATGACTTATATGTGTGCGTTTGGCACTTGCACTTCAATTTAGGAGTCGATTGACTCAGCCTAGAATGGCCGAATGAAAATAGCTTGTAGAGTATCTGCAAGAATGGCCATTGAAAAATTCACCCAATAATCATTTCTCCGCGGGAAAAAAAATGTAAAACTTGTTACCACTTAAGCTCCTACGACGGTAAATCAGCTGCTGCTATCCATTGACATACGGGGTCGACAGTTTTTTCTTCTATTTGAAGTAAAGTATCACACATTATGAAAACCTTGTAATTACATAACTATCCCAAATTTTCACAGACTACACAATTCAAAATCAGAGTTTAAAGTCTTCAATATTTTGAATATTTTTACATTTTTTAATTTTTCTATATGCCAAAACTTTAGTTGATATACAATAAAAGTAATAAAAGACTTAATGTGGCGCTTTGTACATATATCCTTTCTTATTCCAAAAACTTTATAGCTGACACGTAATAAAGACATTTAAACACAATTTACCGCCTTTTGCTGGCTGAGCTAAGGGATTTAAAGCTTTAGAGATTAGTTTTAGGGTTTAAGCGTTAATACTCCGTCGAAAACTGATTAGTAAATTAACTTAGTGCGTGTTTGGGAATAAAACTCTGTAGCTTTTTATGTGGGCGAACATATTCAAAAGGATTTTAAATGTGTTAGAAGATCAAACTAGGATTTAAGTTTATGATAAAAATGCAGTGTAAATACTATTTTTATAATTTATTAAAGAAGAGAAAATAATCATTTGAAAAAGGATTTGAAGTGGAAAAGAGTACCAAAAAAATAAAAGTGACTAACTTTTTTATTCGCTGTAGATTGATGTGATACACTACTTTTGATGTGAATAACATCTACGGTAAAGTTTTCTCTGAAGGCGAAAAGGAGTGTTTTGGAAAATGTAAATACTTTTGACGCGTGTAGAAAAAAATGTAAATGCTTTATCTTGTTTTGTGGTCAGGGTTCAAATTCTGAATATATAAAATAAATTTCAATATTTTAACATTTTAAACATTTTTTCCGATCTTTTTTTTTTTTTTTAAATATCTTTCCGAGCGAATGTTTTTCTCATTTTTCTGAATTTCACTCGAAATATGTAGTAAAACTAGGTAAGATGCCTAAATATGTAAGAAATACCATATATACCTTGAATAATTCTTTTCTTTAGATTTGGATAAATAATTAACATGGTGAGATGTAAAGACGGTATTTTTTCAATTTAAAAAGAATGCCAATAGTTAGTTATAAAGATAAATTCATACATTGAATCATTTTAAATATTTTCACAGTCAACAAACAAGTGAATCCTTGATCTGTTATCTTTCACAAATTTTTAAAACAATATAAATATATGCCTAAATATGTAAGAAACGTCATATATACATTGCATTATTTTTCTTCTTTAATACTGGATAAGTCATTAACACAGTGACATGTAAGGACGATGTTCTTCAGTTTAATAAAAATACTATTAGTAATTGGCATAAATCATGCATTAAATAATTTTTAATGTTTTCACAGCGAGCAAACATAAGCGAATCTTTGACTAGCTATATTTCTTAAATTGTAAAAAAGATATATATATATATATGTCTAAAAAATCTGATGTGGGCAGCACATGATTTTCCTTATATAATACAAGGAATTTACTACTTTTACAGTTAAAAAAAATGTTATTCTTATAGTAGGTACTTATATTCTTTCCACAATACTGATTTTTCTTCAATTAGTCGTCATTTTCATTGATTTAGCGCCACTTTTATCTATTTGGCGAAATTTTCTTTAATTTGGCAACATTTAAAAATGTCGCCAAGTTGGCGACATTCTGCTAAATTCATCGCCAAAATCTCGCCGAGCGTTATGGACGGAGAAATAAGTTATTCTTACAGCGGATAAATAATATTGGCGTTCATATACAAAAGTATTACTCAAAGTATCTTATCTCGTGAATGGAACGAGTTAGATCCACGAGAATGATGTCCCCAAATTTATCGCATGATATTACATGTAAAAAGTGAACATGTTTCTTAAGAGTTAATATTTTTTTTTAATTTATGGGATTTTTTGATAAATTTATTTGAAAAATGTTCAATATCTCGAGAACGGTTCATGCTAGCGTTCTAAAGTTTATGTCAATAGTTTTCTAAGGAAAAATTACATAAGAAATGTCTATTTGGGCAACTTTATTAAATGTTTTGATTTTTTGATGATTTTTTCAAAATTTCACTCGAAAATTTAGGGGGCTCTGAACGTTCTATTGTGTTTTAAAACAATAAGCTTCCAGTATTCAAGGATTGTGATTTTTGTACTAAATTTCATTCGAATTGCTCTATTCGTCCGTGAGATATCGTCTCCACAGACTCACTGACACACTCATACACACACACACACGCACGCAGACATCACTTCAAAAATGTTCGATTCGTGATCAGGGATGCTTGAAACGTGCTGTCCCGTCGAAAACTCGAATTCGAATTTTCGACCCCGTCACAATACTTTCCTCATACATTATATATATAAGGAAAGTAAAATGCATAAACGTCATGTATACCTTTAATCATTTTTCCTCTTTAGTTCTCCCTTTACCCTAACAACAAATGCATTGCACAGTAAAATATTCCCTAGTATTTCTAGATTCAATATTTTACATACCCGTTATTTTAACATTTTTCCTCCTATAATTTGCGTTAAATGATCGATGACGACTAATATTTGAATCGGTGAATTTTTCTGGTGGTCAAAATGGTTGACCTTGGTAATATTATATATTCTGAAAAATGTACTCATATATTAGATATAATTGAGGCCGTGAATGATAGATGAACTTCATTTGCAGATGGGAAGTGCATTAGTACTCAAAAGTATATTTCGGGATACAACGAACTTTGGAAGAGCGTTTTATTTATTCCTACTTTATCACACTCAAATATAGGCTGAATGTTAAGAACGCTATATGAAAGTGTTCATAAAGTAAAATATTCCGTCGTATTCGTCCTCCTGAAGCACTTGTACTCTTAATATCCTTGGACTCATATGGACCACACACTTCTTCTAATCAATATTATTACTTATTATACTTTACCTTAACACAACGCAATGTATTTACGACCCCCTAATACGTACTTACCTCACAAACTGTGAAACACACTATATTTTGAACCAAGGAAAATTATTATTTAATAATTTCCAGAGTGGGGGAGATTATGAAAGAAATAATTTTTCTTTAACCCAGACCGTCCCCAAAGGTGTAAGGTATCTGTTTGGACGGCCAGAAAGTGCCACCTAATTTAGACCAGAACCCCATGGGGGGGATGGCATCCACATGGACCGTACCCTCCTTCCCCTACCATCAACCTCTCGGAAGGACTTACTAACCCACACATTTAACATGCCCTGATGTACTCTGCGTGAACACGGGGTCAGTTTGGGCAGAGTCGAGAATCGAACTCGGGTTTTCCAAATGCAATCCCCGCTCGCTAACCACTGAGCTGCCCCACCTCTTATGAAAGAAATTCCCGCAGCACAGACCCGAGGGCTCGTCCGTAGGGCTGATCATCCAAATCTCGAGCCTGGAAAAAGTGTGATCACCAGCAAAAAAAAAAAGAGCCAACGGGCAACCCAAGCCCACCGGACAGAGGAAGCCGCCGACTCCTCCAAGTGACGCGCCCGCAACGCATAACAACCAAGAATTTATTAAAATTCCACATTGGGTGTCTGGCCAGGACAATTACAACTAGCCTACAGTCTCTGCAACATTCTGCAGGAAAAATAAACATAATAACGCCAACAACCAATATAAATGACAAAATATATAAGTCAACATTATAACCGTACTATTATCTACAATTGATCCAAAAGTCCATCCACTTAAGTCTAAATTGCCATCATACAATATACCAAAAATACATATAACCTTTTCAAATATCAATACAAATATAAATACATCTACTAACTCAAGAGGATATACATTATAACACATAATAAATCCACCAACTAAAACAAAATAAGAAAGCCAAACCTATGACCCCATATACAACCAAATTATGAAATAAATTGAAGTTAATTTTCCATGATATTGAATTTTCCTCAATTTAAATACATTTTCATCAGTTTATCCATACCGTCAATTTTCCAAAAAGAGCCAAATTGGATATCAAATGTGATAGATAGCTAGATATATAGCTATAAAGAATGGCTTTTCTTATATAACAATAATAAACTTATATAGTATTTTCTCTAAAAATGTTAACGAGATTTTGAAAGAATATATATTTTACGATTTTGAATGCATTTTGAGCCCTTTTAAAATAACATTCTTTATTGTACTTATGTGTGGATATTTGTAGGGTGATGATATTGCACTGTAAGCAGTTGTCAAAATCTACATGAATGTATCCTTTGGAACGTCAAGATCCCGGCTGAAAATCCACAAACTTATATTTCCCGGAGAACGAACATGGTACGCTGCCGAACATTTTCTCAAGATTTCATACTGATAAAGAAAAATTTGGATTTAATCAGTCGTTTTTCTCTAATGAACAGTACAATTTCTGAGTAAAAAAAACATCTAACATATTATTTCTCTTAGAGAAAATATTATAAAAACGTCATATGTAACACTTAGCTTGAAATGTAATCAATTTGGCGATATATCGCCCAAGCTTGATGAAACTATCGTCAAAATTGCAAAACTGATGCCAAGTTAACGAAAATGATACCCAAATTATTGATTTAATTATTAAAATATTTAAATATATGGACTATATTGTTTATTGCGGATGTTATCGATATTGCTAATTGTCTATTTAGAATTGCATGAGATATAAATTAATTGGGTACTTCGAAACAGATTTACATGTTGTCGTCCGAAAAAGCGCCAAATGTACAACTCAACTTTGAAGACATTTCTAGTGGGGAGACTGGTGGTCAGGGAATCACCTGGGTACCTTGCAGAGCATGTTGGCTGATACGTGCGGTATGTGGTCGAGCGTTATACTGCTGGTAAATAACATTGGGCACCCCCTGAAGGAAAGGTAGTGTCACCGATCGCAGCACGTCATCAACGTATCGTTGGACCGTCATAGCATCCTCAATAAGGACCAAAGGTGAACTGCTATCGTAGGCGATGGCGCCCCAAACCATGATGCCGCGTTGTCACGCGGTGTAGCGTTCCACAGATGCGGCTGGACAGAACCTGTCTTGGCGCCAGACTCGTACACGGCGACTGTCATTGCTAAAACAGAAACGTGACTCGTCTGAGAACATGACCCTATGCCGTTCCACCGTCCACGTGGCTCTATCCGACACCATTGCGAACGAAGATGTCTGTGTTGTTGGGTCAATGACAGTCTTCTTAACGGGCGTCATAAGTGCAGGTCGCCGACAACGAATCGGCGAATAATGGTCCTGGTCGATATGGGAGCATCAAGGGTGTCCTGCACATGCTTGCAAAAAGGCGACGAAAGTGGGGGCCAACAAAACTTGCCAGCGGATACGTCGGTCCGATATCGCTCTTGCCGTACCGACACCCTTAAATGCACCACATTCCCTTAAACGCACCACACACGGACCCGCGTAGGTTGCTGTCCGCTGAGATTTGACGTATGGACCAACCTGCCCCTCTCAGTCCGGTCACCAAACCCCTCGTGAAATCGTCTGTCTGTTGGAACTGCATCAGTTGGCGGCAGTCTAGTGTTTACTGCTACTACACGTTTCCTCTGAGACAAAAAACATGCAAAATGATTTCCCTGACAGACAGAGCGGCGCGACTATTGCCAATTCTGCAGGTTCCTTCCCTTACATCTCACTCAACGTGCGCGGAACAGCTGCGCATTTGGCCACATTTACCGAACTCAGTGGGCTGCCTTTACCATGCAATTTGCATATTTTTCTGCCCACTCCTTCTTGGTGTCTCATTTTCACTGTTATGTAGTGTATATCACTCGATTAATTGGTCACGGCCCCATTCCAATTAAAGAAATGCTTCAAAATTTTAGAAATTAAAAATACGAGCATACTTTTCAAAAAATAGTTCAGTAGTTAACTGGTTACTATATTATATTATTTATGACTTAGTGATATTGTTTGAATTAACTTTAGGAATGAGTTAATTTTCATTCATATAAACGTACAAATTGCAAGTACGCATTTGTTTCTGAAAATCGAGAATCACATTCCGACTTACATAACATTGTTTCCGAAAGTTCGATATACTCGAACTTCATTTTCAATTTCGAGGAACAAGGTACTTTCTGTTCTTTCTCTAGAAACACAAAACGTGATCTTCAAGAAATCCGAACCCTGCCAACATAGATAAGCGGAAATTTTTTAACATTTGTTCTTTTTTTTCCACTTTACCAAATTTTTGGAACTGATCCAAGACACTCTCACTAACTTCACCTTGCGTATTGATCGTCCAATCGTTAACTATCGTATGGCCTAAATACACTCACAACTGTGATTGTAGGTCTTTGTTTAGATCATTATGCACCGTTTTAATGGTTTATCTTTAGTTTACTAATCCAAAGTTTGTTGAGACTGAAGACAGTGTTTTTGAAAGGAAGCTGAAAAAAGTTTCTTTACGTGTAGTATTAACAGGTTGCATGTACTTATAAATGAAAAATTCGAAATCTTGAGAATATTTTATTGATCCTGCTTGTTTATTTTCTGTACAGTACGTAGTATATATGAAGAGAAATTTTTGTGATAAGGTCCAAAATACTATTATAGGACTTTGATGGATTTATGTGTTTTTATAATACCTAAATACGAATCAATCAACCATTTTAATGAGGTCTTTGAATATGTGTAGGCAGGATAATCCTCAAAGAATTGTCTAATTCAAATGTAATTTAGTACAATGATGGCAATAGGTAAACGGCAAATGTTTTTCAGTGAGATTTTAAAAGGAAAAGCCTTAAAATGATGGAAATTATATTTGGAAAAACTAAACAAAAACTATAACATATCATTTTATTAACATGTAAAGTAATAAATGTTTTTTAACAATGGTCAGGCACTTGATACACTATCATTTGCCTACAGATTAGCCAGAATCGGGAACCATTTAGTCATGATATGACGTTGCTCTGGTGCACCAGTGGGGGCGGAACCCAACAACACAATTATCCCCAACATCCTGCGCCCAACAACTAAGCATCCATGCTAGCAGTTGGGACTCCAACCCACAAATCGGCAGCCGGCCGAGCACAAGGAAACGCTTGCCTTTGACCACTTAGCCACCGAGTTGGCATAATAAATGTCTAATTTATATGTAATTGTTTTAGTTAAAAACGAATAATATACTTTATAGATTGCTAACAAGTCCCAATCTCATGATATTGCTCCATTGCTCTTTTTTATTCTAAGATAAAAAAAACCAATAAAAATTAAATAGTTTTCCTATAATGAGTCGTTTTAGGAGTACTTTTAAGAAGAAATGAATTAACACTATTGTATAAGAGTTATTCGTTAGCCGTTCTCGAAATGTTAGAAAATTTATTTCCCCACCGAGAGCGAAAATATATCTCTAGAAATACATCGGATATATCACAAAATAATACAGCTATGTTCTTTAAATTTGTTATACTCATTTTAATCTTTAACAACATAGCCTAATAGTTTTCAGCGAAAATGAGCTACAAGAAATCTCTATTTTCTATTGTTTTATCACAATACAGAAATTTTATAATTTGTAGGGAAAGTCAGGAGTGGGATGCAGCAGATTATTTAAATAAAAATGCATGGAATTTTCAAAGAGTGTAATATTATAGGTACAAAAATAGATGTAATATATTTTATGGATTTAAACCATTTGGGCGCTTTAGTAGGAACAAAGGGTATCTTGGTTCAAAAGTATTGTGCTTTTTAAAGCAGACTTGACTTTTCTAATTTATCTTTTACAGTTTTATTTTGCTTAATGTCAAAGAAATTTTTACCATATTTTTACCATTATTTGGCCATTTTTACATTTGATCTCAGCTTTATAATCATGATGTTTGGAACGTTTTTTACCACATTTTAGTCATTTGTGTATAACAGAGTTTCTATTTTTCAAATGGCGATTAAAAAAAAGGTAATAAAAATATTTATTATTTACAAAATTATTTTTTACAATATTACCATTTAGATATAATTGATTTAAACCATATGGAAAAAGAGTGCAAGTTGATTTAATCTAGAAGTTTAAAAAAAATCCTGTCATCTAAATTGGTTTTTATATCCAAAATATGTATAGTAATATTTCTAAAACCGTGTTTAGCAAAGTGTTAATATTCAATTATATTAGAAGTAGGAAAAAAATTATTATTGAGGATATATTTTTTACATGATCTTTCTCTACGAACATTCATTCGTGTATATATATATATATATAAATATATATATATTTATATATATAAATATATATATTTATATATTTATATACTATATATATATATATAGATATATATATACTATATATCTGTTTATATACCGGGTGATCAGAATTAAAACACCCCTAATCTGAGCTCTCTATACATCGAACTACTCAGTGTAAAGGCTCCAAAATTGTTGAACCTACTATTCAAGACATGGGGAAAGGGATTGCGGGAAAAAAAAAAATTAGTTCCAGAAACACGGATAGGTGGCGCTGTACAACAGAAAATATGCTGAAAAGACACAAAATAATCACAAAAAACAAACACATGCGATATGGAATTTTTCCTTTTTAATTTCTTTTGCTGAAAAAGAAGAAGATAAAAAAGTGAAGAAACTTAAACTGTCATTGTAACTGCAATTTCGCACTGTAAGCACAAAAATTTGCATAAACCCTTGGTTTGCAGCTACTATGTTTTGGGCATAAAAGTGGGATAAATGTGGATAGGAGATAAAAGTGGGAAATATTCATTCTTATCAGCGATGGCTGTCACACTGGCAGAACGCGCTTTGCTTGTGAAGCTGTTTTATGAAAGCAAAGAACATGCTGCAGCTGCACTTCCAGAGTTTCGTCGACTTAAGAATTTGCGCAAAGGACCATTACTTCCACAAGCTCTCAAGAGAATGATCGCTCGATTCGAGAAAACTGGACATCTTGGAGTTCAGCCGGGTCGAGGACGCAAATCGACTCGTTCAGATGTCGTTGACGATGTTGCTACCGCTATTGTTGAACAATCAATGGATAACGTTATACGCAGCATTCCCTGCATCGATAAGGTCCTTGTGATATGAATGTTTGGTACGTTCGAATAAAATGTGTTACAAATGTGTATTTTGTGTCTTTTCAGCATATATTCTGTTGTACAGTGCCACCTATCTGTGTTTCTGGAACTAATTTTTTTTCGCGTAATCCCTTTCCCCATGTCTTGAATAGTATGTTTAACAATTTTAGAGCCTTTACACAGAGTAGTTCGATCTATAGAGAGCTCAGAGTAGGGGTGTTTTAATTCTGACTACCCGGTATATATATATATATATATATATATATATATATATATATATATATATATATATATATATATATATATATATATATATATATATATATATATATATATATATATATATATATATATAAATATATATATATATATATATATATATATATATATATATATATATATATATTTATATATAATTTAAAATTTTTAATTACTTTTAATATAGTCAAATATTTATTCCCTATTAATTGATGTGTATGAAGATCAAATGTTAAATAGTGTTACCCAATTATATGCATGAGAAAAAACCGGTTATACATAAAATATGTACTAAACCCCTTGTTTCATGTTCGTTCTACATAAGTTAATAGAAATATTATGTGCAATACATTATGTAGAAAAATCCACGATAGCAGTTAATCCTATAACAGTACCCAAATAAAATAATTTCTAATTCTCACAAAAAGACCTGTTATATATGTAATACAGGTGCTAAACCCCTTGTTCTCTGTAGTAACACACAATGTGAGGGAATAAAAAATGTTATAGAGCAGTATAATATTAAGCAGAGAAAGTAATATATGGAGTTATGCCTTTAACAGCACTAGAATAAAATTTCAATTACATCACACTTAAGAATGAAAATAAATAAATAAAAAGTATTCCCGAAAGCGTCGTCCTTAAAATGGAACTATACAAGACCTGAATGGTTGCAAGTGGTATTGGATACCATTCTTTATACAGAAACTTCTTCAATTCCGTGAGTGATGCTTGAGGAGGATAATGGGATCTGACTGTTTTTCCAACACAGACTGCCGTAGTTCCATGATGTTTAGGTTTGATGATTGTGCAGGCAGAGGAGGTATATAACGTCGACATCATGTTCCCTAAACCATGAATGAACAGTTCCCGCTCTGTGAATAGGGGTCTTATCATTCTGAAAGATGCACTCCTCTGCAGGAAACAGTACCTGCGCCACAGAATGGACATAGTCCCCCAAAATGGTTACACCGCTAGCTATCTTTCCTCGTAAGGTGATAAAGGGACCAGCGAAAATCTACGATATCACTGCCCAAAGCGTCGCCGAACTGCCGCCATGCTTTATGGTAGGAATGAGACAGTTGGGGTTGCAAGCTTTTGCAGGTGTTCTCCACACGCACACACGTTCGAATTGTGTGAGGATTGATTCATCAGAAAACAGTACTTGTTTCCATTCATCTGCAGTCCATTTTTTATGTTTCTGGCACCACTGTAGTCTTCGTTTTACATTTCTCTGTGACACAATGGGTTTTGCAATGGCAGTTCTGTCATAAATTCTTTGCTGATACAACTCCCTTTGTACTGTTTGATTAGAAACTGGATTCTGTAGATGCATATTAAGCTCAGCGGTCATCTTTGTCGCAATGGTCTTCTTGTATGCGGTGACAATCCAATGTGCTTTCGTGTTCAATGTGCTTTCGTGAGTTTTCCCCAGGGGAAGCAGTGCGAGTAAACCCACGAAAAAAGACTGTATGAGACAGTTGTTGAGTGTAATGCGATGTTATCAAAAGCTGCATCCCCATAGGAACGCCTACGTCATATATATATATATTCAGTCTTCAGTTTTTTTATCGTTATAATTTTGAATAAACCTTTGAGATGCTTCATAAAATAATGACACTTCCGAACTATCGTAATTTCATGAATTATCTTTAGCATTTATTATTGAATAGAGATATTATAAACGGTCATACAGCAAAACAAATAATTTGAATCTCTCGCATTGCATTAAAATATGATATTTTCATTTATGGCTTTAAGGCTTTAGTAAACACTGGATTCAAGAACCGACATTTATCGAACACTTGCCTTAAGGGTATGACTTAAATGGGACGCTTATTGATGAAATTTTAAGTGACTACGTTCACATTTGAAGTGAATTAATGTTGATAATTCGAACGTCGAATATAATAGAGATTTATAAAATTTGTGCAAGATAACATGACAAGGCAACATGAAAGTGACAGCAAATTTGGCGAGCATCGCGACAAATTTAGTGAAATAGAGCCAAATTGCTGACTTCTGAAGTTTGAAAATAAGGACCGTAAATATTCTTCTGCTATTGATATTTTGATCTAAAAAAGCAAGTATGATAATTGTTATCAAATGAGTGGAATTATTAATAATATTTTTAATCAGAAAATATCATACGCCGTTTTTAAGGCGTTTTCAGCATGTTTTTGAGATATTAGATATTTTAATATATTCCCTTAAAATTTACGTCATCTTTGAGAGATGTTGCATGTTTATTTTAATCATTAAAACAACAAATATTGATGATCAGCGCTATGGATTCCTAAAAATAAACAAATAATTTTTTATCAATAATTTCTAAGGGAGTATATTAATATTAGATATTTTAATATACTCCCTTAAAAATTGCGTCATCTTCTGGAGATTTTGCATGTTTATTTTAATATCGTTAAAACCACAAAATATTGATGATCAGCGCTATGGATTCTTAAAAATGATCAAACATTGTTATTTTTTTATTATATTTAAACACAATTAATATTTCTTAATTTGTAGCGAAAGTCAAGTATCTTACATATCCGATTTTAAAAACATTATTAAATAATAATCCATCCTCATCTCAGAGAACATAATTATTCTGCATAATACCATTTGGGAAACGTTGGCATGCATGTAAAGCGCTCGGTACAGCTACATCCGTATCAAAGAGACCTATAAGATGTGACGTTTAAACGAAATAAACTAGATTAATAGAATCGACTAAAAACAATCTCAAAACTCTCTCTCCATAAAGCTGAATGCCTTAAATTCGCAGAGCATCATTTCTGGCCCGCTTTTAGGCACATCGAAATAAATTCTACCGCAGTGGGTCGTAAAAGTAATCTCCCGCTCGTGCGTCAAGAACGGCCTTTCAGTAAGCGGTTGCATTATCGTTCAAACGGCGGTAATCCGTTTGTTTGAGCGTCCTAAAAACCCGAGTAATTTAATTTGCTCTGTTTCTCTCTTTATGTCTTCAAATATTTAAGTTCGTGTGGCACACGAAAAGGACAATAAACTTTTTTTTCTCAGGTAATTTTTCCTGCCTTTTTTCAACGTTCTATACAACCTTCCCTTTAAAAAGGCTTTAGCGTTTCAGAGTGTTGTAAAGTGTTCCTTTCTCATATTATTTTACAATAAAAGTATTGTTTTGAATTCGAGATTTAAGCATTTTCAAGAGCTACTGATCTCATTTAGATCTCTTTTGAAAATATGTCAGACTGTGTTTATGTTCAGTTGTGTTTGTGTCTGTTATGGCCGTATTACATGTAATAACTTTTCAATGTGCTTTCTGAGTTTTCAATGTGCTTTCTGGGAGCTCTTCTGGGTCTTCCTCCAGGGGAAGCAGCACGAGTAAACCCACGAAAAAAGACTACATGAGACAATAGTTGAATGTAATGCGATGTTTTCAAAAGCTGCTTCCCCATAGAAACGCCTATGCCAGAAAGCACATGTATAAGTTGTTACATGTAATACGGTATTTAAGCAGGGCCACGATAACTTAAGAAAGATTGAAAGTATGGCCATGAAAGTTTATGTATAGATACAAATATAGGTACAAAGTTTATGTATAGATACAAGTTTATGTATAGATACAAAACTATAGATACAAAATACTGTATCGATACAAAACTAAAAGTACTTAGAATTTTCATTATTTTCATTAATTGAAATCAAATTATTCGAAGTATGAGACATTCATAGTATTATTTTCTATCGAAAAATTGTATAATTTCAGGAATAATGACCGTAATTTAGTCACTGCGAAAACATGATAATTTGAAACACACAATGTAACGAAATAGTACCGAAATAACGTAAATTAATACTATTCAAACGCATTCTATTCACCGGCAGGACACGCCTGTTGCCGTATTAAAAGAAAATGTCAAGAATTTTTAAAAAATTATTTAAAAGAAAAACACGAACACATTCTGATCAAAAATACAATTCCTTTTATTTTTATCCTAATAATCACGATGCTAGTAGTCCTACGCAATATAGAGTAAGAATGTATGAGAAAGTAGCGTGGGGACACACACTACAGATATTTGTTATAGCTTTTTTTAAAAGTAATATTTGTTAATTTGTAGTAAATGTCATATGTTTCACATATAAAATGTGTAAAATATTAAATAATATTATATTCGTATCTTAGACAACACATTTATTACAGTTTTCAAGAATGGGTACATACATGTAAAGATACCTGTACAGTTACATACATGTATAGTGACCTGCCCAATTACATGCATGTAAGGTGACCTAAATGACGTGAGCACATAAATGAAATAAGGCAGTTAATGGAACCGAAAGAAAAAAATCTCAAAACTTCAGTTTCCCAAAACAAATATCTTAAATTCGCAGACCATTAATTCTAGCTCATTTTTAGACTTATATCGAATAAAATTTTACAGCCAAGGGCTGTAAAAGTAATCTTTCTCTCCTGTGTTAAGACAGGCCTTTCAGTAAACCGTTGCATGATCGTTCAAACGGCAGTAATTCGCCTGTGTGACCATCCTAATACCCTAGTAATTTAATTTTCTGCGTCCCTCACATTACATCTTTTATTTTAGTTCATATGAAGAAAAAAAGAAAAAAAAGGTAGTAATTCTTCCTTAAGAAATTGTTATTCTCTTTTTTCGGGTGTTTTGTGTAATACCAATTCGCAGGGATTACATTTTAGACAAAATAAGAATAATTTTATGGATGCATTTGATTTCTATTTTAAATTAGTTTTCATTCAATTTTTCACCTTTTGACTTTTTGACTATATATATATATATACAAGACAAATTTGTAATCACATATGTTGATAAGACATCCTGTAATTATGCGTTTATCTGCAAAAAATTTTATTTGGACGAACTTAAATTGCAACTCAGTACCTCTGCTTCATTAACTCCTTTATACACTAATATCAATGCTATAAGTAAACAAATAATAGCTTTCTACAAACTTCTTAAACTAAAATACAATCTCAATATTCCTTACTTGGTACCCATACCTAAATTCCATAAAACACCTATTTATTTTAGAACAGTCACTATAGGATTTAATTCATATACCAATGCTGCTGACAAACAACTTCTAATCATACTAAATCAAATTTATGATTATTTTACTACACAAAAAACACATATAATCAAATATAGTCTAGAACTAATTAATAAAATAAAATTCATCCCTTACATACATGATGTAAAAACTTCTGATTTCAAAGACCTTTTTAATAATATAGACATTAATGATTTATATAATGTCATACTACATTTATATGAACAATTCACTCAAGCAAAAAACATCTCATTTCCAAAATTCAAAACTTTATTAAAATTCATTTTGTTCAAGCAGTATATAGTTCAAGGAAAATGCATATACAAATTAAATAAGGGAATACCACAGGGAGGTATATCATCCACCATACTGGCCAACCTTTATCTACATTTTTACGAAATTCAAAACCCTTTCAACAGTCATATAATGTACAGATATATTGATGATCTAATTATTATTGGAATTACTAATGAGGACAATAAATTAAACTTTGATTTTTATCCACCTAATCTACAACTAATTGAAAATGTATATACATCAACTGGATCAATTTTCTAGACGTTAGTTTAAAAATTCATAATGCAGACTCACTAAATTTTAAAATCTATGACAAAACAGCAATTTATAACTTCAAAGTAAATAAACTTCTCTTCCAATCTTTCAAAATCTGTATATAGAAATATTATTAATAACCAGTTATTAAGAATCAAATTGTTAAGTACACCATGTTACTACAAAGAACATATTCATAAATTCATAAATACCACTATCAAAAATAACTATCCGCCCAACCTTATTTTTTCTTTTATTAAAACACATTTCAAATTTAAATTCAACACCTTGCTAAAATTACAGCAACATATTGACTAATAATACTCTAACAACTCTAAATAATTCTCCATCTCCATGTTTTCTTCTAACAGTTAAAAAATTCGTATAATTAACTATAACCTGCTTTGAGATAAACTGCTTAGTCAGTAACAAAATTCACTATAACCTGTTCTGAGATGCTTGGTCAGGTTCATGCAATTTCAGAAGTTCATCAGAACAAGGGGTAGATATATATTCTTTATATTATTTCGATTTTACTTTAAATTGCATTGTATTCTCATTTAAATAATTTGCCACAAGCTGGTGAAATAGCATATATTATATTCATAATTGTTTTCTTTGTGTATTTGATCCACTTTGTATTTTCTTCTACGTCTTGCCATGTACATTATTTCTGTAAGACATTTTACAGTTGTGTACACAGAAACGTAGAATCAGCATTAATGAAACATGTACGGCCCTTGATAACGTACATGGTTTCAGAAATGTTTTGCATATTCATTTTATTCCATTAATATTCATTTTATTCCATTTATTCCATATTCACACTTTTTGGGAGCTAGAAAAGGCGTAGCTCATCGAGCTACACTTTATTTCTGATTTGCAATTTTTCACCTTTTATATTAAGTAATTATACATTAGTATTTACACCATGTATTCTTATGTAGGGAACCATGGGATTAGTACCTCAGGTAACTGCATTAGATATGAGTTAAATTACTTTCGTATATGCTCTCATATATAAGTTTTAATTCACCCTTCTTTACATTCTATCTCCTTACCTTCACGATACTTATGGCACATAATAACAGGAGTATTTTTAAATATTATAATATATGATATTATCATAATTACTTTTATTGTTTTTCAGATACAACAGCTTGTTGCACAGTCTTTTAGTTACCATACCAGTCCATTCTCATTTCGCTTTTTTTTATACAGCATTTTTCTATTAATGGTAAATCTCGGGTATATGTATGTATATACGTATATATTACAAGTTAAAATAAAAATCTTCAATTATATATATATATATATATATACATATACATATATATATATATATATATATATATATATATATATATATATATATATATATATATATATATTTATATATATATGTTCCATATATATATGTTTATATATATATGTTCCATGCGACCATATGTTTGTATATACAGTCATTTAAATGGAAAATACCAAGAAGGGAAAATGCGATTCGCATGAAACTTGGACACATTACAAGTAAGTAGTAAATAAGAGGATAAAATTTCCAGAGCAAAAGAAAACATTTATGCTATAAAGTAATTGCTTAAATTTCCTGAGCAAAAAAAAATCATTTATTCTGTGAAGTAATTACTTGCGTATTATGTATGCATTATATAAATTATGCGGGAAATAAACACACCCCTTGTAGACCAAAAACCTTTCCAAAATGACTGTATAATAGGGTTGTAATGTTATTTTTTCCTCAAGATTCTGTTTTTACAATTATTTATTGAATCAAATCCGGTGAGAAACGCTGTTCTAGAAAAGTTGGCTATTTGACATAGCTTTAAAATCTCTGTCAAATATCCTTTGGTCGTACGGAGCTGTGACAATGATCACAATTAAAAAAAAAATCCTCAGCTTTAATGTTGGCATTATAAGAAAAAATGCAGATTTCGAGAAAAAGAAACGGGGGATATAAATGCAAATTTATTGAATTTGTTTTTGCATTAGAAATGATAGAATCACACAAGCAACGGATACATTCAAAGAGATACAGATGGAGTGAAAATATATATATAAACGAATATGTATATTTTCTATAAACAAAACAAAAATATGTATTCTCTGCGAGATATATTTATAAACACAATCTAATATTCTAATGTAAGAATACATTTTTTCCAACCAAATGAAAATCTTACTATCTTGTGTTCTTGGGATAATGCTATAAAAATTACTACAATGCATGAATAATGTATACGCGCAGTAGCAGTAATTGCACCGTATCCTTAATTCCTTTTCAGATATCCACAATGGTATTCATTAATGTAATGGTTCTTAAGAGGAAAATTTAATTGTGTTTTTCCGATTTTATTGTCATTTCATATCGGTTTCCTATCTAAAAATAACTGTTGTTTCCATGATTTTTTCGAATATTTCAAATAACGAATTTTATTAGCAGTACTAAAAGTGTTTTATTTCATTTCTTTGCGTGTTCATAAATTACGGAAAGCACTCGTTAAATGTATTTTTGTACTCTTAACTATTAATCTGTAATTATGTCAAACGAAAAACATGGAGTTCGATAGATATTCAATTCCATTAGTTAAATTGCAAATTTTGAAAATTTTTACTACTCGTTTTAAATTTAATCAGTTAGAAGAAAAAATAAAATTAGAAGAATTCATCGTGTAGTCAGCATTATGCAAAATTCTAATTCAAAGGAACACTTCAAACATTTGAATTCCAGTATATGTTAGTGTATAGGATATATAGCATTACATATTTTTTTTAAATATAGAAGCTTCCTAACAAAGTCCTTAAATACCCAAATAACTTTTAAATGAATGTCCTTAAGTGTTCACATTGAATCTATCTATAGTATAACACTTTTACTGGACTAGGCACCATCGAATAAGTGATTGCAGCGTCCTCAGCGGATAATTGAAGAAGTTAGGTACAAGAACCCAACAACAAAGAGAGATAGAAGAAAATGTCAATTTCAAAGTTGCGTCTTGGGTCACACACAACGCATTAGTGGAAGGCAATAAATACCCGCCCTACTTCATCGACTGTTTGATTCTGTAACACGGTGACACCAGCTTTTCGAAGTACGCGGTAATATTCTTTTTGAATTTAAATATACATTGTTGCTGACGGAGGGCATTTTGAACCGGCTGTACATTAGATTCCTATGCATGCAAGTGTTGTTGTTGAGACCCAGACCGCCCGACCTACCAGAAAGGTGTAAGGTAACTGTTTGGACGGCCGGGAAGTGCCACCCAATTTAGACCGGAACCCAGTGGGGGAGGCATCCACAGTGACCGTACCCTCCATCCCCTACCACCAACCTCTCGGAAGGACTTACGGACCCACATGTTTAATGTGATCGTACTCAGCATTAACACGGCGGCAGTTGTGGCAGCGTGCAAATCCAGCGTTCAAACCACCGGGCTACCGCGCCCGAAATGTGCCAACAGCACGCGGTGTTCCCAGGTGGTCATCCACCCAAGTACTAACCGCGCCCGATGCCGCTTAACTTTGGTGATCTAACGAGAACCGGTGTTTTCAGCACGGTAGGGCCGTTGACCATGCATGCAAGTGTTGTGTTCTTTAGCATTTCTGAATAAGACATCTATTCGTCAATAACTCTTGTCATCTTATGTCTAATAAATGTCTTCCGTAACAGTTTTATTGTCTATTTCTTCTCACTCAATAACGCTTTACAGTTTCGTAATTTACCTTTTCGTCTATCTCGTTTTATTTCCGAGTTCGTGATCCTAACCTTTTAAATTATGTGCTAAGAGCGATGCAATTGCTATTGCTAGATCAGTCATGATGGCTTGACTAAGATAGACCTAACTAGTGCATTCATAGATCTTGCATTATAAAGCTATTGCAGTGCTTATTAAGATTTTCCTATGATCCCTGAAAATATAATGTAAGCAATTTAGAATATTATTGTAAGAGAAATATTCTTCCGCCTACAAACGATTTTGTTGCATAAAAAACATATTTCATTGAGATGATTCAAATAGGCAGCGCACACTGGCTGCATTGACCATTTACCGCTGTTGCAAAAACCCCAATAAAAATACGGATCTCTTAAAGCTGAATCAGTCTAATATCTAGAAAACTATTTAAATGGCTTTCTAATGTCCAATTTTAAATGATATTGACCATATAGTAAACGTATTTTATCAATAAAATGAAACTAAATACATCTCATACCAAAATATATTACTGTTAAGTTTATTTCGCTAAAAACCGCAATCTACCTGAACTTTGTTTCATGATTAACGTTCACCACTACGCCATTTATTAATGCTGACCACTACGACATTTATTAATGCTGCCCACTACGACATTCATTAATGCTGACCACTACGACATTTATTAATGCTGACCACTACGCCATTTATTAATGCTGACCACTACGACATTTATTAATGCTGTCCACTACGACATTTATTAATGCCGACCACTACGCCATTTATTAATGCTGACCACTACACCATTTATTAATGCCGACCACTACGCCATTTATTAATGCTAACCAGTACACCATATGTTTGGCAATTTATTTTCGAGCTGAAAATCTCTAAAGAGGGCGATACCAGTTCACGGATACTAGTATATGCAATGGGGAATGACCCATCTTCATATAAAATGCCTATTAATGTAAAGTACTTTATATAATAAAACATTTATATTCCTACTGAATCTTGAAAAATTAATTATTAATTCCTTTTATAAAAGTTTACAAAGTTAAATGAGTTTCGAAACAAATCAATAGCATTATTTTGCATAAAATGGCCTATATTCGTATTTTAGATCCTGCTTAGGACTAATGAAATGTCAACCTTTCTGAAATAATTTTATGTATCACCTATTTCACGTCATTTTAATATATGATTAAATTTGCCATCTTTACCTTGTTCACATTTTTTTCCGATTAAAGATATTATAACAAAAACGTACTATGATTAATTACCATGGTTAAGTAATTAATCACTAAATTAATTGCTATTACCTCCTTTAGCTATCAGTAAATATAGCACTTTTGCGAGATTAAAACTATCTTTGGAAGTTTCCTGTTGAATTACAGGGCGTGTATTGTATAAAATGAATGAATAGACGGTGGTAAGATTTTCCTCGTAGTATGAAATCAGATTTGAATATATCTCGCTATCGAAAATTAAAATCTGATACCACGCGAAACATTACATTACCTAAATACAACGATTAATTTACATTTTTAACAATCTTATGAATATAATATAGTATGGCAACTAACTTATACATGAGAAAAATATATAACAAAGTAGCATAGTGCTTTATATTTATTACGTGTACTTAAAATTTTATGTTTTCGAGGACTCTCATGGCGCCACTGTAGAATATATAAATTAATATTACTGCAAAAAGTGACATACTACAGTAGAATGAAAAGTGGCATAAAAAGTGGCACGTGTGCAAATGCATATGCAAGATTCATAACAATATCCCACAGTATTTATTGCATTTATATCACGTGCAGTTAAAATTTGATATTTTTGGTGACTCTGGTCTTTGCGTACTGCGTGTTTGCTTGTCGCGTCTTTGCGTTAATTTCTAGTATCGTTTTTGAAATTATCATTTTTGGCATTACTTCAATTACCACCTTGGGAGTTTCAAAATATTTATTTTACAAATTGATTTAGACTCTGATTTATTAATGAGGCCGTTTGGTGCATATTTGTGTTTGGCTCTCTATGGGGTTGGCAAATATCTAACTTAAGCAAAATTAGCAATTGAAAGTTGTATAGTAATAGAAATATTACAAGTCCAGGTTACACATATCAGTTTAAAGATTAGAATAAAATGGCTCTATCGGGGTTTTCAGTTATTCCAAGTTCAGAACTGCACGAGGTCTCTTACGAGATTTACCCTTTTGGTGATCATACACATAAAAATTAGTTAGTTGGGAACAGTTGAAAGTTTACCAAAAATATTTAATCCGTCTTTTTTTAATTTGAGACCTCATGGATTTAATTTTAAATAATTTTCTTATAAGTGAATTTCTTAAAATCCTAGGGTTTTATTTCTTCTATTTCCGAATTCTATTTCGGCGACTCTTTTGGGACCACTATAGAATACATAAGCTTATAATACTTCAAAATGTGGTAGATATGTCGTAAATAGCTCTCTTGTGTCCAGAAAGTATTGAGGTCAACTAGTTTCTCCTATAAAAAAACACATAAAAAATGTATATGTCGCCATGTTTAGTTCTATTTACAAACAAAGCCTAAATGCATTAATCCAATAAACGCGAATAACATAACAATGACTGCTAGGGGAAGAGAGGTAATTGTACACGGTGAGTACTGTAAACCTCAAGATTTGCATGGTCTTCAGTAAACTTACAGATTTCGACTATTTAAATAGTTTTAAATTGACCTATTAAACAATTATGTATATTATTATATGTACCGGAATTTCCTTTGTGAAATGCATTACATTTATTCAAAAAATACTTTATTTTTTGTAGGACATTAACTATAAGACTGCAGTTGTAATTTATTAACCTCTTCGGATGCCAATTGTATGGCCCCAATCGCTTATTATCTCTAATGGGACTTATACTAAAACACCGCCTTCTTACTCATGAATCCTAAAACATCGCATTCTCACTCATGAATACTAAAATGTTTGTTTTATGAAATATAAAATTTCACTGAAAGATAAATTCCTTCCACCAAAGATTAGAAAATGCATCACAACAGTATAAATTCAAAATAATATATTATCAGCTACTTCACTGAAGTAACTAAAACATATAAATGTAACTAAAACATACGACATATAAATATGCATACAACGCATATTTATATGCATATTTATATTTATATGCATACGCATATTTATATGCATACAACGACATATAAATATGCATAAAGACGCACAGGCACCTTCCTTTATTATGTGAGATAAGTCTAACGTATTTCTGTCTTTCCAAACTCTCCAGAAGTCCTCAGTTATATAGCAGACTGAATCGTTGCACACTTATAGTATAAGCTAGTGGATTAAACTTAACAGGTCTTATTTTCGACTTCCCACTCTGGGGAAGAAGAAAATGTGTTTTTATTTTCAAAAAGTCTTTCCAGACCCCAGATGTTCTCCAGTAAGTTAGAAAGCGCAATATTTGTACACCTCGGGATAGAAACCAAGTGAGCATGATTGCATTTTATCTCTCGAATTCGGACAAACTGGGGGTTGAAAAGTATTTCCAGACCTTCAGGTAGCCCTCCAGTTACCTAAAAGGATTAAACTTTGCATTCGACCACGGAACAGAACCCAACTCAGCCAATGGTCGCTTAAGACGACTCAGTTTGCTAGATGCATTATTTAACAGAATGGAACTTATTAAAATATCGCAACTTCATTTTTAATAGTGTTAATTTCCCTGTCTTTACTATAGTCCTATATAAAAATGGTTGTGCTGTTGCTAATCCCACCCGGATTAGCCAACGAGTACACCATGTCTACAAACCCATGTTTATCGAATTCATAAGCCAAAAGCTGTGGATGGCTAAACAAGAAAGACATGTCCAACCCAACAAAAGAAAGTATAAAGTCTTGTGACTTCAGCACTGTGACATTTCGTGCAAGCAGGAAATATCTTGTTTCCACTCACGTGGCCATTTACTAATTTAGAACAAGTCATCTGATACCTTCTCTCATCATAATAGTCAACGGCTCTCCCCGGACATAAAAGCCAAATCACAATAACGGATTTTATGGGGTGGGACAGCCCAGTGGTTAGCGCTCATTAATTGCATTTGGACGACCGGAGTTCGATTCCCGGTTTTGCCCAAACTTCCCCTATGTTCACTCAGAATACGGGCTCGTAAAATATGTGGGTCTGTGTGTCCTTCCAAGAGGTTGGTGGTAGGGAGAGGATGGATTAGTCTCTGTGGATGCTATCCCCACCGGATTCCGGTCTCAATTGGGTGGCACTTCCCGACCTTTCAAACAGATACCTTACATCTTCAGGTAGCTCGGATAGTTTGGGTCGAGAGAGAATAGCGAATTTCGCTCAAATGAAAAAAAGATGTTCTACTTTAATGGAAAGTGCTACTTTAATGGTTGATACCAGATATATTATTGACATTTTTAAATATACCTACCTTGAAAAACTTGTAAGTACAACTACAGCATATATTTGCAGCAATTCGGAAAATTGCCTCCTAGTTTCTTCTTTCTCTATTAGTTGAAGTTAAACATAGAAAATGTTCCTCACATATAATAGAACCGTCTTCAACGTTACCCGTATGGTGTGTAATTTGATCGGCAAATAATGCTAGAACGGAAAGCTTTCGTCACTGGCTTCGAGGAATAAATGGGAAACGCCCCCACCCAACCGAACGTAATGTAATTTTATCTGAGTGAGTTACGTAGCTAGTATGACTTGTTTTAGTGAAAACAGACGAGCTGCTGAAGGCAGTCTACTGCAAATTGCACACTGTTAGAGGATATTTATGATTCTAATGGTACTAACTTAAATACAGGGAATCTAATTTTGCTTGGGGAAAATGTGTGGACTAAATTTCCGTTTGTCACTTTTCCTTGTGAGATGTAGCAATTTGAACATTTACGTATTATTACTTTCTCATAGTAGTGTATAAAGAAAGTATTATTTTCCCCACAAAATTTCGAAATCGCCATTTTGATGGATAAGCATGTTTTTAAATCGTTTGAGTACATTTTGAATACTTTAGGAAAGATATCCGTGTGTGTGTATGTGGACACGATAGAATAAGAACGAAGACATTAATTATGTCAGAAACTGAAACTATGTTGATTTTTTATTAATTTACATATAGTTTATAACTGGAATTAATCAATATCTAAGATTTTCATAGCATTATTCTCTATGAAAAACAGTGGTAATTATTGTAACAATGAGAATAAGAAAAAATCTGGGAGAGAGGAGGGGGGGGGGTGTAAATTGATGATTTGAACTACTCTACGGAATTTAATGGTATTAAACTAGTTCATAAGAACACACGTGAGAAACATACATCGATCGACGTCATATCGCTGTTGCCAACTTAAATAAACTTTTTAAAATGTTTTATGAAGTTTGTGAAATAAATAACTTACGAAAGAAAACTGTTAGAAAAATATATGTTTCTTGCGTTCTGATATTAGTTATGATAAAAATATGTCTAAACAGATTAAAGTAATTTAAAACGTTTTTATTTGCACAATTACAGACGAAAAAATTCTGTTAATGGCCTAAACTCCCTCGGGCGTCAAACGTTCTTCATCAGAAGAATCAAGTATGGCATAAATACATTTGAAATTTAAACACAGCCGAACAAGAACTAAATTTGTATTTTACAGTTATCCAAGAAGAAAAAAGAAATTCAATAAAAATTGTATAACTGCATACATAAAAATATAAAGTGCAAAAAAAAATAAAACTTTATATAAATAATACAAAAGAAAATATATGGTAAATATGTAAATAGCTGATTTTAAATGGCTAGGTACATGAACAAATAGTTTACCTCTATGCAGTCAAATATTAGATGTCAAGCAAAACGGAGAAGTTGAACTGGGCCATAGATACAAATGAAATTGAGATAGATATAAATAAGTATAAATAGATTCAAATAACATAATGTTCTGGATATTACTACGTTGGGTTAAAGGGAAAGTTTTATAAAGAAAGGGGAAGGGGGTAAAATGTTCATTGAGAACAGTTTCCAATAAAGATTTTGAAATTTTTTTTTGTTTTTTATATCACGAGAATGCTCACATAATCTAAACAGGGCGCGGTAGCCCAGTGGTTAGCGCACTGGAGTTGCACTCGGTAGGCCCGGGTTCGATTCCAGCGGCTGCCAAAACTGCCGCCGTGTTCACGCGGAGTACGATCACGTTAAACATGTGGGTCCGTAAGTCCTTCCGAGAGGTTGATGGTAGGGGAAGGAGGGTACGGTCTCTGTGGATGCCTCCCCCATTGGGTTCCGGTCTAAATTGGGTGGCACTTCCCGACCGTCCAAACAGTTACCTTACACCTTTCTGGTAGGTCGGACGGTCTGGGTCTCAACAACATAATCTAAACTAAAACTTTTAGTACTATAAATGCAAAATTTTAAAACTATTATCACGCGAGACAAGGGGCATAAAATACACTCCTGTCCGGTTTAAAACGTTACATTTAAATTTATCAGTACGGGTACGACTGATAAATTTGAATTTTCATGACTGTGCAAATTTTCAAAGTTCTTTTAATCTGTCTACACTTTTAATGTTATTCCTGCTATTTAACTGTAGAAGAGTATAGTAGCAGTTAACACATTAATTTTTAATAAAACACCACAAAGGTATATTTGTTTTCTGAACCGCTTTTTCTCATTTCCCATCTGTTTATGAACATGGAGAAACAGAAATTTATTTAAAAAGTGATATTTGTGCATTATTCAAGACCTCTAATTACAGTCACTGTCACCGCTATCATTTTCCCGCCAATCAATTTATCTCCCAAGCTTGCTGAAATTAATAATTAATTTTTCCCCGCTCTCAGCTTTCTCTCAGAAGAGCGCCTTTCATGCAGCATAAAATATGAGAATTAGAAAAAAAAACAAAAAAAAAAATACAAGGAGAAACGAAAAGTATAATTTAATATTTTTCACTAATATTACATTATTTATGCATGGAATTTTAGATTTCTACTACATAAAATAAAACACCTAATATAATTTGTATTTATTTACTTTAAAATTTTAACACATAATTTAAACATTATAGAAAAAAACACGACAAGATCATTTTTATTGACTAAAGATCATCCCCTTTAATTCATGATATGTAAGTACTCAATAAATACGAAAATAAGACCTGTTGTGGGTAATCAGTTTGTGTGTCTGTTCCCAGATAAACAGCAAAAAAAATGAGATCAATTTTAATTTGCATGCAGAATTTTAATTTTGTATAAGTATTATTCGAATTACATATATATTTCTATTTTATCCATCTTCTTGGTCTTTTGCAGTATTCAAATTTTATTAACCTAATTTTGATTTGTTTTTAATATCCATAATTCAAATACGTTTTATGTAAATATTTCTAATTTTTCAATTTCCGTGTAGAATTCGAATTTCTAATTTTCTCTGCTTTGTTCTAATTATGTTTATTTAAATGTAAATATACATGTCAAATATTTGTATGTGAAACAGATTCTATGATTTCTAATTACATGATGCTCCCTGATATATACAAATATAAACCACTTAAAATTTTATTTTATCTATTTTTATACCCACAATATTTTTGGTATTTTTAAATTCCCATTATAAAGAACATTTTTAAATATTTTAAAATACTTTGAGTTCAAATGTTGCGTCCCAACGAACGAAAAAAATAACATGATGCTTGTTATGATTTTTAAATGCAGATTACATGAATACCTTTTTAAGTACATATCCACATAAAAAAAAATCTGATGTGGGCAACACATGACTTTCCTTATATAATGTACTGAATTTACTACTTTTACAGTACAAAAAATAGGTTTTTCTTATAGTAGATATTTATATTCTTTCCAAGATATTGAATTTTCGCGTATTAGTCGTCATTTCCATTGATTTAGCGTCATTTTCATTCATTTGGAGAGATTTTCGTTAATTTGGCAACATTTCAAAAAGTCGCCAAGTTGGCGACATACTGCCAAATTCGTCGCCAAAATCTCGCCAAGAATTATGGACGAAGAAATAAGTTATTCTTACAACAGACAAATGACTATTGGCGTTCAAATACAAACGTATAACTCAAAGTATCTTTTTTCATGAATGGAATGAGCTAGATCCACGAGAATGATGTCACCCAATTTATCGTATGGTATTACATATGAAAAGTGAACATGTTTCTCAATAGGAAATAATTTTCTTTATTTTATGACTTTTTAATAATTTTTTTAAAAAATGTGCAATATCTCGAGAACGGTTCATGTTAGCGTTCTAAAATTTATGCCAATCGTTTTCTAATGAAAAATTATATAAGAAATGTCTATTTGCGTAACTTTCTTAGTGGTTTTGATTTTTTGACGATTTTTTTAAAATTTCATTCGAAAATTGAGGGGGTTCTGGACATTCGATTGCGTATAAAAACAACAGGCTTCTAGTGTTTACGGATTGTGATTTTTGTACCAAATTTGGTTCGAATCGGTACATTCGTTCGTCAGTTATCGTCTCCACAGACTCACTGACACACACACATACTGTCACACACACACACACACACACACACACACACACACACACACACATACACACACACAGACATCACTTCAAAAATGTTTGATTCGTGATCAGGGATGCTTGAAACGTGCTTTCCCGTCGAAAACTCGAATTCGAATTTTCGACCCCGTCACAATACTTTCCTTATACATTATGTATATAAGGAAAGTAATATATTATTAAGAAATTGCATTAAATACCAGAGACTTTTACTAAATCCCTACAAAGGGGAAAAAAATCTTCATTTTCCTAAATGACATTTGGTTTTCCCTTTTCTCAATTTTACGCAAGAAAATTTAAAACTAAAAAACGTGATATTTTTTGTGTCACATGAGAGCGCTACAAAACTCTGCCGGTCACTGTAACCATTTTCCTTTTCCCGCCAATCGATTTATATCTCACTAGCTTGTTGAAAGTAGCCATTTATTTATTTATTCTTGCTTCTCGGCTTTCTCTCTGGTGATCACCTTTTCACGCAGCATGAAAAATGAGCACTACAAGAAAAAAAAAATTGATGTTGGCAGCATATGACTTTCCGAACATATTCAGATATATTTTTTCTTTACTTGGTCTAGTTATATTCATTAAATTGAGTTGTTTTTTTACGAAAATAATACATGGAATTAAAATACTCCAAGTGCATTGAATTTGCAATTTCTAATATTATATTCTTTCATATATTTTATTATCTTCTGGACTTGAAGCATTTTAAATAACATCAACGCGCAAAAATTTAAGTAATTATTCAATCTGTAATATCAACTGTGTAGAACTGTATCTTCAGTAATTTTCCTACCTTTGTGTGAATCATTACATCAATTTGTTATCAAAATTAAATACAAGTACTTATAACAAGTATATATATAACAAGTATTTATAGTATATAGTTAAGTACATATATTTATTTTTCCAGCGCTTTGTTAAACCGAATTTGGTGTTTGTCAGTGTGATTCAATTCTTTGGAGCCCTAACTAATCAAGTCCTAAACTTCACAGTAACATGAAATTTGGTATGTCGTAGTCTTTTGTGATATATTTTATTTTTTTTTATTTTGAGACTTATTGGACTAGCCCTTTCAGATATCACCGTAGGAATGTGTTCATTTTTGGGGAATAAATTAAGAATTGGAGATCAACTAGCTTAAATGCAGTGTGTTGTTGTCTTTCATGCATGCAAAGTTGCAGAAATTTTATTAAATACATTTTTATGTATTAACGTTACATACAAATAATGATGGGGAGCTTTAAGAACCATGATTTTTACCTTCACTTATTTCATTCATCTGATTGGAATTTTTTTAAATTAATTCAAAAAAAGAAATGCAGTTACATATTTGCGAATTGTACCAAAATCTAGACAGCAAAGAGCACCAGAACAGTGAATAGAACTCCAAACATAAGACCGCGCAAAATATCCAAATGTTTTGACTAATTAGCATTTGAGCTATACTGGTTACGTACAGTGCACCAAACGTATAGTGCATTGTACACGTATAGTGCATTGTAAACGTATAGTGCATTGTAAACGTATAGTGCATTGTTGTTACGTATAGTGCATTGTAAACGTATAGTGCATTGTAAACGTATAGTGCATTGTTGTTACGTATAGTGCATTGTTGTTACGTATAGTGCATTGCACTAAAGCCGACTTTACTTTGTATAGTCGGCACTGCATTGCACACACAGACGTCATAGTAAATATAATTTATTCGAGTCCTAGGATTTTCAAAGCGAGTAAATTCATAGAAAAATTAAATCTGCATTTTCAAACATTTTACAGTCATCTCCCTATACATACTATTTAATGTAGGGTAAGCAAAATTCTGATGTAGACAGCACATGACTTTCCCTACCGATGCATGTTCTTCTTCTTATATAATGCATTAAATTGAGTTTAAATAAGCAAAATAAAATGTATTACTTTTTTGAAGTTACACTGAGATTGCAATTTTAATTCAATTTTCGTTTTCATTTGGCAACTAGACATACAGAGGGTGTTCCCACATTTTTGTAACGATTTTGACTTTCCTCATGAATTAAATTTAAATGAAACAAAAAAAACACCTGAGTAGCATCAAGTCGGAATAGGGTTTAATTATCGTCTGCATCATTAAAAATATTCTTTGCTTTAAAATATCGCTGGAAAATAAACAATGAATCGAGGGCTAAATTTTTGCGCTTTACGAAGAGAAATACTCTTATTCGATTATTAAAAAAAATATGTGAAAAGCATGGTTTTAATATTTCTACACGCAAAATAAGTGACATATTTAGTAAAAAAGGAAAGAAACGTCAAAGTTTACATTTGACTGGAAAAAAGGTAAAAAATGCATACCCAACAAAGGTACATACACCTTTTATTATATCTAAAGTTACATGTCTTAAAAGAAAATCCACCCCCCCAAGGAACTATCGCAAAATCTTTAAACATCTTTATAGGAACTGTAAACAAAATTATAAAATCTGATAAAAAGCTAATCAAAACAAAAAAACATGATGTTCATCGCCTAACGCCAAAACATGTTTCTCAGCGTAAGACTATATGCAGATTGTTGTATGAAAATTATTTGACAGGTGAAAAATAGAAATATGTAGTTACAATTGATGAGGCGGGGATATATTTATCTGGTTGCAATACAAAAAGATCGATTTACTACGGAAAAAGAGGAGAAAAAGACTTAAAATTTTGGTTCAGAGAAAACAAGGAAAGTTTTGCAAAAGGTTTTATGGTTATTGCTGGATTCTCTTGTAACGGAAAACTTAAAATAAGGAAAGTTGAAAAAAATATCAAAATTAACATGGATTACTATCAGAAATATGTTTTAACACCTATTTTCAAAAAAGACATTCCATCACTTTACCCAAACAATCTTCACTGTGTTAAGTTCCATCAGGATAAGGCTACCAGCTATACCTCTAAATCTACTGCTATATTTTTTGAAAAAATGAGAAATGAAACTGGAATTGAGGCTATTCCATTTAAATGCATCCCACCCAAGTCCTCCGACGTATCTCCTATGGATTACTGTGCATTTGGACTTTTAAAACAAGCTCTTTATAAGCGGCATCCCAAAACATTGGATGGACTCTGGAATATTGGGGTGTAGGAGTGGAATAAAATCAACCTTGATATTTTAAGAAAAGCTCTTTTACCTCGGAAATCAGGACGCAATGTGATAGTTCAATAAAAGGGCTATCGGATTGAACATATTGGAAAATAAAATCCTTATCTTTGTTAATATATATATATATATTTTAAATCGTTACAAAAATGTGTGATCACCCTCCTGTATTTTCAAAGGCGACGTAGCCAACAATGCAAAAAAAAAAAATCTGATGTGGGCAACACATGACTTTCCTTATATAATGAAATGAATTTACTACTTTTACAGTAAAATAAATAGGTTTTTCTTCTAGTAGATACTAATATCCTTTCCAAGATATTGAATTTTCTACAATTAGTCGTCATTTTCATTGATTTAGCGTCATTTGTAGCCATTTGGCGAGATTTTCGTTAATTTGGCAACATTTCAAAAAGTCGCCAAGTTGGCGACATTCGGCCAAATTCGTCGCCAAAATCTCGCCAAGCGTTATGGACGAAGAAATAAGTTATTCTTACAGCAGACAAATAACTGTTGTCGTTCAAATACAAACGTATTACTCCAAGGATCTTTTTTCATGAATGGAACAAGCTAGATCCACGAGAATGATGTCACCCAATTTAGCGTATGGTATTACATATGAAAAGTAAACATGTTCCTCAATAGGAAATATTTTTTTTTATTTTATATGACTTTTTGATAATTTTTTTAAAAATTGGCAATATCTCGAGAACGGTTCATGTTAGCGTTCTAAAATATATGCCAATCATTTTCTAATGAAAAATTACATCAGAAATGTCCATTTGCGTAACTTTATTAGTGGTTTTGATTTTTTGACGATTTTTTCAAAATTTCATTCGAAAATTTAGGGGGGTTCTGAACATTCGATTGCGTATTAAAACAATAGGCTTCCAGTGTTTATGGATTGTGATTTTTGTACCAAATTTCGTTCGAATCGGTCCATTCGGTCGTCAGTTATCGTCTCCACAGACTCATTGACACACACACCCACACAGACACACACACACACAGACATCACTTCAAAAATGTTTGATTCGTGATCAGGGATGCTTGAAACGTGCTCTCCCGTCGAAAACTCGAATTCGAATTTTCGACCGCGTCACAATACTTTCCTTATACATTATGTATATAAGGAAAGTAAAAAATCTAGAGAACAATATGTTTTAGAGTAATAGAGTTGATATTTCTCTTTTCGTCATCAAAAATTACATATAAAATAAACATTGAATTGATACATTTAAGCATATTAATTCGCGGGCTATTTTGCAAAGAAAAGCAGGTTCCTTTTTTTTTTCGAATTGTACCCAAATCTGATCAACAGCAGGGTCACTCACAACTGACATAACTACCGAATTTCATTACATTATATCAATCAATTTTTGAGTTAGAGTGGATGTATACATTGTACAGACACACAGACGCACACACACACACACACAGAGACGTCACGCTAAACATTGTTTGTTTGGTTTCTAGAGTACATGATATGTGTAGATCCGTCGAACATTCGAGTTGGAATTTTCGACACGATTTCAATACGTTCCCTATAAATTACCATGTATTGTAGGGAAAGTAAAAATGAGTTCCAAATAGAGAGAGTAGAAATCTACTAAAATATTCTTAATACAGAAATTTACATTAAAAAAATATAATTGGAAGAAAATTAATATCGTAATTGATATGCGTTTCTTTACTAAAACTAAATCATTTAAACATCACGTAAAAGGAACGTAACGATGATCTATTAAACATGATTTTATATTCGTAGAATTTTATTTCATTTTGCAAGTATTTTAATTTTCATCGGCTTGCATAACTAAATATACTCTAATGAAATATGCATTTTAATTTTAAATTACTTTTTTAGGTTTAAGCAATTATTACTTTAAAGCAGAATTTGAAATAAATATGTTATTGAAAGTTTAGGTTAGAAATATGTTAACGACATTTCTGTCGACGTGCATATTCAGAAGATAATTAGAATTTCAAATATATGAATTTTTAAAGTAGTTCAATTTCTTTTCTTTTCGTAAATGTAATTTTAACAGTATTTTCCTTTTAATTTCAATTTTAAATTTTCTACCTCGATAGTGAACCGATGATTATGTAAAAGTAGGCATTGAGTCAATTTCTATTGGCAAAATTTTTTGCAACACATTGTTTATGGTATTTCATCGCCTTTTGTGACAAAAAAAAAAATTAGTGCAGTGTCCACTTCGACGAAAAGAGCTTTTTATTCCGTTCTAATAACTCAACGGTAGAGTGTTGACTGGCCATCCTTGGTTCGACTCCTTGTTGGTGTAGCAAAGTTCTTCATATTTGTTCTTAACATCGGTATCGAAATTTCTTAATTTTATTGCGTCCCAAACAACGGCAGAATACATGGTGCACATTATGTTATCAAACATACATATTATGATACTTACATTAAAACTTTCTTCCATGTGAGGACTTAAATTTTAAACGTGGCATTAAACACCATTAGCATTTAAAACATATCGAGAGGATTTGTTTTGTAAACCGCATTTAGATTTCCTCCTCAGACATATATACAGAGTACTTTATTTCTGAAACACGTGGTATTTTGGCATTATATGATTCTGCTATTGCCAACACGCTGCGAATATGGTCACCGTGATGAATTTCTAACAAGCTTAATGACACTATTTATTTATTTAAGGGGAAAATGGATTTGAGCAATGCATTTAAGTAGACATAACATAATAATGCAGCACATAGCTGTTTCGAGGATACGCTGGATCATCTTTGTCAGTGCTAGAGAAGCAACGAACTCGAAGTCAAAAGATTAGATGCTCATAAATCCATCAGTTGAATCAGGTGAAGTTATTGAAGCACCAGGCGAAATGTACGCCTATAATCTTCGGTATGCGGTACTTGATGCTATGAAATGATATGAATAAACCCAACCATGTAAATTATAGCAGACGTTCCATGAACGAACAGTAGAAGTTTAAAGCGACTTAATGATTAAAAATTTGCAAGTCAAGAATTGATAAGAATAAGAATAAATTTAACAAGAAAGAGCAATCAAGCTTAAAGCATCGATTATGAAACACATTCCAACTTCAATGCAATTTTATTTAAACATGTTTAAAATGCAATACATTTATCGGTAATATTTCAAGACTTATCACAATGCTACATTAATTTATTATATTTGAAAACGTAAACCTTCATCGAAAAAAATGAACTTCATTCAAATGACGGCATTGAAATATAAATTGCCTGGTTTAAACATCTCTAAAATGTGATACATTCCTCGGTAATAATTTTATAATTGTCATAATACTACGATAATTTATTATATTTGAAAACTTCATCGAAAACAACTGAAATCCATTCAAATGACGTCATAGAAAAAATAACACGCCTGTCTCTCTCTATAAAAGCAACATTTCATTCATAAATAATTTCCCATTCATGTCATTCATCACAATACTATAATAATTTATTTTATTTAAAAATTAAGACCATGGGGCTACAAGTAATTAAACTCTATACGTAAAACTTCATCGAAAAATATCGTCCTTCTCTTTGTAAAATCAATGAATTTTTCATTCATATCAGCTATGCAGACTCCATGAACTAAATGATTTTGTGTTAAAGAAATACAGCAATTCTAATATAACTCATTTTACGTATTTTGTTGTTTACATTTTACATAGGTGAAAATTAAGCTTCGTTGTAGAAATAATAAAATTTGGATGAGCATTTAAACTCAAATATATTGGAATTGCGTTGTTTCAGTATGTAGATGCACAGAATTTAAGCAAAAATAAAGTGGTTTTAGGATGGATACAACACTCAATATGAATTAAAAAGAACTTTAAAAATCACGATTTTGAGTAGTGTTTTTTTATGTTTTTTTAGAGTTTATTTTATCTATTAGAGATAGATTTAGATAATGGAAAATGCAAAAATGTTCAAATTACAGTAAATAATCATAACAATATATTTTATTTCCCAAGGGAGTATTTTCAAAAAAAAATTTAAATCTAAATTTTTATAGACTCAAAATGAAAAATAGCCACTTACAAAAATATTATTCACCCTCTCTAACCATCAAATAAAAAACCCAGTTCATTTCCAAATTAATGGACATAACAGAATTAAATAAGCTTTATTGGGAAGCTGTATAAAATAAGAATATGTATATTTTATTGACTACTAGCAGTACACATGTTCTTCGTACAGAACATATAATATAAAAACTTAAAATTCAGAATTCTGTGCAAATTCCTGTAACATTCTAAATAACATTGTTATTCAAATTATTTTATTAAAATGTTTAATTTAATTCGAAATAAAAAAGAAGCATAATAATTTCTGTTCTCGCTATTCAAAATTATATTCATAGGCAAATTCTTAAATTAAAACATCCTGGTCACGTTTGTAAACAAATTTACAAAAAATAATAAATGTGATCAATATATGCTAAGAGGAAAACACTAAAATTGCATTAGACGATATACTTGTAATACTTCTATTCTTTTTCAACAATTAGCTAAACACAATATATAAGTTAATGGACTAAATACAATATATAATTTAATTGACTAAATACAATATATAAGTTAATTGGCTAAACACAATATATAAGTTAATGGACTAAATACAATATATAATTTAATTGGCTAAATACAATATATAAGTTAATTGGCTGAACACAATATATGAGTTTGAAAAATATTTGCCAAAATAAAACAGATGACGTAAGACATTAAAAATATCAATAATTCCAGCAATTTTTAAAATAGAAGGGCATAATTAATATAATTCAGTCAGAAATATCATTCTTAGAAATAATTAATTTTTATATCAATTTCTGTATAATTTGGGGAAAAAAAAATATATATATATATATATCATCTGCCGTGTAAACATTTTGCATTTAATTCCGTTGCTAAGCAAAATGATATAATTTTCTAATTTTCTTCAAATAAATTTGTGGGAAAAAAATATTGTCTGCATTCTATGGAGGTTCGTTTCTCATCAATATCTCAACAACCCCTGGTCCTGCAAAATCGACGCATGTGCTAAATTTTATATGAGGCCATTCCAAGGCTACCCGCAAAATTTAAAGGCTACCCGCAATTTCCAAGGCTACCCGCAAATGTGCAGCCCTTCTCCCATGACGATGAGACAAACACACCCACAGACAGATTTCCAATTATATTTATACAGATTTTATGTCCCGGCCGTCCAAACAGTTACCTTACACCTTTCTGGTAGGTCGGGCGGTCTGGGTCTCAACAGATTTTATGTCTCATATGCAAATTACATCATTTTTGCCACGTTGTTTATTCTGGCGTGAATAACGTCTATGATAGGGGTGTCCGGTTAAAATCGGAGTGATACAAAACATCTAATGTGTGGGCAGCACATAATTTTACCAACATATATAAATCCATTTCTCTTTCTTTCTTTCACAGTTCAATAAATATAGTTTAATTGCTCAAAATAACATGCGTAATTATTTGAAATTCCGCTGATTTCGCAGATTTAATTCAATTTTCGTTTTCAATTAGCGATTGGACATATTACCAAAAGCGACTGGGCAAAAATGAGAAAAAATTGAAGTATCTCGAGAACGGTTTGTCCCAGAGCTATGGGGCCATCAAAAATTACGTGCAAAACAGGCATTTAAATAGTACATTTCAGTACAAGTAGTAGTTTATTTTAGATTTTGACTATTTTTACGTGCGATTTCGCAAAAACAACAAGTTATATATATTTTTTCCGAAACGTACCGAAATCTAATCAGCTCCAGGATAACACAGAGACTTGTCTACTAAATTTTTCGAAATTTGGCAGAATATTTTTTCAGCTGGAGTGGATGCATAGGATTTTTGCAGGCTACTTCGGAAAAAAAAACAGGTTCTTTTTTCCGAAAAGTACCAAAATCTAATCAGCACCTGTTTCCACTATAAGTGACATATTCACCAAATTTTGTGTAGTCAATTATTTTTCATCTTGAGTGAATACATATATTGCACACACACACACAGGCAGACGTCACGCTAAAAATAGTTTTTTCGGGGTTATAAAGTGCTCGAAAAGTGTATATTGGATGAAAACTCGAGTTACGAGTTTCGACACGATTCCAATGCTTTCACTATACATTACCATGTATTGTAGGGAAAGTAAAATGTTCAGTACAAAATCTAGTTTATAGATCATTAATTCGTTTTTATATTGCTTTTATAGTTTTATAGGAAATATCTTGTCAAGTTGAAGAAGAGCGAAATTATCCATATTTAAAGTTTGCAATTCTTATATCTCGAAAACTAAAAATGCTAACTATAAATTATAGGCTATAAAAATAATTTTTCGCTGTTTAAAAGCCCTACATGGATATATAATAAGGTCGAATTTTTAGTTTTCCAAATACAATGGTTATAATTCAGATATTTTATTATTTAGAACTATTTAGAGACGGTGGTTATAAATTCGATTTTTTAGATCGTTGTGAACAGTAAAAGGCTAACTTGTAGTCTTTTGAAATTCCTACAGGAATACATAATCTTAACTTTATTGTAGTTTTATTTTACAGGACTTTGTTAAAGCAAACCCAGTTTGGCTCCATTACACTTTAGCCACCGCTGTCATTTTACGTCACTTTTTTCAAACAATGTACGAAAATTCTGCTTGCATTTTAGAAATAATTTAGAGCATTATTCTACCAAAATATTAAAATGATACACTTTGAGCCGATCCCTGATCTTACTGAGATTTTAGGTTTCAAGTTTGGGGCTATAATGAATTAAATTACATTTTTGAGCTGTACATGCATACATACAACTTAATACGTATATTAGCGTACTATTTCACGATGTCTTCTAAAGACTGATAAATAAATACATATAAAACGTACATTGGACAAGACAGATAAAATAGATAGAGAGACACAAATTTTTATTAAGACAAAAACATTTTGAGTGTTATTAGCTCAATAAATGGTGAAAGTATGAGAACTAATATTATTGGAGGTAACTGTTTGAATAACAAGAAACATTATTGAAATTGTGTGTTTTCGACAAAAGAACTGCATAAAAATTTAGAATTTACATTTACTCAAAATAATCGATCAAAATATCGATTCTCCCATGAAAATCGATCTGTATTAATATGATTGTTTACCTTATTTTAAGCATTCTCTCAATTTGCATTATCTACCTCTAATGAATAAAGAAACCACTTTCTTAAACACCCTCTATATAAAAAAAAAATAAATGAATTTGAACCTAAACAGAAAGTCATGTAACTAAAAATTCGACCTTATTATATATCTTTGTAGCGCTTTTAAACAGCGATGTATTGACCACGACAGGTTTTTTTTTGTCACACCGAAAGACAAAATTAGCATACATTATCCACATTATGTTTCACCAAAATGAATTACGTGGGTTTTCTGAAATGTTTTACCACGTCAAGTATTTTTTTTTCCTCCAACATTATACTCTACAAACTTTTGTTTAAAATCTATCCCAAGAGAATCTTATAATTTTTATTTTCCAAAATGGCAGTCGATTTTTCTCTCCCTTTTATAAAAATAAAGTATTTGAAACTCACGAAAAATGTGATATATATTTTTTTTATGTTATATAATGCTGGTTCCCTGAATCGTTTCACTGTCAACAATATATTTTCCCACAATCGATTTGCATCTCTCCTGCGTGTGGAAATTAGTTATTTATCTTCTTGCGTTTATCGGTTTTCTCTTGGGAGATCGCATTTTCACGCGGCTTGGAAAATAAATATCAGAGTGAAAACAAATCTCAAAAGGGTAAAAGTTTTAAGGCTAACTACTTTTAGATAATTTGTTGGGCAACCGTGGTGTGCTTTCACACGTGCATCCACAGCCTCGTTCAATCCTCAATCGAAAAGGACAAACCACATATCAAATTAAAGGGCTCGGTCTGTAAATGTAGGAGGTGCTTTTACTTTTCTCATCTAACTAAAGTTAAATTCTAATTAAATTTATTGTGTGCCCCAAATATTAAAACAGTAAACAAAGTTTATTTACTGCTATGCATGGTTACAAAGAAAGTACTTCCTCATGTCAATATCTCACAAACTATGGCAGCTAACTGTGTACTTCCTGTGCCGTTGTATAAGAAACTTCCTATTGCCTACACAATGAAAGGGACCCCGTGGCCCATGGTTTTGGGGGGTAGGGTTGGGGGTTAGTAATAATGATATGCACCTGATTGTTTCCAAATGTACTAATCCTACTTATTTTTAGATATAATTTTAGCCTCTTTTTAAAACCTTAGTTCTATTGATCATAGTTTTTTGATTAATTATACCAAATCCTTCATTTCTAGCCTTTACGATTCTAATTTTGACCCAAATTGAACATTTTATAGTTTTGATATTGTTTCCTTTTCCCTAATACTCCTATACAGACTACTATTAAAACCATTGATAAAAAATTGCAATGTAAAAGGTTTCTCAAGCATCAATTGACGTAATCATTTCTGAATTGCACACAGTTGCAAAGTGCAAAAATTAATTATTTCGGTTTTTGCGCCGATATATTTTTGAAAACTGATGGGGACCCCAACGGGCAGTCTTAAAATAGTAATGTTTTCAAGAGCTTAAAGCAGCTTAACAGTTTTGCAAGAGCTTAAAATAATAATTTGCTTTTCATACAATTCAAAACTGTTTTATGGTGCCAATACGTAGATGACATGTTTAGTATTTGGAATCGTACATAATCTTAACCTTAAAATAACCGTTGATAATCTTAACCTTTTACTAGATAGTGTTAATAATATTTATTCTTCTGTAAATTTCACTATTGAACACGAGAGTGAAGAAGGATCTTTCCCTTTCCTTTATGTTTTGGTTTCCCATAGCCTTAATGAATTTAGACTATCGTTTTCTTTAGACTTTGATCATGTATCTATTAATTATATTCACCCCATTACCAACAGAAAAAAACCGCTTTCATTACCTAGAGCCTTCAACGTTTGTTCTTCCATTAAATATTTAAATAATGAAACTTGTTTAATATTTCATATTGGATACGATGCCGTCTATAATTTTATTTACAGCACTTACTCTAATGTTTGCTCGAAATTTATTTATCCCAATTCTTTTCTCACACATCTCACCACTGAATTATCTTTTAAACGAGTATTCTTAAAAATGTCCATCTTTTTGTTCAATTCTATCTTGAATTTAATTTTAGAACTGCTTATCGCTGTTGTTTTAGTGTTGAGCCCCATCGGGATTGATAAATTTAATCCTAATCTTTTAAGGTAGGCTGTGATGTTTGTTGTCTTCCTTATTTCTCCTGACAATGTTTAAAATTCTATATTGGTAATACGAAACTCTCTATTAGTATTGGATTTACTGACCAAGACCGCGATATTAAAATTGAAAATTATCTACTGCTTTATCCCAAACTATTCTTAAATAGAAATTCGCCCCTTTATTGGATAAAATGTTCATTTTATGGCGTAGTAATAATCTTAAAATATTTTAATTTATGAATCCTTAATTTTTATCTTTATCGGAATTTTATTCGTAATTTTGATCTTGTACAAAAATTCACTTTTGATTGGTGTCTTATCCTCAATTCCATGAAGGTCATACCGTTATCTACGTATATAAATACTTAAAATTCTGAAAAACGTATTTGAATACGTAAAATACACTTTGTGCGCATCGTAAAGCAAAAGTAACATAATAATAACACAACATTATTGTGTTATTTATGCTTATTTACATTACTCTAGTTTCCCTTATCATTGTGATCTATGTTTTGCCTTTCTCCTCTAAAAATTTACTGTGGTCATATAAAAATTGATATGATGCAAATATAAATTGTGAGTTGGGCTGTATGTATATATCTTCATTGTACGGTAAATTGCCATATGCCTCTGAAGGGCATACACACGTCTAAATCGCTAAGGCGAAAATATTTTGCATTTAAACGTTTCATACAGCTATGAATATACTTTGTCTTAAAGTTTTAATATTTGTCATTTCCATTTACGGACGTATAGCCATCTTATATTTCTTGTATGTTTTTACAATATTTTGCATCTTAAAGGATTTAATTTGAAAAGATTGTGATGGACGATATCTTCTTCATGCGTAGCCATATGAAAATACAAACTCTTACGTTATTTAAAAAAAAATACGGCTAAAGAAATTGCTGAATGTCAACACAGTTCATTACCGAATTAATACTATCGATGTGTAAACAATTAAGGTTACATATTACCATGAATTGACAGTGAAATAAATTATGTTTCTCAAGGAGTGGATGTGTAATGGAATTCCAAAAGTCAAAATCCAAACTAAAAAAATTAATTTATAAAATTTTAATAAATATTAAACCTCGAAAATTTGCCTAATTTCACTGGTTCATCTGTCACTAACATTGCAAGGACTGAAATTTTTTCCAGCGATTATGCTCTGTAATTAATTTTGGTGTGAATTCTTTTTTTATTTAATTCGAATTTGAAATAGTTAATTTACTTTAATAATATATTTGTGCACTTATCAATAATTTTGAATTTCAAAAAACTTTTTTTTTAATAATATAAGTTTTAAAAACTTTTGTTAACTTTTTAAAATTTTTCAATTTATTTTTAAACATAAAATTTCGCTTTTAAATTTAAATTTCCAATTTAAAGATGTTTCTGTTTACTTTATTTATAATCGAAAGTTTCAAAATCTTTTTAATTAATTTAATTTTGAAATGTATTGCTTACTTCATATTAATGAAGCCCGTGGGCATTATGCCGGAAAGAAATTTAAAAACCTATTTATTCATTGTATAGTTACTACAATAAAAGAAAACACTCAATCACTGCTTCCATAGCCTCATCACAAGAGAAAGTATTATAATATCCATGGTGGTCAATAAATTGAAAATGAGTCCAATATACAGCTTCGTTTTCAGTATCAAATGCCATACTCGACGTAAGGCTCCAGAAATCTTCATTGTTGTAAATAAGTTAAAATTTAGACTCATATGAATAAAACAAGAAAGATCAATCATGCATAAAGCATTGATTATGAAACACTTTCCAACTTCAATGCAATTTTATTTAAACATCTCTAAAATGCGATACATTCCTCGGTAATATTTTTAAAATTATCACAATACTACATTAAGTGATTATATTTGAAAAATTAAAACGTCATCGAAAAAAATGGACTTCATTCAAATGGCGGCATTGAAATATAAATGGCCTGGTCTAAACATCTCTAAAATGCGATACATTCCTCGGTCATAATTTTAGAATTATCATAATACTACAATAAATTATTATATTGGAAAACTTCATCGAAAACAAATTAAATTTATTCAAATGACGTCATCGAAATATAACACGCTTGGCTGTCTTTATAAAAGCAGCATTTCATCCATAACTTTTTTCCATTCATTTCATTCACCACAATAGTAATATAATTTATTTTATTTAAAAACTTAAGACCATGCAGGTACAAGTAATTAAGCTCTATGTTTAAAACTTCATCGAAAAAATCGTCTGCTTCTGTGTGTAAAATCAATGAATATTTCATTTATATCAGCTATATTGCAGACTCCATGAGCTAAATAATTTTGCGTTAAAGAAATGCAGCAATTCTTATACAACACATTCTACATCGTTTTGTATTTACATTCTCCATATGTGAAAATTAGGGTTCGTTGTAGAAATAATCAAAGTTAGATGACCATTTAAACTCAAATATATTGCAATTGCGTTGCTTCAGTATGTAGATGCACAGAATTTGAGCAAAAATAAAACGGTTTTAGGGCGGATACAACACTCAATATGAATTAAAAAGAACTTTAAAAATCACGATTTTGAGACAAGATGGATGGCATATTTCATTTTGAAGTTGGTCACGTGATCCCTTCATATAATGGTCACGTGATCTCTTCATATAAAATGTGTAATAATTATTCGGAAAAATTCGGTCCCATAGGGTTCTATGTATTTCATTTTTTCAACCTGGGTTCAATCCATAACTAATTGGGTGATATTATTCATTTATATTCCCATAGGTCCCACAGACCGTCTGAACAACATACTACAATTTCATTTTGATCATGTCATTTTTACGGCAGTTATCGTGCTAACGGACAAAGAGACAGACAGACAGACAGAATGAACAAAGTCATAAACGCTTTTCAACTATGTTGTAAAGTGTTAAAAAATGAGTCCCTTTGTTTTCAATATCTGATATCATGCGCAACGTAGAACTCCAGAATAGAGCGATTAGATAAATCAAATATTTAAAATTTTAAATGTATTTACTTGAAATTAATTTGAAAATTTTTAAACGCATTTTCACGTTAAATCCATAAACTCGCCCTTTTTGCGAAATCAGATCTGAAACATGTAAAATGCACAAGAAAGCATGCCGATTAGAAGCCAGTATAACCGAGCAATAAGGATCGCTCAGTATTTTGAGATCAATTTTTTTTTAATTTTAACCCAAGTATTATTAACACTTTACAACAAAGTTGAAAAGTGTTTATGACTTTGTTCATTCTGCCTGTCTGTCTGTCTGTCTGTCTGTCTGTCTGTCTGTCTGTCCGTTAGCACGATAACTTCCGTAAAAATGACTTAATCAAAATGAAATTTTAGTATGTTGTTCAGACGGTCTATAGGACCTATGGGAATATAAATGAATAATATCACCCAATTAGTTTTGGATTGAACCCGGGTTGAAAAAATGGAATACATTGAGCCCTATGGGACCTAATTTTTCAAGCATTTTTTAAGCGGATTTAAAATTCACAAATTGCTTCGAAAATTTTAGGCAATATTCAAATTGTTCCATAAAATATATAAAAAAAAATTCAACGAAATATATTCAGTAGTTTTTTAAATAAAAATTAAAATAATAATAACACCTCTTATATGAAGCGATCACGTGTCCATGATATGAAACGATCACATGACCCACTTCAAAATGATATGTGGCATCCATCTTGTCTCAAAATCGTGATTTTTAAAGTTCTTTCTAATTCATATTGAGTGTTGTATCCATCCTAAAACTACTTTATTTTGGCCTAAATTCTGTGCATCTACATACTTTAACAACGCAATGACAATATATTTCAGTTTAAATGCTCATACAAATTTGATTATTTCTACTATTAAGCCTATTTTTCACCTATGTAAAATGTAAACAGCAAAATATGTAGAATGAGTTGTATTAGAATCGCTGTAATTCTTTAACACAAAATCATTTAGTCCATGGAGTCTGCATGGCTGATATGAATGAAATATTCATTGATTTTAGAAAGAGAAGGACGATAATTTTCGATGAAGTTTTACGCATAGAGTTTTACTTACTTCTAGCTCCATGGTCTTAATTTTTAAATAAAATAAATTATTATAGTATTGTGATGAATGACATGAATGGGGGAATTATTTATGAATGAAATGTTGCTTTTATAGAGAGAGTCAGGCGTGTTATTTTTTCATAGACGTCATTTAAATGGATTTTAGTTGTTTTCGATGAAGTTTTCAAATATAATAAATTATCGTAGTATTATGATAATTCTAAAATTATTACCGAGGAATGTATCACATTTTAGAGATGTTTAAACCAGGCAATTTATATTTTAATGCCGTCATTTGAATGAAGTTAATTTTTTTCGATGAAGGTTTAAGGTTTCAAATATAATAAATTAATGTAGTATTGTGATAAGTTTTAAAATATTACCGAGGAATGCATTGCATTTTAGACATGTTTAAATAAAATTGCATTGAAGTTGGAAAGTGTTTCATAATCAATGCTTTAAGCATGATTGATCTTTCTTGTTGTGTAATTGACGTTATCTACATAACTGCAAAGAAAACGCGTCAGTCTGACTGGCAATATACTTTACGTTTACACCGCGTTAGTCACCGGTGACTGATGATATATAATTTAAAAAATTATATTCTTATATTAAAAATTAAATAGTTTAAAGATAATAAAAATGTATATAAGTATTACTTCTTGCTAGAAAATTATTTTAATGGATATTGTTGAAACACTGGATACACATAAATGGTTGTTACTTGTTTTATCAACTTTATGGCATAATCTCTTCCGAATCGTGTTACCTTATCTTAGTATTATTTACAATCTCTTCGAGATATTTGAGGTGTATTTACAATATTGCTACTAGAAATTTCTTCATCCAGACAACTTGAAATATAGATGGTTAATTTCTTTCGAAATTCTGTGATACTCATATTCTTTTCGGTTATATTTTTAAACAAAATGTGAGCATTTAGAACTGATGTATTTAGATGGAGCTCAAAGGCTACCGGCATATCGTGGAATAAACAGAAAGGAGAATAAAGTAGGCTCAGCTTTTAACACAGTGAAAAGACAATTAATTAACTATTGTAACAGTTTTTGAAGCAAGAGTTCCTTCCCAAATTTTTCGCTTTAAAGAGCAGCTCTTTCTTTTGGATAAAAAAAATAGAACAGGCTTATCAACGAAAGTTGGAACATTGTTTTTTAGATAGGCGTTTGTCTTTTAGGACAGACACCTTTTAGCTTTCGCTGGTCGGGCTGTTATGCCATTTTATTTTGAAATAGAATCTACTTTTGCCTTCAAAACCTATATATGCAATTAATTGTTTTATGTTGTGTTAATAACTAAGTATTTGCTTGTAATTATTTGTACAGCAGTTTCGAGCATTTTGATTTAATTAGATAACATATTAAATTGGACAAGTTTTCAGTAGTTAATTTTACATTATATTAATTATAATCAATAGCTGTTAAAATTGATAATTATGAATAAATTTAGAAATGTTATTAGTTTATTGTTAGTTAGAAATTAACTTTAATTATACAATGAATTTCAATTTTAAATAAATTATAATTTATCTCCTTTTAATGTGCATTTTATTCAATACTTTTTTAATTCTCATTCTTGTATTTACCTCCGATATTTGAAAACAATAGGAAAACAAGATAATTATTTGTTATTATATTGTAATTTTCTCTGAAACACTGTGGTCTTATTCTTCCCTACTCCAATGGTTTTTGATTTTTCTTATTAAGGCTTTACTTTCTTCCGGCATCTTCGCTTTCTTTCTGGAGGGCATTAGCATGTAAAATGAGTACTAAAATTTAGATATTTCTAATAGAGATAGAAAATGTTTCCTTTTTATTTATTTGCGTACTGTAACTGCGTTTTAGAGCCAGAAGAAGAAAACTTCTAATACAAAAATTACAGACATTTTATCTTATAATTGTAATTACAATAAAATTTATCTTTCTCACTATTCTCTTAGTCCTAACTTTTATTTATTCTGTAAGATTATTTTTTAAATCCATTCATTTTTTTACTATTTATATGTTACCGGCAATGTATGAAATGCCGGCATTCTTTGGAATACCTAGGTATTTTATAGAATACCGGTCATTTTTAGGCAAAGTATGAAATATGAGAATTATTATATACTTTCCCTAGGCATTCTATAGAATGACAAATGCTATTTAGGCAAAGTATGAAAAAAGGAATGAATTGGAGATATATTTCATACTTTGCCGGTTTGTCATTTGGCATTCTATAGAATGCCTAGGAAATGTGTGAAATGTTAATCGTTTCATAGATTACCGACCAGTTTTCAGTATTCTATATAATGCCTAGGTATTGTATAGAATGCCGGCTTTCATACATTGCCGGTAACATATACAACATTTGAATTTATTTAAATCAAAAAGCTTGTTATATTTTAAAGAAATTCAAAATTTCAGTTAACAAATTAGAATATCAATTATTTCTTATTAATAAATTTATTATTTGAAATAACTATTTTAGAAAAATATTGGATGGGCAAACAATGACACTCTTACATTTTATATGATTGCAATAGTTGTTGATTACTTAATAGAGATTACTTAATAGAATGTATCATTCAATTATCTACAAATATACACATGTTTAATTGGTAACATATTCACCACCATTTTTAAAACACAATTCAATCTAACCGTTCATTAATTGCAACAATAAAATGCACAATAAATTCTCGAATTCATTTCTTCGCCCGCTTTAATTCATCAATTAACTGTTCTTTGGACAGATTAAAAGAACAATAGACGTTATTAATTGCCCAATAAAGGACGTAAAATACATAAAAGTCACTTAGCAACTTCGGGCGTCAAATACTATTTATCAGAATAATGAAGTGTAGTATAAGTACATTAGAAAAATATAGACAGGCAAATAAGAACTAAATTTGCGTATTATAGTTAACCAAGAGGCAAAACCAATATCAATAGAAACTGTTTGAATGATTACATAACAATATAAATTACAGAAAGAAATGACGGATGTGGGTCTAATCTAATGAATAAATATTTCTTTGTAGGTGGTTTGTCTTCTTTAGACATTTTTAAAGCAGTTCAAAATATTAAAACATTAATTAATTTGCAAAATCGCTCAAAATATTCAAATATGGAAATTATAATCACACTGTTTCAGAAATTAAGAAGTTAAAACTCAATTCAAAATCCATTTATATATCATTATAGTATGTTTAAAGAGCTACAAATTACTTCTTATAGTTTATAACTAGCACTTTTAGTTTTTGAGATATAAGCATTACAATCTTGAGAACCAGAAAATTTTCAATCCCCTTGAACTTGAAATGACGATTCCTTCAAAACTATAAGAGCTTTGGAAAAACAAATCATTGATCTATTATCTGGATTTTCTACTCTGAATTTTTGTCCCATATTGTTTATATCTATTTTAAGTCGTTTTGAAGATATTTCAAGGGAAATTAAGCAAAGTGAGGCACAAACTCGCTCATACAAAACTTATTAGTTTCTTTATAGAAAAAAAAGTCAAAATATTAAAATATTGAAATTATTTTTATATAATCGTACACTGTAACGTATGTTCCACAAAACAAGTAAAAATTGTTTACACTTATATAACCATCCAAATAACCATGATATAACCATCCAAAGTGTTTACATTTTTCGCAATGCTTCGATTTCCGCTAGAAATACACCAATCATAGATGTTATTCACATCAAAGCTGAACACAAATAATACAATGGAATATAAAACACAGATCCGTCTATAAGGGGCGTCCCCCAAAATATAGAACACACCCATTCCATATTTTGGGAGGCGCCCTTTATAGGCAGGTTTTGTGTGGTATGTCTTTTGCCTTTGCAGCCTTGTGTAGCCTGGGCTAAATTTCATATAAATTTTATGCCGGACACGTAGAAGAAATGGAATTACCAGTTCCCATAGAAGCCTGCAAAATGTGTGGCTTATAGTAAGTTTCTCGCTGTCATTGCCAGATATCGGTTATTCCAAGCTGACGAACGCATAATAAGAACGAAGCCAGTCCATGAATGCAGCTATCTGCGATGGTAGAGTCCTCCATAAACGCAAACGAAACTGTGCAGCACTTTTTAAATAATCATTTACTTGGATGGTGGTGTCATCTCTATGGATTCAAGAGTTAAACTCCAAACATAACTAACATTTTGAACAGGGCCTCACATGCAAATATAGTCGTGGTATAAATACAGATTCAAATAGCAGAATGTTTCGGAGGTTATTACATCAGGTTAAGAAAAAGTATTGTCAAAAAGGGGGCTGTAAAATGTTCAGTTTGAGATAAAGTTATATTTTTATTGTTGTTTCTACACAAGAATTCTCAGATAATGTAATAATAATAGTCCCTTTAGTACCTCCATTATAAAAGGGGTTTCTTTCGATGTTGTACGATCCCAGCGGATGTAGTCAACAAATTCTTCCCAGAAATAGTCAAATGTTTTCACATCTGTGCTATATGGGGGACAGTTTCCTGTAGCGATAAAATCAAAAAATTATCCTTGCACAATTTTTGTGATTCTGGACAGGTGTGAACCGGAGAATCATCCCGTTGAAAACACCATAGATTGAAAAACACCGTATTTCCCTATTTTAATCTTAATACAGTTGTTGATGTTGTTGTTGAAACCCAGACCGTCCGACCTACCAGAAAGGTGTAAGGTAACTGTTTGGACGGTCGGGAAGTGCCACCCAATTTAGACCGGAACCCAGTGGGGGAGGCATCCACAGGGACCGTACCCTCCTTCCCCTACCACCAACCTCTCGGAAGGAAATCTTAATACAGTGTTCAAACTTTATTTATTTTTTATTTTTTATGGATTCATTTGATTGCTTCTTTGAATTGCACCGATCGTGATACGACTTTGCCAGTGTGATTGGTCTTGTTTCTTTGACCGATGTTCACTACCTCTTCAATACAAATCATCAGAAATCGCTTTTGTTTGAAATTTTTTGTTTTAATAGCAAAATGCTAATTTCTGCAGCTTTTTACTTTGTATATCATACAGCAGAACAAAACAACGACCGACACAATCACTTATGCTGGTATGTGGGCCAATGGATGTAAATTACACTGTGTATTGCACAACTGCAAGGTTTGAGTAGTAACATTGTAATATGCAAGTTTTACTGAATGTCATTCTTTATAGTCCAATTGATACTATAGGCAATGGTTATTTGAGTAATATAATTGGTTCACATTCTTTAGACTTAATTGATAGAAAGCAGACATGTGAAGATTAGGTGACTAAAATTGTTTGAAGGGCTACAATTGCTTCAAACAGACAATAATCAAAGTGCTTTGTCAGCAGTTGTAATCACTGCTCAATTTTCTACACCTGCTTTATATCAAGGATGTACAAAGAGGTTGTATCCTCACAAGCATCAGTTCTTTGTGGTAATAGATTCATATGAGTTTCTAAGAAAATTCTTAGAAAATAAACATTTTTAATAAATTCGCATTTTTCTTTTCACATGAATTTGAAAACTTTTTCAATAGGAAAGGTAGTCCAGCTTTTAAATAAGCTTAATAAAGTAAAAATTACTAAATTAAAAAAAAATTAAATATGAGTTATTTAGATATTTATTAAATAATCAAATTTAATATTAAAAATAATATTGCTACGTAAAAGTTGCTTGCTGATATTTTTATTATAACATACATGACAATTATCTATTTAATTGATTTTGAATAATTTAATTTTTAAATTCATTGAATTTTGTCAATTTCCGTACTAAATTTGAAATCCATTCTAATATTGCTTTAAATTTCTTTTCTTTTCTATTTTCATAAAATAATTTAAATTTATAAAAATACGGGATATTTTCTGCGTTATATGAAACCACCATCTTTCTAAACGTGGCGATCGCAGACGCTGCTATCATTTTTCTCACAAATCGATGTATGTATATCTCACCAGCCCCTTTAAATCAGCTATTTATTTATCTTTCCAGGCTTCGAAGCTTTTCGTCCAAGATCGCGTTATAATACATCATGAAAAATGAATACCAGAAGGATAAAAGGCGGGGAAATGTGTTCTTTTATATATTTCCCCAGGAAAAGGAATCATAAAAACAACACTTTTAAAACTTCAATAAAATTAATAATATAATATATATATATTTACCCCAAACCCTAATTTTATTTATGATTATCCGTTTTCGTACAGAACTTCAAATTAATCTAAATACACTTTCCAATTCTACTATTTTTCCTATGTATATCAAAAAATCGAAATTTAAGAAGACAGTATTTAGTTTTGCGTGTTCTATTATTATTTTGATTTCTAATATTTTCTGTTTTTGTGCAGAGTTTGAAATTTTTTCTAATTAAAAATTAACGCTTAATTCTGAACTAATTCTAATAATATTATTACTTACCTTATATGCATAATGTATGAGGAAAGTATTGTGACGGGGAAGAAAACTCGAATTCGAGTTTTCGACGGGAGAGCACATTTAAAGCATCCCTGATCACGAATCAAATATTTTTGAGGTGATGCCTGTGTGTGTGTGTGTGTGTGTCAATGAGCCTGTGGAGACGATATCTCACGAACGAATGGAGCGATTTAAATGAAATTTGGTACAAAAATCACAATCTATGAATACTGGAAGCCTATTGTTTTTAAACGTAATCGAATGTTCAGAACCTCCCTAAATTTCCTAGTGAAATTTAAAAAAAAAATCATAGACATTTCTTATGTAATTTTTCTTAAAAAAAGATTGACATAAACTTTAGAACGCTAGCATGAATCGTTCTCGAGATATTGCACATTTTTCAAATAAATTTATCAAAAAATCCCATAAATTAAAAAAAAAATATTAACTCTTAAGAAACATGTTCACTTTTCATCTGTAATATCATGCGATAAATTGGGTGACATCATTCTCGTGGATCTAACTCGTTCCATTCACGAGAAAAGATACTTTGAGTAATACTTTTGTATTTGAACGCAAATATTATTTATCCGCTGTAAGAATAACTTATTTCTCCGTCCATAACGCTTGGCGAGATTTTGGTGACGAATTTGTCGGAAAGTCGTCAACTTGGAGACCTTTTTACATGTTGCCAAATTAACGAAAATCTCGCCAAATGGATAAAAATGACGCCAAATCAATGAAAGTGACGACTAATTGACGAAAATTCAATCTCTTGGAAGGAATATATAAGTAATTACCATAAGAAAAACCTATTTTTACTTTTCTTATATACATAATGTATAAGGAAAGTATTGTGACGGGGTCGAAAATTCGAATTCGAGTTTTCGACGGGAGAGCACGTTTCAAGCATCCCTGATTACGAATCGAACATTTTTGGACGCAGATACGAATCGAACATTTTTGGACGCAGATCCTTGATCACGAATCAAACATTTTTGAAGTGATGTCTGTGTGTGTGTGCGTGCGTGTGTGTGTGTCATTGAGTCTTTGGAGACGATAACTGACGAACGAATGGACCGATTCGAACCAAATTTGGTACAAAAATCACACTCCTTACACACTGGAAGCCTATTGTTTTTATACGCAAACGAATGTTCAGAACCCCCCTAAATTTCCCAATGAAATTTCGAAAAATTGTCAAAAAATCAAAACCACAATTAAATTTACGCAAATAGACATTTCTTATGTAATTTTTCATTAGAAAACGATTGACTTAAATTTTAGAACGCTAATATGAACCGTTCTTGAGATATTGTACATTTAAAAAAAAATTCTCAAAAAGTCATATAAAATAAAAAAAAAATTCCTATTGAGAAACATGTTCATTTTTCATATGTAATCCCATGCGATAAATTGGGTAACATCATTCTCGTGGATCTAGTTCGTTCCATTTATGAAAAAAGATACTTTGAGTAATACTTTTGTATTTGAACCCCGATAGTCATGTATCTGCTGCAAGAATAACTTATTTCTTAGTGCATAACATTTGGCAAGATTTTGGCGAGGAATTTGACGGAATGTCGCCAACTTGGTGACTTTTTGAAATGTTGGCAAATTAAAGAAAATCTCGCCAAATGGATAAAAATGACGCTAAATCAATTAAAATAATAAAATTAATTGTCGAAAATTCAATATCTTGGAAAGAATATTAGTATCTACTATAAAAAAAACCTATTTTTTTACTGTAAAAGTAGTAAATTCATTGCATTATATAATGAAAGTCATGTGTTGCCCACATCAAATTTTTTTAATTAAGTAATATTTCTTTAATAAAATGTGATTGATTAATCGCAATTATTTGATTTTCTAAAGAAATATTAACATTTGTAAAATTAAAATTTGCAATTTATTACTTTGTAATTTATTCTTATTTTTTGTTATCCTTTAATATTTTGCATAGAAAGTCTCATATTGATGTTGATCGTGATATTTATGAGACCTCTATTTTTCGCTTAAACGTCTCTGTCACTTTCACCTACATCATTCTTCTCATCAATCTATTTATCTCTCCCGGACTTCTGCAGATTAATTATTTTTTTTTACGAATTCTCGTCTGTTATTTTGAAAATTACATTTTCATATAGTATAATGACTATTCAAAAAACTACGAAACTTAACTAACTTAAAGAAAATCAGGTCTCCAAAGGAAAAAATCTCGATGTGGGTAGCACATGACTTTCCTCATATAATGCAATGAATTTACTACATTTACAGTAAAAAAAAAGATTATATTTATAATAGTTATTTATATTCTTTCCAAGATATTAAATTTTCGTCAATGGTCAATGAGTCGTCATTTTTCATGTCGTCATCATCAATGAGTCGTCATTGATGTAGGGTCATTTTTATCCATTTGTCGAGTTTTTCGTTAATTTAGCAACATTATAAAAGTCGCCAAGTTAGCGACATGCCATCAAATTCGTCGCCAAAACCTCGTCAAGCGTTATGGGTGAAGAAATAAGTTATTCTTACAGCAGATAAATGACTATTGGCGTTCAAATGCAACAGTATTACTCAAAGTACCTTTTTTCATGAATGGAACGAGCTAGATCCACTAGAATTTATCGCATGGTATTACAAAGGAAAAGTGAACATGTTTCTCAATAGGAAATATATTTTTTTCAATTTTATATGACTTTTTGATAATTTTTTTTTTAAATGTGCAATATCTCGTAAACGGTTCATGTTAGCGTTCTAAAATTTATGTCAATCGTTTTCTAATGAATAATTATATAAGAAATGTCTATTTGAGTAATTTTATTAGCGGTTTTGATTTTTTGACGATTTTTTCAAAATTTCACTCGAAAATTTAGAGGAGTTCTGAACATTCGATTGCATATAAAAACAATAGACTTCCAGTGTTTACGGATTGTGATTTTTGTACCAAATCTCGTTCGAATCGGTCCATTTGTTCATCAGTTATCGTCTTCACAGGCTCATTGACACACACACACACACACAGACATCACTTCAAAAATGTTCGATTCTTAATCAGGGATGCTTGAAACGTGCTTTCCCGTCGAAAACTCGAATTCGAATTTTCGACCCCGTCACAATACTTTCCTTATACATTATGTATATAAAGAAAGTAAAAATAAAGGTAATTTTCACATATTTCATTCCCAGAGATACATACACTCTGATGCTATTTTAAATAGAATAAAGATCTTTAAGTTGCATGTCTGTATTTCCAAAATGATCTAAAAAAAGTAACCCAATTAAATTTTAAAGCATTGAGCTATAGTAAGTAAGCCATTCTTATAGGTCTAAAATAAATGCTTTGAACGTTATCAATCAAAACAGTGTTATTTGTGCCTATAAAAATAATAGTTAAAAACACAAAGTCATACATTGAAATTAACATTAAACCACTACAAAATACTATATGTACCCTGCTTTCTTGTACTATAAGAAATTGCGGTTTTCACGCCGGATAAAATAATTTCTTGTAAAATAAAAAAAAATTGCTTTGGTGAATGATTTAAATCCTTTATATCAGATTGAAATGACCTGATTTGTTACTGTATTGTTATTTTTATACTCATGAAGGCGACCTTGACCATTATATACATTTTAAATACTCATAACAAATACGATTATTAATACCTGCTCAGGTTCTCCACCTGCACACGAGACTCGAACCCGGCATATATGTATGCAAAGGTAATTGCGTGACCCATTCAGTTACATGTAGACCCTCTAACTAACAGAAACATTTCTATGGGTAGAATATTTTAAGAAAATACATTGTTAAGATGTTTGTTAATTCAAAGAACTTTATTGTTCTGGACAGACACTAAAAACTTTTCTTTGTAATAAAAAAAAGAAATATTTCTGCACATTTTTATACAAAACCTAGAGAAAATAATGTTAATGCTGTTGAATTCCTTTATTAGCAATCTGGAGCATTACAATAACATAAAATATTTCGTTCAAACTGCTATTTAAACAAACTAAAAAGAAAAATATTTCATTAATAACAGCATGAGACAAATATTTATATGTAGTAACCTTTTTCTGTGGTAAAATGGGTGTCCTTCGTCAGTAGCATCAGCCAAAAGAGGAAATTACCCAACAGACAATATCCTGTCTTTTCCGCTGGGATTTTTTTGTCTCATTTATCCTGACGAAAGACAGATCAGATTTTTAGCTGCAGGTGCCTGTCACAGAGTTCTCATTAGCCAAGACAACGTCCTACTGCTGCAGAAAATCCTGAATGCAAACTTCTGATACAGCAACTCCACTTATATGCTAGTCCTCCCTCTTATAGAAGCAATATCGCACTGAACAGAAAACCCAGAAGCTAATTACAGAAAAATCTTGAGGCTGAATAATATTGGGGAAAATTGTAAAAGTAAAAAGGAAGCGAATGTCCATACAACTGAGGCGTTGCGAAAAGTGTTCAATTGAATTAGCATATACAAGTTTTGAATTAGATGAGGGATGGGTCCTATATATATGTGTGGTGATCTAACACTTTTTGCAAAAATTTTAGATCATTTCTTTTTCCTTTGCGAATGGCAACACTGGTCTCTTCATTCTGGGTTAGATCATTTCTTTTCCTTTGCGAATGGCAATACTGGTCTCTTCATTCTGGGTTCCCGGGTTCAACAGGTTCATGCATTTGTAGTGTTATTTTTCAGGTATTCTTGTTTCCTTTTATTTTTTCTTCTTTATGTACGGTGTCCAAGTGGAAATAGTTTATGGATATAATATATCTGTTTTTTCAGAAACATACATTTTTTATAGTTGCTTCGACAAAATACTTGGACCCGAGGAAGAGTTTTGGAGAAGTGAACAAATCCATGATTTAGGTCTAGCACTTGCCCACATGTATAGCATTAATGCTTGGATTTCATTTGTTTTTCTTTTATTGATTCCATACCATTGATTTTTGATGATTTTCTTTAACTTGATGATTCGAAATTTGTATTTTTTCCCATTTGATTGAAGATTTGCTGATTTATACTTTTATTTTGTAGGCTTGTTAGAAAGTTAGGTTTTTCGAGTTACAGCTTCTCACTTTCCTTTCATTGGACTTTCAAACTATTATATATATATATATATATTCCAAAGTGTTTTATTCAAAAGGAATTCAATCAAATTCAAAAGTGTTTTATTTACTTTTCACTAGATGAATTATTAGCTTTATAGATTTTATATCTTATTTCACATTTCTGTTTTCGGCTTACGTAAATTTCTCTGTGACTTAGTGTAAAGTAATTTCTTGTTGAAATCCCTTACCGGAAAAAAAATATTAGAAAAATCTGTTTTTCCTAATATTTTATCTTTTAGAAAACCCAATTATTCCTAATCAAGGAAACTTTTAATAGGAACAGTCCAAGAGTCACCAATACCGGATTTCTACTGATAACAAACTTTCCGCGAACTACAAAGTCCATCTGCGTCCAAATATGTTACTCTTTAGTTTTCAGATCCATAGGAGTCTAATTTGATTAGGGGGGGATTTGTATAGGGGGGGGGATTTTGAAACAACTTAAAATATAACTCTCACTCAAAATACATCTCGTGTGTCTAGAAAGTATAGTTGAGTAATCAAATACCTCCCAATTCAAGGCAGTTTAAAAGCTACAAGAATAGATCGATTGAAACTTATTTGTTAAGTGCTTTATGTAACAAGAAATTTTTCGGCTTCCTAAAGGGCAGCTGAATTTATTCCTCCTACAGAACAGCTGTTTATTATGTTTTAATATTTTAATTATGTAGTAGAATTTATTTTATCTGTACTTACAGGTGAATATGTACCTTAAGTTACTGTACACCGCTTCGTAAAACGTAAAGACGGAGTATGTGTTTGTTTAAAATAACCTACATTAAACTTGATCCAGTAGCAAATAAATAATTATTCACAAAAGTATTAATAGTAAGAATATAAATTGCTTCATTTCAGTTAATTTATATTAGATGCAATGGTTTTTTAACTACAAATTCTCAAATCGGGAAACAGTCATGAAATCACTTTAACGTTCAGAAGAATTATAGAATGCTATTTTAAGTTTCGATAAGTATCTTCATAAATATGTTATGAATTCCATTACTCATAATTGTTAGACTCTTGATTCGAATTATAGAAATTGCGCATAAAGTCCGTGTAGGTTAAAAGTTAAGCAATTGTCTAAACAGAGGGTTATAAGTTCTACAGGAGAATGACATTAAAATGTTCCACTTTCGTATAATTCAAACTCAACTTTTCTACAATTCAACTTTCACATCCAGTAGTTGACTATAAGTAATTGAAAATAATAAGTAAAGTATAGAGGAGAATGGCATTAAAATGTTCCATTTTCTATAATTCAAACTCACTTTCACATCCAAGAGTTGACTGTAAGTAGTTGAAAACAATAAGTGACGTATACTTTATGCATATGATAATGTGAAAATGAGCAACGTAATTAAACACAAATTAAAAAGCAACGCAACATACAGCTTTTTCGAGGATGTGCTAAATCCGCTTCATCAACGCAAGAAAACCAACAAACTCGAAGTCAAAATACGAAATGGGCTCGAATATTTGGCATGAGTAGTTACATTGCACAGTACCAGACGCGGTGCACCTTTAATTTCTAGTACAATTCTCTGATATCGATATCTTCACATTATTTTAATGATCTCTATATTTTTACGGTATTTCAGTGACCTTTCGAAATACACTCTGTTGCAAAAAAAATACGTATATGCACCCATAATAAATTGGGCTACAGTCGCGAAATTCGGTATGTATGTATTGTTTGAGGAGATATGCAAATTACTAAAATTTCGTAGCGAAAAGATGTTTCATCAAGAAATGGTGGTAACAAAAAGGTGACATTTAAGTAAATGGTAAATCCTCCCCTGTCAGCCATACAAGTCAAAATTCGATGTGGCATAGAGATAATTAAGTTACTTATGTCCGTCTGCCACAAATTTTTATTGCAATTGGTCAGCTAATTCAATGGTAATCTGAGAAGGCAAAATTGCTGTTCTAGCGTGTCCCAGAAGTGTTCTATTGGTGATAGGTCTGGAGACATGGATGGACATGAAAGGTTACTAAATCCTCTAAGATATTTTTGGAAAAGTGATGCAATATGTGGTCGAGGGTTGTCTTGTTGGTAAATGGAACCTGGGAGGCTTAAACATCATAGACAGAACAATCGACTGCAGAATATTGTCGATGTACAAATGAGGTGTCAGATTGGCTTGCAGCACAACTAAAAAAGATCGGCATTCCCACAAGATGGCTCCTTAACTATCACATCATGTGTGATGGCCACATGCTACTTGACAACAAATGCGGGATCGGATTGTTGGCCAGTCCTCCTTTATACACATATGCGGCGGTCATCAACGCTGAGAGAGAAGAGAAGAGGGATTCATCGATAAAGGCAGTATGCTCCCAATTGAACACTGTCCAGATTGACGTAGCTCGACACCAATCCAGCAGGCTCTGCCTATGTTAAGAAATCGGTGGTAGACACCTTAATGGGCGTCGACACCTAATCTAATTTTTTGCAGTCGTCTCCGAATAGTATCCCTTGATACAGAATGCATGGAGGATGAGGAATGTCTTCAAATGGCTATGACAGCAACGCCATTGGTTCGGACGTGGATCCTCTGCAGTCTGCACGATCGTTTCGAGCAGTTTTTTTACATCTGGGGAGTCCTGGGCCTCTGCGACAGTTACATGGGTCTTCTCTGAACCACTGTTGCCAACATCGAGCAACTACAATACCAAGATGGCGACTGATACGTCTGTTGGATCAACCAGCTTCCCTTAGGTCTATGATGCAACCTCTCTCTAAATTCAAAAATTGTTCATAACGCCGTCAAGTATGCCTCAAAGGCATCTTTGTACACAACTTATAGTAGCAAAGTAGAAAATTCAATTCCAATTGCGCGATTTTAAATGCTGCACGATACGTCGTTCTAATACGCTTTGCATGAGTCCCATAACATCATTGGCACTGACAATTTGATCATTTTCTTAGCTCTTAAAATGACATTTGATGCAATGTTTTGCTGCTGCAGCTTAATTTTTTTATGAGTTGATATATATTTTTGCAACAGAGTGGGTACTTTTTTAGAATTAAGTTTAAAACTTCTAGGCTGACATTTTAGTACACATTTGTATGTGACAGTTTAGGCAGATGGTACGGTCTCAATTAACTTAAATACAATTAGCAGTTTAAGGAATGGATGTAGAATGATTTAGTTATTCCGTGTCCAGATTACATATTAGTTTAAATATTAAAAAAGGGGCACTGCCGGGGTTTTCAATAATTCCGAGTTTAAAACTGCGCTGTCTCTCTTACGAGATGGCCTTTCGATGCTTTTCGATGATCATAATCATTCAAGTTAAAAAATAGTTGGAATTTTACCAAACAAGTTTAGACCTCAAATAGAAGAAAAAAGGGGTATATGTACCTAAAGATTAAGAATTCATGTGAAATAGTCAATCAGAAAGCAGAATAAAGCCATATCCAGTCAACCATAAGTGAGATTTAACACTTTTGATTGATTTGATGCAAAATACAACAGAAATGTCCCATCAAGACCAGTCAAATCCAAACAAGTTCTGTTTTGTTTTCGGGCATTTCAATATTGTGTGTTGATTCTCATTTCGAATTAGCTGCACTATTTTTCATTCTGCTTTCTCATTGGCTCTAAGATGAACTCTTAATCCATGACTTGTGTGTATATAAATCTCTGGTTCTTTCATTTATACCATTTCGTATTTTTGACTCCTCCTTTGTTGGTTCTCTAGCACTGACGAAGGAGATTTAGCGTCCTCTCGAAACAGCTGTATGCAGTATAATTATTTTATTTATACTTAATTACGTTGCTCAAGTTTTCCATATAAATAGCCGAGTTTAGCATTGCATGCAAGAATGAGAGAGAATAAAGAGTGATGTATTACCGAGAGTCCAGCTGGGCGATAAGGGAAAGCTGCAATTACGGGGACCAATGTTGACAAGCTGACATTCAATATGGATGTGACTGATGGAAGGAGGGAGAATTAAGTGCAAGAATAAAATGGTAAACGGCAAGCTAAGTTTGCTTATAATTAGTTTTAATTTGTGTTTTTTGCTTGTTGAATTTATAGAATATGCTTAAGTGATTGTAGAACATTTGAGTTTGTAATCTAAAGTTTGAAATATGTGTTTAATCAATCCCGCTTCTCTGCTTGTTAGTTTCAGGTTTATAGGTAGATCGTTTGCATCGGTAGAAATGAGAGAGGACAGCAATAGAAGACGCACAAGAATGAGAGAGAATGGCAATAGAAGACGTACAAGAATGAGAGAGAATAGCAATAGAAGATGTACAAGAATGAGGGAGAATAGAGATTGGGGAGTTGCCGAGAGTCCAGCTTAGTTGAAGTAAAGGGTTGTGTTTACAGGGGTCCAGATGACCTGCTGAGTTTGACCACATATGTGACTAATAGGATAAATCGAGGAAAGATAGAGAGAGAGACCCGAATCGGTAAATTAGTTTAAGATCGGTAATAATTAGTGTGGCGGAATGTAGAATTAGTAGAATAAGTTTAAAGGATTGGAGGACATTGGAATGAGTTTAACAAATATGTTTATTCAATTCTGTGTGTCAAGTTGCTAGATATTTACTTAAACACTACAGAAGATTTTCATATTATGACACAAAACAAAGTTGTTTACTGCCTCTATAATACCGGTCATTTGTTGCAGATAGATATTAACAAAAATAGTACTGATCAAGAGTTACTTGCTGTAGTAAGATCCAAAATTACTAGAAACGCCTTCCATAGATAATTCTGGCTAGCATGGGAAATAATTATTACTTTCCTTATATACATAATGTATAAGGAAAGTATTGAGACGGGGTCGAAAATTCGGATTCGAGTTTTCGACAGGAGAGCACGTTTCAAGCATCCCTGATCACGAATCAAACATTTTTGAGGTAATGTCTGTGTGTGTGTGTGTGTCAGTGAGACTGTGGAGACGATAACTGACGAACGAATGGATCGATTCGAACGAAATTTGGTACAAAAATCGCAATCCGCAAACACTGGAAGCTTATTGTTTTTAAACGTAATTAAATATTCAGAACCCCCCTAAATTTTCGAGTGAAATATTGAAAAAATCGTCAAAAAATCAAAACCACTAATAAAGTTACGCAAATAGACATTTTTTATGTAATTTTTCATTAGAAAACGATTAACATAAATTTTAGAACGCTAACATGAACCGTTCTCGAGATATTTCGCATTTTTCAAAAAAATTATCAAAAGGTCATATAAAATAAAAAATATATATTTCCTATTGAGAAACATGTTCACTTTTCCTATGTAATACCATGCGATAAATTGGGTGACATCATTCTCGTGAATCTAGCTCGTTCCATTCATGACGAAAGATACTTCGAGCAATACTTTTGTATTTGAACGCCAATAGTGATTTATCTGCTATAAGAATAACTTATTTCTCCGTCAGTAAAGCTTGGCGAGATTTTGGCGACGAATTTGGCGGAATGTTGCCAAATTGGCGACTTTTTGAAATGTTGTCAAATTAACGAAAATCTCGTCAAATGGATTAAAATGACGCTAAATCAATGAAAATGACGACTAATTGTCGAAAAATCAATATCTTGGAAAGAATATAAGTATCTACTATAAGAAAAACATATTTTTTTACTGTAAAAGTTGTAAATTCATTGCATTATATAAGGAAAGTCATGTGTTGCTCACATCAGATTTTTTTTATGTGTAATTGTTTTTAATTTTATGCTTTCATTTTTAACTTCAGATGGCTGTCGATGGATTCGTCATTCGTTGACAGAAAAGTGTCCTTTTGCAGGTCCCTTTTCGAAGACATTCTTATCTTCCCTCAAGCAAGAACAAAAGTGCTAGATATATAATTCTTCTTAGAAGTACAGAGAAATAAAAGACTAATGACCTAGGACTCAATGAGATTGATTGAAAAGACAAAAACTCATATTCTTTAGAAGTGGGTTATTTTGACAATGATTTAACTGCATTAGTATTGAATTTTATATTCTTGTCCCGCACTTAGATAAATATTAAATATTTATCTAATTTCTATACTGTTCTTTCTCACATATATTTCCTTACCGACTTTAATATTTGCCACATGAATTTATTCCATTGAGAAAAAAAATCGAAAATGTAATCCCTGTGGAAAAATAAAATTTCTGATATCAGGAAGAACGGTTTTTCACAACTTCAATAGTATCTATTTGTTTCCAGCTGAATGTGCTTAATCGTATGCACATTTATTTTTAACATTATTTTTTTATTTCTTATCTAAAAATGTGCAATGCTTTTTCGATTATTTTCGGTATTTCTAAAACAGGCTTTAAGTTTTTGAAGCATACTCTTTAGCAATAAAGCAAACTTATGATTGGTTTTATCATTATATCAAGATTATCGCTTACAATTTTTTATGAATACAATACATTGAGAAAACAGGGATCAGAAATTAAGCTAATATAGCGATACACAAAAAATATCGTATATGAGGCCATCAATACAAAATATCAATGTATATTTGAAAGCCATGCATCCATACACTAATCCCTAAATTAATGCTTAAATGTTAATTCAATTGCACTTTTTACTTTCCTTATATACATAGTATAATGTATAAGGAAAGTTTTGCAACGCGGTCGAAAACTCGAGTTTTCTACGGGAGAGCACGTTTCAAGCATCTCTAAATATGAATCGAGCATTTTTGAGGCGATGTCTGTGTGTGTGTGCAAGTATGTGTGCTTGTGTGTGAAAGTATGTGTGTATATGTGTGTCAGTGAGACTGTGGAGACGATGTCTCACGAACAAATGGAGCGATTCGAATGAAATTTGGTACAAAACTTACAATCTGTAAATACTGGAAGCCTATTGTTTTTAAAAGTAATCGAATGTTCAGAACTGCCCAAATCTTCGAATGAAATTTTGAAAAAAAATTTATCAAAAAATCAAAACCTTTAATAAAGTTACGCAAATAGGCATTTTTTATGTAATTTTTCCTTAGAAAACGATTGACATATATTTTAGAACGCTAGCATGAACCGTTCTCGAGATATTGCACATTTTTCAAATAAATTTATCAAAAAATCGCATAAATAAAAAAAATATTAACTATTGTGAAATATGTTTACTTCTCATATATATTATCATGCGATAAATTTGGTTAATACTTTTGTATTACTGTATATTGCAGTGATTTTAAATATTGTAGTCATTTATCTGCTATAAGAATAGCTTATTTCTTCGTCCATAACGCTTGGGGAGATTCTGGCGACGAATTTGGCGGAATGTCGCCAACTTGGCTACTTTTCTATATGTTGCCAAATTAACGAAAATGTCGCCAAATTGATGAAACCTAAATCAATGACATGACGACTAATTGATGAAAGTTCAATATCTTGGAAAGAACATAAGAGTAGACTATAAAGATAACCCATTTCTCCGTCCGCCCGTAATGTTTGGCAAACAATTTAGCGAGACGCCGCCAATTTGGCGACTATTTTTAATGTTACCAGAGTGACAAAATATCGACAAATTGATAAAAATGACGCCAAATGGGGAGTAATATTTCGCAAATTCTTATTTCTGTCATATGACGGGCATACTTTCTAGTATATAAGAAATGCTCATCTCCCCGTTTGTGTGGTGTCGATTCTGGTGAAACCACAGACAAGGAGAAAATTGGGATTTTAAACAATATTTATTGCATCAGAAAGTATCAGGTCAGTGATCGAATCAATAGTAATAACATAGTGGAATAGTACATTTCAAAGTGAATCAGCAAATAACTCAGAATCGCTCGTGGTAGGGTGGGACAGTTAAGAATACCCCTGGAGGAAGAACATGCATTTTCTGATATATGATAATTACAAGTAACCTTAAGTCACACTTAATACACTTAAGTTACATATGATATTTCAGAGCAACAATTTGATTCTTAAAGATAATTATTAATTACTCAAATTCACAGATCTGTTTGGCGTTGTTCGACACGCCATTTCTTCAGAAGGAAAAATGAATTTAAAACAAAAATTTATCTTCTTCTCTTTACACATATATTAATTTAAAAAAATCCTGGATTATGAAGAAAAAAAGCCGGATGAACTGTCGGAACTTCAAACAGCGCGATCGCAATCGGGAACAATCGGGAACCTGGATACTGAACACCATTCAGATAGAATTTGACATCTCAGCTGATCATGATGCATTTTTCACCTACTAGGTACGAAGGAACAGAGTTTTTAGAAAAACAAGGTACTCGGAGAACAACGAACTTCGTCACTCGTGTAGAACACCCAATGGCGTTCGCGACAGGACGGAATCGAAACTTCAGCGAAATTCTTCTACAACATCTCAAAGATAATCAGTTCGGAAATCAAAAAGTCACGAAAAAGGGTCAGGCAACCTCTGTAGATAAGCTTGACTTCGCTTTTAGGAGCGTTTCGAGGCCGATCCATGGGCAGAACGCTTTATTCCACCAGAACAAAATTACATTCCTTCACAAGCAAGACTGTGAAGAACGAAGGTCTTATCTTCGATCAAGAACGAAGGTCGTATCTTCGCCTGAGCCATACCTGCTCAAAACAACTTCTTAATACATTATACTCTTAGAATAGCAATCTGTATATTATCGATACCAATCCATTTCATTCCAAAATCCGCGATCTGACCGAACTGACGCAAACTCACGCTACCTTCTTGCTCCCAGCTGTATCCTCTCTACCGCCAAAACATTCAAAAAGCCGCGCATGCGCAAAACCGATAAGATAAAAGCATACCAACAGTAAAAGCGAATACAAGTTATTTTATAATTTTTATTCTTGAACATAACGCATAATCTAGCAAAATATCGCCAAGTTGTCGATACTTTGCCAAAGATTGATGATAATATCGTCAAAATTGCAAAAATAAAACTAAATTAAGAAAATGACGCCTAATTGATGAATTAATTATTAAAATACTTTATGGACTATATCGCTTATTGAAGATGCTATCAATATTGATAATTGTTTATTTAGAGTTGCTCGCAATGTATGTTATTTGGGTAATAGTTTTACATGTTGTCATCCGTAAAATTGCCAAATATACAATTCAGTTATATAAACACAGTACTGTGGATCTTATACATTATTACTTTCCTTATATACCAAATCTGATGTGGGCAACACACGGCTTTCCTTATATAATGTAATGAATTTACTAATTTTCCAGTAAAATAAATAGGTTTCTCTTATAGTAAATACTTATATTCTTTCCAAGATATTGAATTTTCGACAATTAGTCGTCATTTTCATTGATTTAGCGTTATTTTTATCCATTTGGCGAGATTTTCGTTAATTTGGCAACATTTCAAAAAGTCGCCAATTTGGCGATATTCCTCCAAAATCTCGCCAAGCGTTATAGACGAAGAAATAAGTTATTTTTACAGCAGATAAATGACTATTGGCGTTCAAATACAAAAGTATTACTCAAATTTTTTTTCATGAATAGAACGAGCTACATCCACGAGAAAGATGCCACCCAATTTATTGCATGGTATTACATATGTAAAGTGAACATGTTTCTCAATAGGAATTTTTTTTTATTTTATATGACTTTTTGATAATTTTTTTTAAAAATGTGCGATATATCGAGAACGGTTCATGTTAGTGTTCTAAAATCTATGTCAATCGTTTTCTAATAAAAAATTACATAAGAAATGTCTATTTGAGTAACTTTATTAAAGGTTTTGAATTTTTGATGATTTTTTCAAAATTTCACTGGAAAATTTAAGTGGGTTCTGAACATTCGATTGCGTATAAAAACAATAGGCTTCCAGTGTTTACGGATTGTGATTTTCGTACCAAATTTCGTTCGAATCGGCCCATTCGTTCGTCAGTTATCGTCTCCACAGACTCACTGACACACACGCACACACACACACACACACACACACACACACAGACATCACGTGAAAAATGTTTGATTCGTGATCAGGGATGCTTGAAACGTGCTCTCCCGTCGAAAACTCGAATTCAAATTTTCGACCCCGTCACAATACTTTCCTTACACATTATTACTTTCCTTATATACATAATGTATAAGGAAAGTATTGTGACGGGGTCGAAAATTCGAATTCGAGTTTTCGACGGGAGAGCACGTTTCAAACATCCCTGATCAAGAATCGAACATTTTTGAAGGTATGTCTGTGTGTGTGTGTATGTGTGTGTGTGTGTGTGTGTGTTGGCGTATGGTGGGAAGTGGGGACATTCATATGTTTACACACCTTCCAAGTGGGGACGCACCGGCAAGTGGGGACGTCCTCGCTTTGGATTTTTGCAGAAATGTGCTATTTAATGACAGATAATATTCTGAAAAAAGTTTGGTTGACTTTTGGCATAGGTCCCCAGTTAGGTTGTATATGTATATAGTCTGTGTATAACTGTGTATAGCTCGCGAATATCTGTGTGTGTCTTGCAAAAAGACACGTCCGCGGTTTATCAGAATTGCAACATATTGTGTGTATGCGGAACTGGTTTTCAGAGGGAAGGCGTTAACTGCCCTCTAGCTAAATCTGCGAAACACCCGTGTTGGTCTTTGAGGGAAACCGAGGACAACTCATAGAATTATCAAATTGAGGTATTAGCTTCTTGGGAGCCCCTAGAATCACTAGAGCCCCCCTTAAAGGATCCCCCCCAAGGAGATATGCATACATTTTTTTAGCAGGCACAAACCCTTCCGCAAATTATTGTAATTTTGATTTTGAAATATATTTCTAACTCGCCAAAAGAGAAAAATATTACACTTCTGAAACTAATGTATTTTTTTTTTCTTTTGAGGTCCCATTTATAGTTTGGGAGCCAATGTTATAAGAAACAGATTCTAGCCAGACTGTCTTTTATTAGTTCCCATATGTCAAGAAATATTCCCGTCCAAGAAGCTAAAAGTATTTAAAAATTAAGTATACACAACCGTCTTCACAGCATATTTTTGCATAGCATTTATAGAAATACAGTGTGATTCAGTTTTTGAAGAGTTGTGTGTAGTTGTAAAATACAGTATTTTTCTCTGTATGTATATTCTGTATCTGTGTAAGCATTTGCCTGGTAATAAATGGAGCCCAGGTTCGGAATTCAAATCACGGATAAACTCAAACCGCGAAGGCAATTTTATTTTTTTTAAATTCAATTAAAACTTATATTTCAAATACTTTCTTTTATTCTCTTTTAATCCTTAGACTCTTGACACTGCATTTTCTCTTCAGTGAGTTAGAAAAGCATATCTCCTGAGATGGTTCAATAGTTTATTTGTTGCTGTTAATGCGAGTTTTAAAAAGACTTCCTAAAATCGGGAAAATGGATGTAATTTATTTTAAATGTAAGCAGTCTGAGAGCAAAAATTTTGATCTGACTTTATACACTTTTAAACTTGCTTATACACTTTTAAAACACGGACCATGCATATACACCTTTAAAACGCGGACCATGCGAATACACCTTTGAAACGTGGACGGTGCATATATACCATTAAAACGCGGGCCATGCGTATACACCATTAAAACGCGGACAATGCATATACACCGCTAAAATGCGGGCTATGCGTATACACCTTTAAAACGCGGACGATGCATATACCCCGTTAAAACGCGGACGATGCATATACACCGTTAAAACGCGGACGATGCATATACACCGTTAAAACGCGGACCATGCGTATACACCTTTAAAACGCGGACAATGCATATATACTTTTAAAACGCGGACCATACGTTTGTATCTTTTAAATGTGAATTATTTTTCAGAAAAAGATGAAAAAAAATATCTTGAGTGGGGCGCATATTATCATCTTGTGTTTTTATATTATTTATTTGATTTTCTAAAATAAATATTCAGAACTAGATTGCTTTCTACTTGGTACGTTTCCACCGAAAATTAATAAGTCTCTGAGTGATGTTCATCGATTGAAAAATGCTCACCAAACTTTATTCGATTTATTCAATTTCTTCGAAAGATATGGCGCTACATTAAAAAAAATATAGATAAATAAATGTTTTAATATCTCGAGAGCAGATCGGGATAATTTCTAAATAAAGATGTCCATTCATTTCGGATTTAAGCTGTTTGTTTATAAAGCATTCACCCATTTGATAATAGGGAATTTATATATTTTTTTTCGAATTGCTCCATTTTTGACCAAAACCATAAACTATCTCAAGAACAGTGCATATAAACCTCATGTAAATGATGACATTCGTGTTAAAAAGCTGACATTATAAATACATAAATATTTCTCTACCATTTTCATATGTTTAAGTTTACTTATTTTTCCGAATTTGAAAAGTATGAAAAAGAAATAAGATCTATTATTTGATCCGTTTACTCCAACAGGTAATAGGCTTCTAACATTTACCGATTGAAATAATCGTACTAATTTTTTTTCCGTATTATCAACTTGTTCGATACTATTGTACCCACAAAGAAATAGACAGATGGTTAACATTGGTTAATTCGTATTCAGGGATGCTCCAAACGCGTATAACCTATAACCTTCAAAATAAATGCAAGAATTTGATTTTTGCCTCATCAAAATTGTTTTTACATATAGTCATATACTATGTGCTGAAAGGAAAAAAAAAATAGTCATATGGGATTAATTGATTTTAATGAAGGAAAGGGTAGATATGGACATACTAATAAGGGAAAAATTACTTAATAAGAGAATATGCACCACCACGTTCATGCTCCATACTAATAAAACCACAGAAACCCAATGGGTACAGTCTTTTAATGCCATCTGAGTTGAGCCCCTTTCCACAATTTTGCATATCCGTTTAATTAGAAAAGTATCTATGTTTTAACAATGGAAGCCAAAATATAGAATACTAAACGCAAAACACATATATTTTAATATGCGGAAAAAGTACAAATATTGCTAAATTCCCCTGAATAGATATTTAAAGACACCATATGTACAAATTTGTTATGGCAATTCTGTCCACAATAGAACAGAATATAGAAATACGTATATAGAGCAAATAGCTGGGGTTTGAGAAGTTAGTCGGTATGAGTAGAACTGCCTATTGCACGATAATTTATATGAGTATTCTACCAACTAAACAAAAAACTACTTTCTGACAAGCGAATATGATAAAACTGCATACATTTGACACAAGCACATTCTCCTGATAGTTTAGAGTGCTTGTCTCGAGATCAACAGGCTAGGGTTCTAAATCCTTATAGTCGGTACAAGACTTCATACAGACTCATGCTCGGTATTGTCGACTCTGGTATATTAAATGAATATAAGTGCAAGTATGTGATAATTTTTAAAAAATATATTCATTTGTTAAGTCCAAGAAGTATTTTCATCGAATTAGTAGGAATATATTCTGAAGTGTTTGTTATGCGGTCAGGATAGCTCAGGCAGAAGCATATATGAAAAATATTTTTAAAACGACTGAGTCACATGTACGTGACCTCAATTTTTGCATAATATATCCAAATAAAACATGCTTTTCTGGAAAAGTTTGTTTCCTACTGTAAACATATAGCATATATATATGATCATTGTATTGGAGTGGAGAAAATTTTAGTCTCAAGTTCCAAAGAAATATATCGATTGATTGGAGTAGCACAATGTACCCCAGTTTATTCCCAGTTAAAATTGAGACGGAAATACTCTGATCTCAACTCATTTTTGATTGTACTTATAAAGCATCGACTTATTTTATAATACTGAAAGTACTTAAAAATCACCCATTTATTTTGCAATACTGATCATTTAATTATACGATCTTCTCATTTCAGAACAAAAAACGAGCTATATTTAAAGAAAAGGCACATCTTTGCATCCTAAATGATATTTACTTATAAATGAATAATTTTATGTAAAATGGCCAATTTCAAAAAGTTTTTCAATACAATTATTGTTTATAAGGTTATTTTAATTATCGAAACAAAATATGTTTGAAAGATTGAGTATACCCTTCCCTTGTCTAATCTCTCTGAATGCTTATCAGTCAAAATGTATCCGTCTGTTACAAATTATAGTCAATTATAGAATATATGTTAATCCAATTTATGAAAATGAAATAGATTAAATCTTGTTTATCTGATACTGGAAATAAAGATTAAATGGAAATTTTGTAAAATTAGAGTAAAATAGCTTTTTCGTTCTATTTTTTTTTACATAAAAATGAAAAAGAAAAGTACAAAATCATGAAGGATACAACTTATTGTGTAAAATTTGTTGATCAGTAAAATTAATGGGCCACTAAAGTTGAAATAGCATTACGAAATTCCGTTTGGATAGCATAATTTTCCAAGGGATATCGTGTCTACAAGGAAGCATCATTAAAATGATTGATTTGCATTCAATAATGCTCAAAATGTTTAAATTCATCCAAATCGAAGAGTCTAATTACTTACCTGTATGTAATGTATAGTAGGATAAGTAAAAACAAAGAAAATCTTTAGAGATTCTGTGGAGAATCAATTACTTGAATTTTCATACATAAGCGAAAATTACTTCTCCATACAAAGAATGCTGTGAATCCTCGATTGTACAAGTAATACAATTTGATATAAAAATGCCAAATACTATTTTCATTTAAGTGTCCAAATTTAGTGTACTTATACGACGCTAAGAATGTGCCCAATATTGATGATCAGCATTTTTTCAAAGAAGTTTTGTAGTTAGAAATGTTTGCTTTAATAGTTCGAAATGTAACAATTGTGCAAGTTTGCTTCTTGCTAAGCCCGCGAGGTGCCTTAACTACAAAGGGATATATAAAGTTCAAATTAATGTATTGTGAACAATGAACTTGATTCGAGGGTGAAGGCCCTTTCTTCTATCCCGATTCATATGGTGCTTTAAATATGTGAAAGTTTAAATATTTTTCTCGAGCAATGTTAATCTTTATTTCTATCCCTCATGGCGCCTTAAATCGAAAGGAAAACGATATTATTTAAGTTAATTTGTTTTCTGAAATCTAGTATTAATTCTTCGTGCTTTAATTTAGGTATCGTCTTAATTTGAGGAAAAAGGCAATTTTCAAAAGTTATAATTTCCTGAAGGATTACATTTTTTATTATTATTTAATTACCTAATTCAAGTTGAATCCATAACGTTTGGCGAGAGTTTGGCGACGAATTTCGCGGAATATGGCCAACTTAGCGACTTTTTGAAATACTGCCAAATTAACGAAAATCTCGCCAAATGAATAAAAATGACGCTAAATCAATGAAAATGACGACTAATTGTCGAAAATTTAATATTTTGAAAAGCATATAAGTATCTACTATAAGAGAACCTATTGTTTTTACTGTAAAAGTAATTTATTATCTTTAAATTAAGGATTCTCTAATTATGAGTATAAACCAGTATTTTTTCATAGTTGCAGTATAGTTGTTATAATAGTTTCATAGTTGTTGAATGAGTAGGAGTATTGTTTATTGTTTCTGTTCCATTTTGCATTGTGCTAATAATTAATTTTTACAAAATGGACAGTTGTATTTCAGGCCTTTTCCCATACATATACATACAATGCAGGCCTACTTATAATACAGCAGCGCCATCTGAGTTACTGTCTCAAACGATATTGGCATATTCTTAATATGAAGTTTTATCTCCTTTTACTTCTATGCTTAGATATTTTCCATAATATAATCTCTTATCGCGATGGTGTCAAAAATATCGCGATTGTATCAAGCTATTTAATTTAATTTAGACATAGATCTACATGTTTTAAACATCCCTTATTGCAAATAAACCATCTTTACAATGACATCCCACTTTGTTGTTGGTTTTTTATGTGTGTGTGTGTGTGTGAGCCTGTAGAGGCGATAACTGACGAATGAAATTTGGTACAAAAATTACAATCCGTGAATACTGGAAAGATATAGTTTTTTAACGCAATCGAATGTTCTAGAACACCCCTAAATTTTCGAGTGAAATTTTAAAAAAATCATCAAAAAATCAAAACCTTTAATTACGCAAATAGACATTCCTTATGTAATTTTTCATTAGAAAACGATTTACATAAATTATTGAACGCTAGCATGAACTGTTCTCGAGATATTGCACATTTTTCAAATAAACTTATCAAAGTATCCCATAAATTAAAAAAACATATTAACTGTTGAGAAACATGTTCAATTTTCATATGTAATATCATGCGATAAATCTAATGATATCATTTTCGTGGATCTAGCTCGTTCCATTCACGAGAAAAGATACTTTGAGTAGTACTTTTGTATTTGAACTCCAATGATCATTTATCTGCTATATGAATAAGTTATTTCTCCGTCCATAACACTTGGTGATTTTGGCGATGAATTTGGAGGAATGTCGCCAACTTGGCGACGTTTTAAAATGTTGCCAAATTAATGAAAATCTCGCCAAATGAATAAAAATGATGACTAATTGATGAAAATTCACTATCTTGGAAAGGATATAAATATCTATTATAAGAATAACCTATATTACTTTCCTTATATACATAATGTATAAAGAAAGTATTGTGACGGGGTCGAAAATTCGAATTCGCGTTTTCGACGGGAGAGCACGTTTCAAGCATCCCTGATCACGAATCAAACATATTTGAAGTGATGTCTATGTGTGTGTGTGTGTGTGTCAGTGAGTCTGTAAGATAACTGACCGGAGACGATAACTGACGAACGAATGGACCGATTCGAACCAAATTTGGTACAAAAATCACAATCTGTAAACACTGGAAGCCTATTGTTTTTAAACGCAATCGAATGTTCAAAACTCCCTTAAATTTTCGAATGAAATTTTGAAAAAATCGTCAAAAAATCAAAACCACTAATAAAGTTAAGCAAATAGACATTTCTTATGTAATTTTTCATTAGAAAACGATTGACATAAATTTTAGAACGCTAACATGAACCGTTCTCGAGATATTGTACATTTTTAAAAAAAATTATCAAAAAGTCATATGAAATAAAAAAAAAATATTTCCTATTGAGAAACATGTTCACTTTTCATATGTAATACCATGCGATAGATGTAGTGACATCAATCTCGTGGATCTAGCTCGTTCCATTCATAGAAAATATACATTTATCTGCTGTAAGAATAACCTATTTCTCCGTCCTTAATGCTTGGCGATGAATTTGGCGACGAATTTGGCGGAATGTCGCCAACTTGGCGACATTTTTAAATGTTGCCAAATTAACGAAAATCTGGTCAAATGGATAAAAATGACGCTAAATCCATGAAAATGACGACTAATTGACGGCAATTCAATATATTGGAAAGAATATAAGTATCTACTATAAGAATTACCCATTGTTTTTACTGCAAAAGTAGTAAATTCATTGCATATAAGGAAAGTCATGTGCTGGCCACATCAGATTTTTTTGTTCAATTTTCGAGTTAGTGGACAATTTCCAACGAGCCCGACTTCTGTCATCAAGACCGATGACTGCATCCAATGCTGTGGAAGTCGCATTGAACACAGCATCAGGCGATTCTTGAAGTGGTCCCCGGTCCCTGCTCTAATGCTGGTGACGTCATAACTCATATCATCTACCTACCAGATCAGTGATAGGGCAGCGCAGAACAATGATTACAAACCTAACGGAACACTTAAGCCTTGGGACATTTATATTATTGCATTACATAAATATATACTATTATTGCAAAGTCTAATATAAATTCTGGTAGTTAAACTTTTGAAATTGTTGCATTCAAAGATGTCTTACTGTTGATCAAACACTGTATATTTTGTAATAATTGTCAACAAGATGCGAGAAGAAGTACTTGGAGGAAAATTCACCTTCTATCTATAGTTATAATTTTCGTGTACATCTCTTTTTCTTCAATTTATAGCACCTAAAATAGTAAGTATTATGATAGGATCGGATTTCAAAAGATTTACTCGTTTAGAGCAACTCTGTAAATGAATGAGACATTTTCCATCGATTTCTATATATGGATAGGATAACTCCTAAACACAATAATCAAATAGAATGGAATTTGGAACGATTACAACAACCGATGTTCAAAAGACTATTTATTTTCGAATAAAAAATGGGGCACGGGAAAGACGTTAAATTTATCAATCATTCATTTCAATTTTTCAAACATTCTTTTTAATTTTTCAACATAAACGGACATTATGATTGATTTGTAAAAAATCTGATGTGGGCAACACATGATTTTCCTTATATAATGCAATGAATTTACTACTTTTACAATAAAAAAATAGGCTTTTCTTATAGTAGATATTTATATTTTTTTCAAGATATTGAATTTTCGTTAATTAGTCGTCATTTTCATTGATTTAGTGTCATTTTTATCCATTTGGCGAGATTTTCGTTAATTTGGCAACATTTAAAAAAGTGGCCAAGTTGGCGACATTCCGCCAAATTCGTCGTAAAAATCTCGCCAAGCGTTATGGATGGAGAAATAAGTTATTCTTATAACAGGTAAATGACTATTGGCGTTCAAATACAACGTATCCTTTCTCATGAATGGAACGAGCTAGATCCACGAGAATGAGAATTTATCGCATGATATTATATATGAAAAGTGAACTTGTTTCTCAATAGTTAATATATTTTTTTTAATTTATTTGATTTTTTGATAAATTTATTTTAAAAATGTGCAATATCTCGAGAACAGTTCATGCTAGCATTCTAAAGTTTATGTCAATCATTTTCTAAAGAAAAATTACATAAAAAATGTCTATTTACGTAACTTTATTAAAGGTTTGGATTTTTTGATTATTTTTTCAAAACGTCACTCGAAAATTTAGGGGTTCTGAACATTCGATTGCGTTTAAAAACAATAGGCTTCTAATATTCACAGATTGTGATTTTTGTACCAAATTTCATTCAAATCGCTCTATTTGTTCGTGAGATATCGTCTTCACAGTCTCACTGACACACACACACACATACTTTCACACACACACACACACATACTTTCACACACACACACACAGACATCACCTCAAAAATGTTTGATTCGTGATCAGGGATGATTGAAACGTGCTCTCCCGTCGAAAACTCGAATTCGAGTTTTATGTCACAATACTTTCCTTATACATTATATATATAAGGAAAGTAAAAATGAAAAGTATTTCTGAAGTAGCAAATGTAGATATTTTGATATTTTTTTTCATTCAATTTTGATTTTGTTGACTACTTCCAATAAGATCGACTACCACCCTTAGCACTCTGGCTGTATCCAATATGATAGAAGTCAGTTTGAACGCAGCCAAAGGTGATTCGAAAGTGGTCCCTGGTCCCCGCTCTAATGCTGATGCCTTTATAACTCACAATCTTCAACCACATCAACGGTATGGTAGCCCTGTTTAAAGATTACACGCCATAACAGGGCACTTAAGTCCTTTAATTAAAACTCTTACTATCCTGTTAGGTAAATATGTACTATTGTTGCTGAATTTAACATAAATTCTGGTAAATTTTTGCATTCAAAAATAAGTCTTATCGTTGATCGCTGATGAAACACTGTATGTAAGTATAATCAACAGGATGTGAGGAAGGGCGCGTGGGAGAAAATCCAAGCTCTGTCTATGGTTATAATTTTCGAGTACTTCACTTTTCTGTAATTTATGGAACATGGAATAAGAAAGCTTTACGATAGGATCGTATTTCTAACTATTTACTCGTTTTGAGCATCTCTGTGAAAGAATGATCCATTTTCATCGATTTCCGTATGCTGGAAGGATAGCGTCTAAACACATTTATCAAATATAATAAAATTTTATACGATTATTAAAACTGATCTTCAAAAGCCTATTTATTTTCGGGTAAATAGAAAGGGCAAGGGAACATTCATTGTATAATTTAGTACAGAACAATTTATATGATTTTTTTTTTTTAAACAACTGTGGCAGCAGACGACTCTGCTCCAGCCAAAGACATCGATCGAAGATGCTAGAAACCTGTATCTGAATTATAAGTTCGGAGTCGAAGCTAGATTTTGCTCTAACCTTATAATGTCGGTCTTGTAAGCACCGGGTCCCGAGTTCGGGCCTGGCTCTAGCAACATCAATTCTTAAAATGATGAGCCTGGACATACGAGCACGCACCTTCTCTCTCCAACGATCTCAACAGGAGATGACAGCACCACGCTGAGCCAGAGGCGTTGATCACTCCTTCTCTTGTTGACCACGACTGACTTCACGGCGCTTGAGGTACGACATGCCTCCCGGCTATTCAACCCCTCGATTGAGTTTCGGATAGACACACGTATTTCTGGGTGGTCTGGGTGGCTTCCCTTCTCGCCGAAATTCGACCGGGGCTTCTCATCAGGGGGTGGAGTGTGTGGCAGCAGACTCTGCTCCTGTCAAAGACATCGATCGAAGATGCTAGGAATCTGTACTCGAATTATAAGTTCGGAATCGAAGCTAGCTTTAGCTATAACCTTATAATATCGGTCTTGTAAGCACCGGGTCCCGAGTTCGGGTCTGGCTCTAGCAACATCAATTCTTACACAACAAATGACTTTTATAAGAAGTTAATATTCGTCATTCTGTGTTGCAAAGCACTTGACAGTTGTTTTGCAAGTAGCAGAGTTTCTTTTGCAATAAAGGAAAAGAAAACTAACATACCTAACTTAGAATATTGTTTGATGATCTGGGACGCCTACTTACTATCTGCATTCTCAACAAATCGCAGTTGTCCGAAATAAATCCTTACGTACTATTAATTACAGATTTTCCGGTTATCATCCATATGATATGCATACTAGTCAACTTAGGCGAAAATTAGTTTTAAAATCTCTTAAAAAAAGAAAGAAGAAAATAGTCTTGTCTCTTGTTTTACTTTAAAATTTTAAATAATAATATTGATTGTCCTATTGTACTTTCTTGCTTGGAATTTCATATACCCGTTGCCAAAACTAGGCAAAAGAGAAAATTCTGTAATATTTTTAAACACAATTACATTAGGAATTTACTGTGCTTTTGAATGAGTGTGTTAGTTATCCAGACATTGGGACTCATTTTTATATCCTAAGATCATACCCGCTATTCCAGAAGATATACATCGTATAAAATTATTTAAGGCGCGCGTGTGTTTTGTAATTTAAGCTTGGAATCACGCAGCGGGTGATTAAGCTTTTCGAAAAACTTTCAAATGAATTCAGTTAATTTTTGCTTTAAATCCCTGGAGACGCCCGGTACAATTTTTGTATAATACTTACATAGGTAAAAAAATCTGATGTGGGCAGCACATGACTTTCCTTATATAATGCAATGAATTTACTAATTTTTGCAGTTTAAAAAAATGTTATTCTTATAGTAGATACTTATATTCCTTCCAAGATATTGAATTTTCTTCAATGAGTCGTCATTTTCATTGATTTAGCGTCATTTTTATGGATTTGGCGAGATTTTCGTTAATTTGGCAACATTTAAAAATGCTGCCAAGTTGGCGATATTCCGCCAAGTTCATCGCCAAAATCTCGCCAAGCGTTATGGACTGAGAAATAATTTATTCTTACAGCGAATAAATGACTATTGGCGTTCAAATACAAAAGTATTACTTACAGTATCTTTTCTCGTGAATGGAACGAGTTAGATCCACGAGAATGATGTCACCCAATTTATCGCATGATATTACATATGAAAAGTGAACATGTTTCTTAACAGTTAATATATTTTTTTAATTTATGGGATTTTTTGATAAATTTATTTGAAAAATGTGCAATATCTTGAGAACGGTTCGTGCTAGTGTTCTAAAGTTTATGTCAATCGTTTTCTAAGGAAAAATTACATAAGAAATGTCTATTTGCGTAACATGTAAAGTGAAAATGTTTCTTAACAGTTAATATATTTTTTTAATTTATGGGATTTTTTGATAAATTTATTTTAAAAATGTGCAATATCTTGAGAACGGTTTATGCTAGCGTTCTAAAGTTTATGTCAATCGTTTTCTAAGGAAAAATTACATCAGAAATGTCTATTTGCGTAACTTTATTAAAGGTTTTGATTTTTTGATGATTTTTTCAAAATTTCACTCGAAAATTTAGGGGGTTTTGAACATTCGATTGTATTTTAAAACAATAGGCTTATAGTATTCACGGATTGTGATTTTTGTACCAAATTTCATTCGAATCACTCCATTCGTTCGTGAGATGTCGTCTCCACAGGTTCACTGACACACACACACACACTTTCACATACACATACACACACACACAGACAGACATCACTTCAAAAATGTTCGATTCGTGATCAGGGATGTCTGAAACGTGCTCTCCCGTCGAAAATTCCAATTCGAATTCTCAACCCCGTCACAATACTTTCCTTATACATTATGTATATAAGGAAAGTAATACTATGACGAACTCAAATAATTCGAATTCGAGTTATCGATGGAAAATCAGGTTTTAAGTATGCCTGAACTCATTTGAGATGATGTGCATGTGTGGGTGAGTTCGCATGCGCGTGCGCACGTGTGTTTGCGTGGAAGGGATATCTCACAAACAAATGCAGAGCTTTTAAGAAATTTTGGCACAATTATTACAATCAGTGAATACTCGTGTGGTCAGGGTCTTCAATCGGTCTTCAGGGTAATCGTGTGGTCAAGGTCTTCAATCAATCAATCAGTGAATACTGGAACCCTATGGGTTTGAAACGTGATCGAACGTTTAAAAAATCCCTAAATATTCCAATGAATTTTTTTTTTTTAAATTCAAAGATATTCCGGACATTTAATGCTGTCAAATAAATCACTATTTCACATTTAATTTTCCATTATAAAACAAATACATCCTAACTTCAGAACGCTAGCTTGAACCATTCTCCATATATTGGAAGTCAAATATATTTATCTAAAAATTTCATAAAATTGAAAAGTATTAAGTATTGACAAATACGCGGTACTTGACGATAAATTTGACGACCATGGTGATTCGTTTGGCGAAATATCGTCAACTTGACAACTTTTAAAAAATGGTGCCAAATTGACGAAAATGTCGCCAAACTGGCAAACATAAAGCTACAGTTTAAAAAAAGGCGTTAAATTGATGAATTAATAGTAAATATATTTTATAGTATAAGGATATATTGACTAGCTGATGACAGCAATATTTCCAATTGCCAAGTTAAATTTACGGGAAATATAAGTTACTTAGACGCTTCGAAGTAGTTTTATATGTTGTTCTCCAGAAAAGTGCCAAATGTAAGTGTACTTTTCTATGTTAAAAGCATTGTGTCATGGACCTTGTGTATTCTCTATGAAAGAAGTAAAGTTATTGAATCATGTAGGGAAAAACATGTGGTGCCCACACCACATTTTTACTTTTTCTATATACATAGTATAAATGTATAAGGAAAGCATTATGACGGGGTCGAAAATTCGAACGCGAGTTTTCGACGGAAGAGCACGTTTCAAGCATTCCTGAACTCGAATTGAACGATTATTAGTTGTTTTTTTTTGGGGGGGGGGGGGGCGTGTGTGTGTCTGTGTGCGTGTGTGTGCGTGTGTGTGTGCGTGTTTGTGTGTGTGCGTGTGTGTGTGTGTATGTGTGTGTGTGTGTGTGTGTGTGTGTCAGTGAGTCTGTGGAGGCGATATATCACGAACGAATGGAGCGATTCGAATGAAATTTGGTATAAAATTCACAATCCGTGAATACTGGAAGCCTATTGTTTTAAAACACAGTCGAATGTTCAGAACTCCCCTAAATTTGCGAGTGGAATTTTGAAAAAATCATCAAAAAATCAAAATCGTTAATAAAGTTACGCAAATAGACATTTCTTATGTAATATTTCCTTAGAAAACAATTGGCATAAAATTTAGAACACTAGCATGAACCATTCTCGAGATATTGCACATTTTTGAAATAAATTTGTCAAAAAATCCAACAAATTAAAAGAATATATTAACTGTTAGGAAACATGTTCACTTTTCATATGTAACATCATGCGATAAATTTGTTGACATTATTCTCGTGGATCTAACTCGTTCCATTCACGAGAAAAGATACTTTGAGTAATACTTTTGTATTTGAACGCTAATAGTCATTTATCTGCTGTAAGAATAACCTATTTCTCCGTCCTTAATGCTTGGCGATGAATTTGGCGACGAATTTGGCGGAATGTCGCCAACTTGGCGACATTTTTAAATGTTGCCAAATTAACGAAAATCTCCCCCAAATGGATAAAAATGACTCTAAATAAATGAAAATGACGACTAATTGAAGAAAATTCAATATCTTGGAAAGAATATAAGAATAACATTTTTTTAACTGTAAAAGTTTCATTGCATTATATAAGGAGAGTCATGTGCTGCCCACATCAGATTTTTTTTTTTCTGTAAAAGGAGTAAATTCATTGCATTATATAAGGAAAGTCATGTACTGCTCACATCAGATATTTTAAGCAACCAACCTGTTATGAGCTTTTTCATCCCGCTGCTTTGTAACCAATATAATTGAGCCACAAGTAATGAGTCAGCTTCACTTCAATTAGTTTGGAAGAAGAATTATTTTGAGCACACTTGTGTTCCCGCTCGAGGGAGGACTTGGGATCTCCTTGTAAATGGATTCGCAATTCCCGTGAGGACGCTTTTCATTTGACGAATGGTGACTCAGTCGACTGCACCACTTGTAGTTAAAAATGATGGAGTCTCATTTATATCACAGAATGAAAATTATAAAGAGAAAAAGAAACAAAATCTGATGTGGCACGCACATCACTTTCTCTACAGATAGCTCATTGTATTTTTCTTATCTTTCATAACCAATAAATTTTAAGTTTTCTTGCATAGTGTGAAACATAAAAGGTGATCTTAAGAATTGCCGGGATCTAAAGAAAGGCGGGAGTTTGCAGGGCTGAATTTCATTTTCCAAAATGGACAATATGATGAACTGTTCTATTTTTTGTCAGTGACTCCCGAATCCATCTGACACAACTGGAATTATTTATTGAAATTGTTTGAATGATGTATTGATCAATTGTTTGAGGCGATTAATGTATTTTAAAATGGCGTCAAGCCGTAAAAATTTCCTCCCACTCCCAAAATAAAATGAGATATCTCGTGAACGGTTTATCCTAGAATAATGCGTTTAGCCATCATAAACCAAGCACAAAATAAGTAGTTAATCAAAACATTTAGGCGTATTTAGTCTACAATCTTTGGGAATTCTTCTGGGCCATATCGACAGAAGACTAGTTTTTCTGTTTCCAATTATACAAAAACTTAATTATACCAGGATGATGCTTACATGACTTAATTGCCGAACTTCGGAAAATTTTGTAAGATTGTTTTTCTTCTAGAGTGGATAGATACTTGACACAAACGTAGAGACATATTCTCAAATTTTATTAACTTTCAATTGCAAATTATTCTTCTAATTATTATCTTAAAAGTTTTTATTTTTTTTTCATAATTTGGCAATAAGTCAATCACACCGATGTATTGAGTGAATTCTGCTAACTTATGTTAATGCCATTTATATTTAAAGCGTAGTTCAACTGCCATTTTCCTCCACAGATTATATTTATTTATACCGTTGTTTCATATACTATTGGTTGTCATAGGATATAATGCAATAAAAAATTTAAATAAACTAATAATTCAATCTATTAAAATCAATTCAAACTTATCTTGGTAATTATAAAGTATTCTATCTACCTCTAGAATTTTGCATAAAATATCGATACGTAACAATTTATTCCGATGCTTCAATTTGCTCCTGTATTTAATGCCATGCTTCACAGACATAGAGACATACACAGTCGGTTATATTTGCTACTGAAACATACTGGATATATTTGTTCGAAATCGGTTTTAGAAGTATAAAACGCTCTCTTCCTTCAAACCTTTGAATTTGAAAATAATATATAATTAGAAATTAGAAAATATACAGTAAGTAAGAACAAAAAAATGAATGTAGAAAAAATTAAGAATTATTTTTCGCATTATTATTATTCTGCACCCTATTTCTTTTTCTTCCTTTTATTTACTGCAAATCCTTGTTTTGTCTCACTTTGCGTGACACTAGGTGACGCTACTACTTCTGTTGTTTATCATTTTCTCTGACACGGGATTTTCATTTTACATTAAGCTCTTCGCTTGTTTGCGCTGAAAAAGAAAACTTGTGCGTTTCCGAAACGGTACTTTGTTTTTCATTATTTTACGCAGCAATTGATGATGTGATTTCTTTCTTTCTATAATTTCAGTTTTATTATTATTATTATTATTATTATTTATTTTTTTTTTTTTTTTATGTTCGCTTGCTTTTTCCCAGAAATTTTGAAACCACAGATATACTACGAACGTGAGATTATGAAATATTCCTGTGATATAGAGATTTTTAAAAGGTGAGAGTTTATTATTATTAAATATCAAGGCGATAACAAGGCGCCAGACTTGATGTTATGGTTCGGACAAAGAATTATGATATCCCGTCACATGATGTTTATGAACTCGAGGCAGTGAAAGTGATCGACGAATGAGGAGTGTACTTCGCAAGCAATAGGAAATTATCCAATGGCAGCCCAGACCAGACCCATCACAGAGGCCTGAAATCCAATAGGCGACCAGGGCGAAGTTTATTATTTTGAAATTTAGTAATAAAATTATAAAAATAATAATTATAATACAACTTAAATTAGACCAAGAAATGTCTCTTCATTGTATTTCAGTATATGTATATTACTCAATTTACTTTCAGTTTAATAACCGGACGACACACAGGACATACTGGTGGGTTATTGCGGCTGTAAGTAATATACATCATGGCCATACGACAACTTAATAAATACAATTAATTATAATTAATTATTTACACCACCTTTTAGTAAACAACCACCATTTTTATCACCGCAATTCCTTGATGAAAGCCACGGTGGTATATTAATTACGTTTTGCCAAGGGTTTCTATTATAATGAATAAAATAGAAAAGGAGGTGCGCATGTGTGGAGGGATTTTTTTAGTGCTAGTGTCGCAGAAGGGCAAATAGTGAGAACTTTTGAAATGGGATTTAGTTATATTCGGGTATTTTCTTATTACTTTCCTTATATACATAATGTATAAGGAAAGTATTGTGACGGGGTCGAAAATTTGAATTCGAGTTTTCGACGGGAGAGCACGTTTCAAGCATCCCTGATCACGAACCAAACATTTTTGAAGTAATGTCTGTGTGTGTGTGTGTGTGTGTGAAAGTATGTGTGTGTGTGTGTGTGTGTGTGTGAAAGTATGTGTGTGTGTGTGTGTGTGTGTGTGTGTGTGTGTGTGTCAGTGAGTCTGTAGAGACGATAACTGACGAACGAATGGACCGATTCGAACAAAATTTGGTACAAAAATCACAATCCGTAAACACTGGAAGCCTATTGTTTTTATACGCAATCGAATCTTCAACCCCCCCTTAAATTTTCGAATGAAATTTTGAAAAAATCGTCAAAAAATCAAAACCGCTAATAAAGTTACGCAAATAGACATTTCTTATGTAATTTTTCTTTTGAAAACGATTGACATAAATTTTAGAACGCTAACATTAACCGTTCTTGAGATATTGTACGTTTTTCAAAAAAATTATCAAAAAGTCATATAAAATTAAAATATATATATATATCCTATTGAGAAACATGTTCACTTTTCATATGTAATACCATTCGATAATTTGGGTGACATCATTCTCGTGGATCTAGCTCGTTCCATTCATGAAAAAAGATACTTTAAGCAATACTTTTGTATTTGAACGCCAATAGTCATTTATCTGCTGTAAGAATAACTTATTTCTTCGTCAATAACGCTTGGCGAGATTTTGGCGACGGATTTGGCGGAATGTCGCCAACTTTTTGAAATGTTGCCAAATCAACGAAAATCTCGCCAAATGGATAAAAATGACTCTATATCAATGAAAATGACGACTAATTGTCGAAAATTTAATACCTTGGAAAGAATATTAGTATCTACTATAAGGAAAACCTATTTTTTTACTGTAAAAGTAGTAAATTCTTTACATTATGTAAAGAAAGTCATGTGTTGCCCACATCAGATTTTTTTTGTTTAATACGGCTTCCTTTTTAATACCGCCATAGTTCTGGTTCCGCAAAACCTAGATAAAAATGTTTTATGTATTCCTCACGCTCCAGAAAATATTAGTTGAAAAGATAACAAATTGTATATATGTTACTTGTATAAGTCGCCTGTTTTCATTAGGCATTCACCTACGTAATAACATCGTTTCATGATCCGGGGGTTAATGGTAACTCACTATTCATTTGAAAGATGTAGTCCCATTTATAAGAAATTCCCATACTAACAGAAACATATTTGTTAAAACCCATTCCTTCATGGCATAAAAGCTTAAATCTACTGCATAAAAAGGAGCTCCTGAATTAATGAATACTAATGACACAACCCTAAACTCTTCTTCTCGCCCCGTTTAATGCACATATTTTAATCATTCATTATTATAACGACGAAGTTGCGTTAAATGTTCCGTGTTCTGACATTAGAATTCCAATGGTTTTCGTGTTTTTAACTCAACAAGAGAATAAAAGCAGAATTAAAGAAAAAACTTAAATGTTACAAAGGTCTAACTTTTGCCATCCAGCATTAAAGTGTTTCTGTTTTCTATTTAGTTAAACAATTAATTTTCTTTAGTCACATAACCTGGAGGTAAGGTGAGTTACTAAAGCTACGTCTCCCAATGCAACGATCAGAATCCACTAACCGATTTTTCATGATTATTGGGTAATACAGCAAATTTTCTTACTGTCATGGCCGTTAATAGATATTTAATTCTGAATGGACTTGGTAGTTCCTAGATCGCATTGTAACAAAATGTTGTGTTCTGTGTCGCCTGTTATGTTCGCTTGTATTGTCTTTTTAGCTATTTAAGAAATTTAATAAATTAAATTAAATCTATTTAAGAAATTTAAATTTGAAGAACGCTAAATAATATCGAAACCCAGATTTATCGAGACTGATCTCTCTGCATTGGAAGCGCGATTTCTAGCTTTCGGAACACTCCGTACCGACGATTTTTGTGATTATGAATTAGGTCATTACAGCATTGTTCAGTCTGAAGTCAGCATTATTTCTAGTGATTTGAAGGCATTTGCATGGTATGAAGGATTTAGGCTTCTCTAAGGTTTGACAAAATCACAGCTCATACCTAATTTTTTTATCGTTAGTGCAATTATCGACTAATTAGTGCCGAAGAACGATGGTAAAAGTAAAACCAAAATCCACCAATAGGTTGATTGCTGAACTGGACTATTCATATGTAATTTTTATTTATAGAAAATAACGAAAATCCCTCTAATTAAATTATTAAGGAGTTTTGGGATGAAAGATGCAAAAGTGAATTTTCAAAATGTAATTTTGAAATCATCAAATCACGTAAATCATCACTATTTCATTTTCAATGCAATCAGCTCCATTATAATTTATACCTCAATTAAAACAATCAATTTTATACTTTTCAGAAAAGTGAAATAATTACAACGCTATAAAATATAAAAAAAAGCTCCAAGGAAAATCTAAATAATCATTGAGTATATACCAGTAAAACATTATAGATTATTTTTAATTTTTAGGAGATGATATATCACTTTACGTACTGTTTTTACTGTCTAGGGGTTAAGGCATGAGGGTAGCACGTGGTGATCATGAGTTCTATCCACAACATCGCCGAAAACTATCACCGTGTCTTCTACGTGGTGTATGGACCCATTTTTAAGAGGAATCAGGGGAAGAATGAATGGTCCCTGTGGTTGCCGTTTTTGAAGATTTCGGAATAAATTGCGTGATATTAGACAGAAACCAGACTTCTATCCTGGAGTAACCATGGTCACTGGGCCAACAAATTCTGAACTCGCTCTTCCTTTACCAAGGATTTTAGGCTTGTGGCCTTGTTCTGGACTAGCTCCAGACAAGTAGAGTTCGTAGCATCAACAATAACAGTAAAACTCCTGTTTCGAATATTGAATTATTATAAGTGTTTTGGTGGATTTCTTGACAAGGCAATACAGTTTACAACAAAATGTGGTGATATTTCCCATTTATTTGTGCCAGGGGAGGACACCTGGTACTAAAAATAGGCAAAATGTTCAAAAATTTGGACATCGAAATAATCCAGAAACTTAAAATGTACATCCTAAACAGTATGCACCAGCTGACCTATAGAGTAATGGATTTCAGTTGCCTTGTGGGATAAAAATATTTCTTGTTTCAAAGAATGTGTGCTTTGATCAATTACTTGAAAAGCGTACACATTTTATAATTATTTGCTGTCAAAGAAGTTTTAATGCAGAAACTATTTTGATGCAAAACAGTTTAATCTATAAAATAAATTGTTTTGTGATCGCGTTTTGAATTGAAATTTAAAATCTTATTTTTACGTAATGGTTCTTCTTACATTAAATTCTTTAAATTTAAAAATAACTTAATATTTTCCTTTTAAATATTTTCCGCTGTAAATGTAGAAGAAAATTATTCATACAAAAGAAGTTTCTGTCTAGAAATAGTGATGCCAGAAATGTCTGCATAAAACTTTTTAGATTCATTTGAAATTAGATTTACTGTCACTTGCAAACGGCATGCCTAAAATGTTAACAGGCAGTCAGGCTATTTGCCAACCGTATTTTGAGAGATTATAATTTTTCCAGATCTAGCCGATTGGATATTTTTCATTAAAAGATTGGATAATTTCAAATCGAAGAGCTAATTGGTAATAAAGTGGCCATTTAATGAAAGGATTAATATAGAAAAAATAGATTGTATCTACCAAAATAATTTAGGTACAATTAACTTTTATTTTAATGATATATTATTCAAAACAAATGTATGAGATGTTTTGTGTGAATAGATGAAAGGAGATGTAGACGAATTTATGCTCCGACTGTCCTTTTTTGCCTTTCAGCAACATTGATGTATCAGGAGATACATCTCAATATGTTTCTTCTGAACAATTCACATCAGGCGATCTTCCATTGGAAATATAACTAAAAGAGATTGTGCGAGCACATTTTGCTCGGACTTTGACAGTTTTCTGATAGACGCGACTGTGTGACTCAAAAGAAATAAGTGTTTTCATTACGCAAATTCTCGCGTTTCACATTTTTCAGATCTTAACTAAACATTTCTACAATTTGTAGTGCATTGGAATTTAGCATAACATTGTCTTTTGTAATAATGTTAGATTTTTTAGATTTTGAACCTTAATGGTCCAACTCGTTTTAAGTCCGTCATAGGAACATACACTGAGCCCATCCAGCCCGTCATAGGAACATAAACTGAGCACATCCAGCCCGTCATATGTATTTGGGAATAACTGGAGAGCCAGATAAGCTAAAAAGTCCAAATTCGGGCATATCGTTGACTTATGTGGTATATTTTATTTTATTTTATCTTAATTTTGTACCTTACTGGTCCAGCCCGTCCTGGGCCCATCATAGGAAGGTACAGATTTTTACGAATAACCCAGGTACCTGAGTAGCGAAAAAGATGAAATTAGGCCTACCATTGCCTTTCATGACATATATTAAGCCTGTGAATTTTAAACATTATTGATTTTTTTAAATTATTGCAGAACTTCCATCCTTTCATCTTAGATCGTCCGACCTACCCAAAGTTGTAAGGCAAGGCACCTAGATCTTACGGCTCGCTCCAAAGGTTTAGAACATCTGATTGTGGGGCCAGGAGAAGAATGGCTTCCCAACACAAACCAAGAACAGCGAGCTATCCGAACCCACAAAACAGGGGTAGCCGCCGTCCCTCCATGCAATGGGCAACCCCCAGGCAGCATCCAGGAAACACCAGAACAACTCTCCGCCGAGTGAGACCATGCGCCACAAGCCCCCACGAGATATGACCTAAACACCCACCCAGCAGACCAGAGACTCGCCTGTAACGGAACCAAGCAAGCAATCCCCGTCACCACTAGGATGACGAGGCTACGCCACTCACAGTTTTTTATTAAAATCAACTCCTGTAAAATATTTCATCACCATGGCGGCAAAAGTAAAATAATACCCAGTTTATCATATTATTAACAAATAATATTGTTATCAAATAATACTATTAAGATTTGATTACTCAATTAAAAAACTATAGACATGAACTTATACACGTATTACCAAAATTATGCAAATAATTCTATAAAATAATAAAATCCCTTCAATCCCCAAAACTAAAATTAATCAATACTTTAGATATAGAAATTTAAAAAGCCAATTAACCAAACCCACTAATAACAGTAATGTTAACTCTCATCATCCCAAGGCCCTTAACCTGGGTAACATAAACCAAAAAGACAAACAGAATATTAGGTTTGAACAAGCGAACATCACACCATCAAAAACAAAAACAATCATAAAAAATTTCAAATATCTTTCAAATAATTACTCTAAAAACTAGTGACAACCAAGAACTAATATTTTAATACCAAAGTTGCCAACTAGTTAAATATAACCAGTAAATAAAGGCCATTTAGGAAGGTCAAACCAGTGTGCATGATTCGATCAATTATCCAATTGCAAGATCAAAATTCATAGCAGACTCATCAAAAGTATCAAATGCAATTCAAAATAATTATGAGTTTTTTAAAATCACTTGCAATGAAGAAACAGTAACATATTACAATAAAGGAGTAGAACGTCAAATATAATTTAAATAAATACCAATATTAAATAAATAATACCAATATTAAATGTTTTGTTATAAAAGCCAATTGTAACAAGAAATCATTAATATAAAATAATAGGTTTCCAGTTAACTAAACCTTACCATTAAGCTAAAGCCCCATTAACAGTTCTAAACCAAGATTAAGATACATATTTAAAGAAATTAGCAAATTCTTGGATCAGAGATAACAAAATATCAAAAATATCAACAACTTTAAAATCCCTTCAAACCTATCATCCCCCCAAAATTAACCACCAATTTAATCCTGTTACGAAAAGGCTAAAGGGCAATCACCAGCCCCTAAATAAAGACAAAATCTTCTGGTATCTTTGTGCCATAAACCTAACTAGAAATTTGAAAACTAATAACAAACCCTAAAATTTAGCAAAAACCATAACTACAACAAACAATTTTTAACCAGCCACGGAAACAATGAAAACTGCCAAATACCAAAAAACCACCGACTGACTTAACCATTAACAAGAATTACCATTTAGAAACTAATAACAAAATAAATACTACACTGAATCTAACTCCAATAACTCTAAAATGAAAAGAAATAATGCCCTAATGCCCTACAATTCCACTAGAATTCCTTTAATTTTAAAAATTCCAACTCTCCAAGATAAAATGAAATATAACACACCACACCCATCAAACCAAAGACAAATAACCAAACCAAGAAAAGCCATCAAAGATGAAATTAGCCCTCATCTAACTAAAAAGACCAATTTCTAATTATCGTAATCCACATACCCTTATATAAGGAACACAAGTACTGGGAACATTCTCTGTCTCTGTTGGAATGACAGATATCAAAATCAGTATTATACTCTCTATTACTTTCCGTACAATTTTGTAATTTTATATTCCTCCACAGGCACCAGAACCATGGGCATCACCACAGTCCAAACAACTAGATTATTGTTCAAATTTATTAGTAGCATGTCGAAGACACCCACAATTCGTACAATGAAAAACACCCCTGCAGTTCAGTTTATCCCATTGGTGATACAGAAATCCATTCTCAATAATTAGGTGTAAATGGGAGGGTAAGGTGTCTGTTTCCACTGCCTAGGCTGCACTGCTTGCCATAAGGCTCAAATCACTCTGATATGAGGCCGAAGGTATCTGTTTTTTTATCATTATATTATTATTCAAGTCTACCACCTCACCCAAAGGGTATAAAGCAGTTGCAACAGGCGAAAGGGAAAAAGAAGATAAATGTTTGGGACTCAAAAACTAGAGTAGTTAGAAAACTCACATTTGGTCCCAAAGCGGGAAGCATTGATGCCCCAAACGGGAATTGAACAACGGATCCTCCTACTGGACAGCCGACGCTCTACCGTTGAGCTACTAGGGCGGAATTGCGAGCTCGTATTATTGATGCGAAGCCTACCTCCTCCACCCTCTAATGTCAGATTGATATACAGCTGAGACTCTGACTGACCATATCTTGCTTTTTCTGTCTCAGGTTAGCCTCCTGCTGCCATTTTTATCCTCGAGGTTTGCTTCTTGCGTGGTTTTTGACTTCCTAATTTAAAATCAGCGCTCAATATACCAGAGTACACTGAATCCATGCTAGTCGTACTACAATGACTTTCTGACCTCTGACATCGTTGCACTAATCTACAAGGTTGATTTGTTTCGACGCAATTGCAAGGAACCTTGATATCCTTACTGGGAATCGAACCACGGATCTTCGAACTGATCAGCCGACGTTCTACCGTTGAGCTATTGAGACGAAATTGCAAGCTCTTATCGTCGAAGTGTACTCTGCATCTTTCGTTTCTTTTTTTTTATCTTATTAGTCCAGCTTGCCCATGGCCTGTCATAGGAATGCACTTGTTTTGGGGGAAGTTCAAGCGGACGAAAATCAAGTTTTGAGGATCCACACTCGCATTTACTTTAAAACACTCTAAAAAGTTCAAAATAAAGTAGAAACTTTTATTTGTTAATTTTGGTCCTTTGTTTTATGATGCACCATTTTTTTAACTCGCTTCGCCATTGTTAATCTCTAATGCTTAAACCTTAGTTAACCGATTATATAGTCAACTGTATATATAGTTAACCGAATTTAAAAGAAGTATCTGCTTTATTGGATACGACGTAACATATTTATAAAACTATATTTCTATAGATATTGATATAAACGCATTCTCCGATTTATTGCTCCTAGTTTATAAAATTTCATTTAACGAGGCAGCTTATCCTCAACAGTTTTCGCGATAAAACGATTTATCATGGAACATTAAGCACAGGGTGTGATTTTACGTAACCTTTCACGGACGATAACAGGATAAAAGGAAAGTAAAAATGCATGCTATAGATTGATAACTTTGAAAAAAATATATATATTCTCTATCTAAAGAAATAAATAGTCGGATGTTGGAATTTATAGCTTGCTTTAAGACTCGATTTTATATTTTATATTTCTTGTATCTTGCCATAATTGTGGCTGTAAATTGATATAATAAATTTCTAACAACAGAAATGCACGTTATGAAATAATATAGTGTGGAATTTGGCATTTTTTTATGATATTAAGGGGCTCTGCCCCATGTTCACTCCGCTCGCACAACCTCCTTCGGGAGGCTTCGCCTCCTACTCGCCGCGATCGCTGCATATCGATCTTTCCTTAAAATTCTAACATCGAGAATCTCTTTTCTATCCCTGCCTATTTTCCGCAGGAGGAAAAGCAGGGATTTTTCTTAGCCCAGGGAATCCAAAGACTGAATTCCTTAATCAAGAGCTCGCTTCGCGAGCTATTTCATGTCAAACTAAAGTTTAAATCGAAAAATGGTTTATTTCATCATGTTATCCAATTATTTCTCTATAAATGTACCGAATTAGATATTTTTGTATGCTATATTTTTCAAAATACGTGACAGAGGAATCGCTAGACGTGCCGATACGAAAAAAAAGTTCACTTCAGAAGTGCATAAAAAGTAAAGTACCTCAAAAACTACACCGAAATTTAAAAAATGGCCTCCGTCCTACAAAAATTCACCCATGTAGGTACCTGCTTGCAAAAATTCGTCTTGCTATTGTTGGTTTATCCAGGACGCGATCTCTCAACTCAAATATTTTGTCTTTGATTTTAACATTAAATATTTCTTAAACTACAATATATATCAAAAAACGGTTTATTTCAGCGTATTCGCCAAAGCTAATAAGTGTACCAAATTTCATATTTTTATACGCAATAGTTTTTGCAGTACGAAACAAAGAGCCTCGAGAAGCGAGAAATTCGTCAACAGCTGCTGCGGCAGCGTCAACGTCAGCTACTTTTTTTATAATATAGAGATATATTGGGATTACTTGGATTTTGAACCTTACCTGTCCAACCCGTTGTAGGAACAAACACTAGACCAGTACAGCTCGTAATACGTTTTGGGGAAATAAACTCGAGAATCAGAGCAGCTAGAAAGACGGATTTGATATATCATTGGCTTTCATGGCATGTTTGAAGTTTTGGATTTTGAACCCTTGAATTTTTTTTTGCTTCAGTGCATCCTGAGTACATTATGAAGAGGTACAGTTTTTTTGGGGTATAGCTAAAAAATCGGCCTACCTTCGGAGCAGCTTGAAAACTCAAAATTAAACATATCGTTGCGTTTCATGGTATGTTTTAACTTTTAAAATTTTGAAACTTACCCATCTAGCCCGTCCTGGATCCTTTATATGATGGTACAGTTTTTTTTTTCGTTTTTTTTCGGGGGGGGGGGGAGAGTCCTCAGAGAACCAGAACACGTAGAAAGTTCAGATTAGGCATATCTAGTATACTTTTGTAATATATTTTCTATGGATATTAAATCTTGCTATTCCAGCCCGTTCTAGCCAGTAAAAGAAAGATGCGTGTTTGTCGGAAATAACGGGATCAGCTAGAAAGCTCATATTTGGTATTTGTTGTATTTCGTTTTATATTTTAATACTTTGGATATTGAGCCTGCCGATAACCTGATATAGGCAAGCGCATGTTTGGGGGGAAGTTCAAGCGGGGAAAAATAAGTTTCAAGAATCCACACGCACGCACACATAGATTTATTTTAAAATGCACTAAATTGTAGAATCTGTTTATTTGCTAACTTTGGCTAGTATGGTTTTTCGCTTTATCAAATTATTTGATCATGCTATACATATTTAAATAAGCATTTGGTTAACCGTGTACACCGTGTTCATGATTAACTGTGTATATAGTTAAACGAACTTTAAAGAAACACCTTTTTTTGTATTTGGAGAAGTGACATATTTATAAATCTAGTTTTGTTATAGTTATTGATAAACATATTTCTCGAATTATTGTTCCCATCAAATATCATATATATATATATATATATATATATATATATATATATATATAATTTCACCCCATGTATTTAAGCCCTTTTGAAACAGAATGTCATAAAAAAATTGCTGTGGAATGAAACCTTGTGATCATTATAACCTTCGGAATATCAATTTATCTAAAGGTTCATATTTCAAATTCATCTAAAAGTAAAGTAATAGCGTATTATAATCAAAATTATAAATTTAATGAGATAACATACCTTGAATATCAAAATGTATTTCTTATAATAAATAATGATAAAAAAAACATTGCTACGAGTAGAAGTTTAAATTAGGAGTGCTAAACTATTAAACAATCTTTAAACAACATATATTTGCTTTGACGATGGATTTAATCGAACATTTAAATGAAAAATAGAAGCGCAAAAGAATAATCTAACTTCGAAAGTGCTTTTCAAAGCATTTTATTAAATAATCCATTTTTCGGATTAATAGTCCCATAAAAGTCCGCATATTATCCCCAATCCTTACGATAATGTTACTCTTTGCATGGAACATTAAGCATTTATATATATGACCTTACATAAGCACTTCATCGGTTATAGAAGAATTATTTTATAGCAAGAAGGCACGAACGTTAGGGAACAGCCTCGGTTACTTAAAAATACGAAAGTGAAGTTTAAAGATGATTTATTTTTATCGATTTCAGTTCAAAGACCTTGTACGATTTTCTGCAAAGGATGTTAAAAAAAGGCTACCATGATACAAAGTCATTGCGTTGGATCGCAATCACTCTATAACCTTTTAGAGTTCTTGCAATATCTACAAGTTTTTTAAATACTAACATTGATCCGAAATAAAGGCTTCAGATTTTAAACACACTTGTATTTGCAATATAAAGATGAAACTTCAGCACAGCGTAGTTATACATTAGCAATATGACTTTTAGACATAATTACCTAGAATGTTTATTTATAGTCACAAAACCCAGTTATAAATTTATCAATTTTAAAATTCTTAATCGGCTAATCATTTTGACGTCATCTCTGTGTTTGACGTTTCAAAAACTAATATGATTGCCCTAAGCAGTATAACGCCACGTTACCTTAAAATTCGAAAAGGAAGTTTGTCATTGAAAGCCTCTTACACGTTTTCACCGTATCTTAAATATTTTTCAATACTACTTCTTAACTAGCAATCACACTTGTGTAATAGCCTTTTTCTATTATAGATGTGGTGTCATTCTGTTGGTAGAGTTGCAAATATTACAGTAAAATGCAAATTCTCTCAATCTTTCTGCGCACGTTACATGCAAAAATGTTAAAAATTTGCAGCATTGCTTTAATAGCTATGTGATATCTACCTAGTGAGAAAAAGTGAATACGGACAATAACTCACGATGCGGTGCAAAATTTTAACATAAAATTGCTTTTGCAAGTTAGATTTATGCAAAATGTGGTTTTAATCTGGTAAATAGTGAGAAAAAAAATCTGCATGTTGTTTAATACTTTGTGTAAGAAACTATGCAGAAAAATTGGCTTCATTTGTATAAATATTTTTGGATAATTAATTCGGAAATTTTCCTCGTTTCGACAACAATTCAAAAGCAAAAAAAAAATTGATTTTTTTCGTAATTGGCACTTTTGAAAACGTATAGATTATATATGTGCCCCAGTATTTTTTATGCGAAAATAATTCTCCCCTTTAGCGAGAGATGTTAGATAAAGAAATAAAAAAACATGAGACTATAGGAAAACTCATGTGCTGCCTACTCCCATCAGATATTTTTTTAAATACAAATGTTTAAAATAAAGTTATCATCCACATAAAGTTGAATCTTTAATTCCATAGTCTTGGACATAAGTTCAATATTCATTTGAAACTTCCCACCGAAATCTCTTTCTCGTCCATTTAATTGAATATAATAATGCCTATTTCAGTTTCCTATTTTCCAACATTTAACTCATGACACTGCTTCCCGATACAATGGCTTATTCTCAATGCATCTTCGTCCGCCGTTCCAATATCCAATTTCAATGCTTCAGCGAGAATGACACGCAGTCTACGTGAGAATGCCAGCCAATACCAAATCCCTGATATTGACAGACATAGATATGCACTGAACGAAAATCCGTGGTACACGGGATTGAAACTAATAGCTTTATTTTATATTTAAAAGTTTGTGATAGATATTCTCCTCTATAGATATTTCCCAACATTTAACGCATGACACTGCTTCCCGATACAATGGCTTATTCTCAATGCATTTTCGTCCGCCGTTCCAATATCCAATTTCAATGCTTCAGCGAGAATGACACGCAGTCTACGTGAGAATGCCAGCCAATACCAAATCCCTGATATTGACAGACATAGATATGCACTGAACGAAAATCCGTGGTACACGGGATTGAAACTAATAGCTTTATTTTATATTTAAAAGTTTGTGATAGATATTCTCCTCTCTCCAAACTGATATTTCAAATGAGTTTCCCATCCAATTGCATTATATACTATTTTCCCCAAAATTCTTTCAAATTCTAGATTTGGATAGATGTTTTAACGTCTCCTGAAGATATTTCAAACACTTTGGGGAACAACGAGTGGACCAAACAGCATATATCTATATAAATAAAATTGAAAATCTGTCTGTCTGTCTGTCTGTCTGTTTGTCCCATCATCACGGGAGAACGGCTGAACCGAATTTGATGAAATTTTGTAAGTAGCCCAGAAATAGCCCCACTTAAAATTTAGTCCATGTTTTGAGTTTCTACGACCAGTGGTTCTCGAGATATTAGCAAAAAACGAAATTTTCGTTTGTCTCATCATCACGGGAAAACGGCTGAACCGAATTTAGTGAAATTTTGTGGATAGCCTTGAAATAGCCCCATAAATTTTGTCCAAGTTTCGAGTTTCTAAGACCAGGGGTTGTCGAGATATTAATGAAAAACGGAACTTTTTCTTAGGAGATCTACTCTTCAACTCCGTGGTTTATCCAAACGGAAAGGATGAAAATCGTTTGTTTAAAACGCCAAATTGAAATAAAACTTTATTTCCGAGTTTGGTGCAGGATTTTTGCATTAATTAGTCACTATATGAAAACATAAATTGTTTGAAACATGAAATTAAATGGAAAAATCTACCTCCATGGTTCAACTTTCACAATCTTTTACTCAACGATGTAAAGTATAAAGAAATCAAAATGGCTATTTAATTTCGCATTTTATGAGGAAGAACCTTATATCATGTTGCTCGGCAACGGAATGAAATTAAATGTGTTTTTAATATCTATTATTATTTTTTCTATTTGTATAATAAATAAATGGATGTAAAAATATATTTTATAAATGAACGGTTTGATTATTCTTTTAATTATATATATTGCGGACTGCGTACATCACTTTCATTTATTTTAGCAAAGAGGTTTCAAGCTCATATATTGTGTTTAGCTAATAAATTCATATATTGTGTTTACCCAATAAATTCATTTAGCTGATTGTTGAAACAGAAAAAGAGTAGAAAGGGTGTATCTTATGCAATTTTAGTGTTTTCATTTAGTATATACAAACGGGAGCAGGATATTTTATTCCTCAGATCTGCAAATTCAGAGCTACGAATTTGGCGGAATATCGCTAACTTGGTAACTTTTCTTTAACTTTACCAAATTAGTGGAAATGTCTCTAAATTGATAAAAATGACGCAAATCATTGAAATTAAATTTGTTTTTTTTAGGATAGCGTACTGAAATGATGTTTCGGTAACATTTGCCGGTCAATCCATCCATCCTACTTAGTAACACATTTAACGAATATTTTTAATATCATATAATATAAACTGATAAAAATAATTGTAAATCCAAAAAAATATCATGGAATTGATAAAATTGGCCTAATAAATGAAATTAATTTTGTTTTTTTAGGGGATAGTATTGTGATGATGTTTCGTCAATTTGTCGCAAAATGGAACTGTCAGTTCTATAGTCCCACTTGGCAATAAATTTGGCGATTTTTGAAATTGTCGCTAAATTGACGAAAATGTCGCCAAACCTCTCATGAAGATAGAATTATTCCGACGATAGGATTTCCATAAATTTATTTGAAGCAAATGATATAATGTCGTTTAGCAACGTATGTAAATCCAATGTGTTTATGCGGCGTACGATTTTATTAAATCTTTTCCGATTTGAATAATAAAGATATGTATATAAAATAAATTTCATTGACATTGCATTTTTGACTGGATAATATCAATTACGGTTTCAGGTTTAAAGATTATTATTATTGATATTTTCGAGGACAGTTGATTCAAAGGGTATTGACATTTTCAAATTAATATGCCATTGTTTTATTATGACAAACATTGTTGAAACTCATTAATAGTACGTTGTACACGTAATCTTCTACAAATGTACGGGTATATCTTCTAATCTACGGAATATAAGTAGTACAGGTATATTGGCATATATTTTGATGTATAGTGCATATATTTTAATCAATTACGGCCTTCTGGTATAAAGATTGCGGGGATTATTGATATTTTCAATTTATTACGTCATCTGTTTTATTTTGGTAAAGATTTTTGAGACTCATATTGTAATACGGGTAATAATCTACTAACACACAGGCATATTTTCTAATCAGCGCCATTATAAGTACGTATATATACTACGTTTTGATAAAGGCTCTAGGGGAACGTAAATTAATTGCGTCATGTTAAGGGATAATATAGTATGTATGTTTAATTATGGGGTTGTATCAGAAACAGCAATATTGAATGAGAGAGGTGTATAGTTTGCAAGTGTCTTTGGATATTAGAAGCGCAAACTCTGCAGGCTGGCAGATGGGAGAAAATGTTTTATGGTTTATGGATGGGAATAATCTGTTGCAACTTTGCTCCGTCTTATGACGGGATTACTCTTCTTATAAGCATAGTATTTTGCAAGAAGCAACGCCAATAACGATAAAACAGTATATAAATTAATAAACATTTTGAAATTAAAAATCAACATCATTTCTTACATAAAAAAGCGTTTGAATAAATTTCTCAATCCTCCCCCCTCTCATTGCCAAATTATCGCAACGAATCGTCCAGCTAGTCTAAATAATGTAAATAGTATATATATCAATGCACACCAGCTTTTTCTTCATCATTTTCTCTCTGCCATTGATATCGGCTATTTCATGTCGGCTAACGAAAAATAAGTATGATACCGACCTTTCCATGGATGCTGTATCAACAATAGGCGTGTAATTCAGAGCCTTGTTAGTCAAAATAAAATAAAGCAGAGCAGATTCTACAGCACAAGTTAGGAACGTTCTGTCCAAGGAGATGACAGAATTAAAAGGGACTGACAGAAATTTTCCTGACTTTTCTGTAGTGGTTATTCTGCATTCATCCTGATAAAAGCCCTTTTCTGCTTCTGAATGAAGTTAATACTTTTAATCAATGGCGTATTTTGATATTAGCGATTATTTTTATTTTCAGATATGAAGCATGTCCATATTTAACCACAAAACTGCGCTACAACCAAGAGTTTCTGAATCAGGTGAAATCGGAAGATTCATAACATTTTTCTGCATTATGTTTATCATAACTTGGAAATAATTCATTTTTTCTCTTCTTGCATTTACCAAAGATTCACACTGCGCTTTAAAATCTTATCCTTTTTCGAAAACTAGTGTCGGTATTGAATGTATAATACAGCAATTGAATACAGCGATTGAATACAGCGATTTAAAAATTTCAACTTTACCATTCAGTGAAAATTTTCAAAATTATTCAGAACTGGCAGCATACCCGATCTTCGTACAAAGTATATAATATAAAGAAACGTATAATTTGCAATCATGTACAAATTCTGTTAAAATATTAAATCTATTGCTCCTAAAGAAAAGTTTAAAAATATATGTTCTCATTATGCAAAATTATCTTCACGGGCAGATCTGTAGAATAAAACATCCTGGCCCCCTTTTGTAAGCAAATTTGCATGAAAAAAGGAATTGAAACAATATATGCAACCCCATACTACTTATATTGTCGCAGATTAGAAAATATGCCAGTGTGTTAGTAGAATATTACCCGTATTACAATATAAGTGTCAAAAATATTTGCCAAAATAAAAGAGATGACGTAATAAATTGACAATATCAATAATCCCCGTACTCTTTATACCAGAAAGTCGTAATTGATTCCAATATATGTCAATATATATCAAAACATATGCCAATATACCTGAACTACTTATATTCTCGTAGATACAAATATATACCCGTGTATTTGTAAAAGAATACTCGTACAACGTACAATATATGAGTTTAAACAATTTTTGTCATAATAAAACAATTGCATAATAACTTGAAAATATCAATTATCCCTGAATCAATAATCCCCGAAAATATCAATAATAATAATGTTTAAACCTGAAGACCGTAATTGATATTATCCAGTCAAAAATGCTATAAGAAAAATCAAATCATTATTTTCTAAAATATATTTTTATATCCATTTATTTATTATTCCAATCGAAAAAATAATTATTAAAATTAATAGACAGATTTAATTTAATTTCTTTTCTGAGTAACATGATATAAGATAGAATCTTCCTCATAAACTACGAAATTAAATAACCATTTTGATTTCTTTATACTTTTCATTGTTCAGTAAAAGCTTGTTTAAAATAAACCATGGAGACAGATTTCCCATTTAAATCATGCTTCAAATAATTCATGTCTTCAGAAAGTGACTAATTAGCGCGAAAAATCTCCCATCAAACTCAGAAATTTAATTTTAATTCACTTTCAAACGATTTTCAAACTTTTCATTTGGATAAACCACGGAGTTAAGAGAGTAGAACTCCTAGGAAAAAGTTTCGTTTTTCATTAATATCTCGACAACCCCTGGTCTTATATACTCGAAACTTGGACTAAATTTAAGGGGGCTATTTTAAGGCTATTCACAAAATTTTATCAAATTCGGTTCAGCCGTTCACCCGTGATAACGTGACAAACAGACAGACAGACATATTTTCAATTTTATATATATATAGATTAGTGATATTACGAGTTAATCATATTGTAGAATTTCGAGATAAGTTTACTATATGTCACTATCAAATCTTTTAGAGTAGAAGTTGTCTCTTTTTTGAAAGTTATATTTTTAAATTGCTTAAAGCAAATTTTAATGATCGGAACAAATTAGTACAATTTTAGGTTTAACAATTTTGCATTTTATTGTATTTACTTTTAAAAGAAATTTAAAACACATTAAATGTATTTCGCTCAGTCTTTTGTTTGAGCTTGCTTTACATTCCTGAGATTACATTGTTTGAGATTAAATTGTTCAATTTGTCCCATCCGGAAGTAAGTTGATACAACTAGAGAAACCCAAATTAGACCAGAACCCAATGGGGGGTTACAACCACAGAGATCGTACTCTCGCAACTATTGATGAGCTTACTCAATGCTTGTCCTTCAAATTTTTTTTCATCTGATTTTAGATCGGAACGGGTCTCGGCTGGCCCAAATGCAGTGGGCCAGGATAATTATACCACACCCTACATTGAAGATGCTAAAAAAATACGAATTGTTATTATAACATGCGGTGTAATGATTTGGTATTAAAATTTTAGAAAAATGTAAGAATAAAATATATTTATTAATTGAAAATAGTTTTAATTTGGAATAAAGCTTTAAGTTCAGAAATGTTAACAAATTTATTTTGCATTCTATTTATATTCCCCAAGGCAATCTGCCTTTCTTTGTTGCAGTCAAAAAAAAATCTGAAAGAGATAAGCATTGAATAAATTTTACTTAACCATGAGTCGACAACATTGTTAAATTTACAGAAACTACTGATATTTATTTTAAAAATTGCCCTTTCTATGAAATTATTACTTTATGTTATTACTTTATGTACATAAAAAATGTTTCCATGTTAACAGTTGCAGATTTTTCTCTTCGATATAAGGTCATAGTGCTCATTATTATTTAATTGAAATATGGGAGTTTTCTAATGCAACTCTAAATTTTTCTGCCTTATAAGATTTCCACTCGAATTATCATTTGCATTTAAATAGGTTTGGATTTTTTTCTCAGAAGCTATGAACGCCATGGCCAATACCTTTGTAATTGGTTGGTTGAGCTCCATTCCTTGGCACAGGCACTAAATCGTTATGGATTCGTTTATTGCTGATTGACCTACAATTTCTATTATGGAACACAATGAACATATAATCAGCATATAAGGGCCTCCCTTTCTTCTGCCTGCGAACATATTTGTTATGGACCTCTCCCGAGCACCTTTTCAGGACTTTTTGTCAGTGGTGTCTGTATGATTGTGTGCTCTCTTTTAAAATTATGTGCCTAGTTACAGTTCTTTAACTTTTCCAATTTTCTGCAACCATGTCTCTATATTTTGTATTGCTTTTCTCATTGGGCATTGTTTTTTATGGGTTGCTCTTCTGACTTTCTTGCTATAGGTTTTTGTTTCCCGACTAACAGTACAGTATTTTCTGTGATCATTAAGCAGTTGCTCAGTGATCATTAAGCAGTTGCCTATGTTTAACAAACCACATTTGATCTTCCGGTACGCTACTATAACAGTCTAGACTATATTTTAACAGTCATTTTGTCGATTTCGTTTATTTCAAGAGCTTGTATCAATGGTAAAGTACCTCCTTTCATGTCCGTAAGCTCTTCCATAACGTCTGACATGGCATTTTACGCCCGTGAGGTATTTTTATGCAATTATGGACCATTAGAACCGAAAAAGAATTAGACGTAATTGAGATACAGTCTCTCAAAAATGTAATTAAACTATTGTAACCTTATAAAAATTGTTTAACGTACCAATAAAAACTTACATCCAATCTGTCTTACATCCAATAGGTGTCTTACATCCAATTAGGATGGATTGGTGCTCTACTTCCGAGAGAGTTGCGATCAATCACTTGCTTCTGTTACGCACAAGCAGATGTATTTTAATCCAACCCTCATGTTTTACATATAATGATATATGTTCAAATACTAGAAAGGCTATAGAACAGCAAATCACGTCGCCTAGGGCACAGAATATTTAAGCCTAAATGGAAACCACATCATTCTGCTTTTGGTACCCCAAAAATCATTGTTTATGAAAGGATCGGCATGTTGTGGCCGCTAAAATGCTAGTTGATAAACAACATGATGTGCGTTTTTAACGAAACCCAAAAATAAAGGTGGAATTTCAAGCAATCGAAATGTAAGTTGATACCTCTGAAAGAACTGCAGCTGTTCGAATACTTGTTTTGAATACAGTACATATCAACTTGCATAAATCGTTTCAAACCGCCCTATTTGTAACACATCGACTTAGTCCATCAAATTTCAAATTACTGAATTACTAAAATATGAGTTGTTACGGGTTATCAAGCATGGCATGGATATTCGTCTGAAACTATTCAATGACACTCTCAAAAGAATGGTTTAAGAATTATCACTCTACAATAAAATTATTCCACACTACGAAGTGATGGGAAATTATTCAACAGTGTTCTTCGATTAATAAAAGAGAGGTCTGTTTGATGTATTAAAAACAGCAGACTGTATTTCTGGTATATTTATGAGATTATATCAGTGCCTCCTAACTGAAAAATTCAGTAGTATTTCAATTTTATGCGCGCGATTTTCCGATCACACTGCATAACTAAATCTGATCCTAAGAAATATTACAAAAATTCTATTGCTTTAGCGTTAATGGGAGCAATTGTATGGCATTAATGATCCTAAAATCAAAGTTCCGCATAATTTACCATAATTTTCCGCATGAGAGTACACGAGGAAATAATATCAGGAATGACTTATCCCCTCGACGGATGAGTGTAGTAGATTTCTCCAAGAAGTAAACGAATCAGAATGATAAAAATTATAAATCAATCTGGGTTAAAGAATTATGCGGAAAGTTTCCGATTTTCTTGTAATTACATCGAGAAAAAAGACGGGAGAGAAGATTGGAAAAATGATTCGTATAAATAATTTATTATTATTTTTTTTTTCAAAATATTCATTTGGAAAATATTTTATGTTATTCATTAGTATTAAAGAGAATTTACTTAACGTGTAAAACATCTATAATAATAAATACTTAAAACCGTTACATAATTGTTTTGATTAAGTTGATTAAATTAATGAATGAAATAATTTTGTTTTACTTCTACAAAATTTTAGTATGGGATGCGTGTGTTTTTAGAACAAAAATGTTAGGCGGACAGCACAGACCTTCTCTACATTCTCATATTTATTTTAATTTCATTCTTCCGTAATATACATTCATACTTCCAAAATATACATATTAAACAATATCATTCACTTTTAAATAGAAATCTATATGCAAAATAATAATTCTTGTAATATTTTTTTGATTATGTTTTATTATATAATATTTTTTCTATGAAGAAACGCTCTAAACTGGAAATATTTCTAAACAAAAATCTAAATGGAAATCTTTATTTAAGAGATATACTTCCCAAAACTTATATACAGACACCCAGATATTGAAAAAAAATGTTTGATTCGTATTTAAGGATGCTCAAAATGTGTCGAATTGCTGCACATATACTATGCATTGACACATAGGACATTAACACATTGATATATTCTGTGTATGGACTTCACATATACTTTGCACTGAAGTTACAACTCAAAGCTAAATTTACCAAAACCTACGATTTTATGTGAATTTTGAGTTACTGGGAATACGTAAGCTTTCTCACTCAAAGGAATCTAAACAAGTTCTCTAGATTTATCGTGTTTCAAATGTTGAAACACGATAAATCGACCACAAGTAAACAAAGAAGGTGATATATTGTATACAATAACACATATAATGACATCAAGGGTATTACATTCCCTATATTCATAGGGAAAGTTGTAAAGAAACCTTGCTGCTCCAACCGGGAATCGAACAATGGAACTTCGTACTGGCCAGCCGATACTCTACCGTTGAGCTACTAGGACGGAATTGCAAGCTTTTATTGTAGAAGTGAACTCATTAGTCATCAAGCAAAGTGTTATGTTGGAGTCAAAATTTTGAATCCGATTTTTCGACGAAAGAGCGCGTTTCTACTATCCATGCATTCGAATCAAACGTTTTTGCATTGATGTCTGTAAGTGCGTATGTTATTAGTGCATGTGTGTCCCTCAATCGATGAGGGCGATATCTCGCAAATGAATGAAGTGTTTGGAAAATAATTTGGTACTAATATCACAACCAGTGAGTAACAGAACCCTATTGATTGTGAACGCAATCAAATGTTTGGAATACCCCCTCCCCTCTAACTTTCGAACGAAATTTTTAAAAAATCATTAAAAAGCAATACTTTCAATAATGATAAATTAATAATCATATTTAACGTAAGTTTTCATAAGAAATTATGTTATACAAAATTTAGAACGCTAGCATGATTCAGTCCCGAAATGTCGAATGTGTTTTTTTAAACATTAAAAAATCAGGGCCTTCAATATTATTGAATAAATAATCGCTTCATAGGTAACTTTTCATTACGAAAACGAATGACACGGACTTTTTTAATATGCTAGCATGATCCTTTCTCGAGATAGCACATGTTTTTTTAAATAAGTTTCTCAAAAATATTACATAAAATTAAAGAATCTTGTATTGTCAAATATCCTCACTTTCTATATGCAAAATTACGCATCTAATCTGTTAACATCATTCTGGTGGAACATTCTAGTGGTTAAACTCATTCTCTTGGCCGAATTTACGCGATGTCAATTCAAGGTCAGAAACACTGTGTGTCAGATCTTGTACACCATTGTTTGATTATGAAAGAAGTGGTCATTGCAATATATAAGGAAAATCATGCGCAGTTTACATCATATTTTATTCAGTTGTATTTAAAAATATTATGACTATTTTGTCAATATCGTAATGCAGTTGCAATTTCAACTACAGACAACTAACCTATCTAAAACTAAGAGGACATTTTACTCTTCCACGCTCATTTAATTCCTTATTTTCGTCTAGACGAATCTAATTTTCTCGTATTTTTATTTTCAGAGGCAATTTAAAATATCAAAACTGCTTTTCTTCCACACTTATTGCAATTCAGACCCAAAAACTATTTTGTTTCTATTTTAGAAGAAGATACTTTATAATTTGTGAACATCCACATCCGGGACATCTCTTATTGCTTTGCGCAAAATGTCACAAGCCCCGCCATTAATGATCTCAAGAAAATGAGGACCTTGTGATTAATTATCCCCTCATGGAAATATTGCTTTGAGAAAATTAACCTCTCTGTAATTTACAAAGGAGACACAGCCATTAACAAATAGTTTTGTCCCTGCAGTTAATAGTTTTTATTGCTATTTTTACCACTTGCGATTTATATGTCAAAAATACATTCTAAGGGCATTTTTTTCTCACCGTCTATTTCATTTGGCGACACATTTGGTAAAATAGTGCCAATTGCATTAGGAAAAGTAGTCAAAGCGAAATTTTAATATCTTGGAAAATTAAGTTTTATTTCTTTTATAATTTCTTTCGTTTTATGGAAATTGATTTCATATTCCTGATTCAAAGTATGGTGAGTTTATTTATTCATGAGTATGTACATTTTGTTAGAGTTCAAGGATTTCATAAATTAATAACGTTTTATTGGGGGTTGGTTTCGATTGAAATTCATATAATTAATAATATTGTCGAGAGAGGAATGTAGTCCACATGCTTCCGGATATATTAGGAGTTCAAGTGCAATAGGTGGGCCTATGGCAGAGAATCTTTTGTTTTCTAAGGGACCTGCTATTCTTGACAGGGTACCGACGTCTTTTCAAAAGCGGAGTGGAAAAATTGCGAAAATGTCTCAAGAACGACTAGTCCTAGAGTAATGAGTGTGGTCTTACTATTTTCATCAGCAAAATTTCCGAATAAAATAAGCATTTAATTGATGTATTTGAGCATTGCTTATGACTTGGGGGTGGGTAGTTCTAAAGAACCTAGCATAACGACCAAAGGTCTATAGTACTTGTGATATACAAGGTATACAGATGGTAGGTTTTAATAAGTGCTATATAAGTACAAGATAGATGTAATGTCAAATTAAAGGCTGAAGCATAAAGAGTTAGTTATTTCGAACAATTGTTGACGCCAGACTTGGCGCCATTATGGATCATGCGTTTTATGACCAGGCAATAAAATACGCGTACAGAAATATATGATTCTATAGATACCGCTACACACGAATAGGAGTCACTTAATATGTTGGACCATGAAATTAGGCAGCCAATGAAGAATCGACTTGACCGCGGGCCATAGGAGATTTGGTCAATGACTAAGTCATAACTAAGCCCCTTACACAAGCCTAGTAGCCAATGGGCAGCCAAGGCGAATTTCGAAGGAAAACCTTGTGCAGTGAAAGTTCAGATACCAAAAGAGCAGACAGAATAGTTGAAGAATTAAGATAAGGGGTGAAATGCAGACAATATTCGAAAACTGGGCTAAGAGGAGTCCAAAAAGAACATAAGTGCCTATGAATCCAATATAACAACCTCGGCGGTCCAAGGGACTCAACGCCTGCAGACGAGTGTAACAAATAATCAAGGTAACCATTTTACTCATAACTACGGTTCGTAATAATAATTCTGACGCTAAAGTCAAGCCAAATTGCATTCTGTAATACCACACTAAAACTGTCAGCTCAAAAACTTTGTTGGGCAATTGGTGAAGATTTAAAAATGTCAAATGCTAATGAAAATTTAAATAATAAGTATATCAATAACACATAATGATAACTGTAATAACATTTTAAATTGTGAATAAAAATGTCTTATCTTTTCAGAGTGATTAATTTTAAATTTCAGAGTGATTAATTTTAATTTATGCATAATAATAATTTTTTTTATCGGTTGAAACTGGACTATTCACATTGGTGGATTTTGCAAAAACAAGCATGGTACATAATATCACGATACAAAACAGCATATATTGTTAAATAATAACGCATTTTTATGAGCTTGATTCTAAAATTAATACCACATTTTGGTACTCTATTTTAATTTGTGTGTTTGGAGTCCGGTTTTTTTAGACGCCAGCTCAAAATTTATTATGAATTAAGATTTGTAAGAGTGATGTGTGAAGAAACAAAAGTTTTATTGTATTGTACATTGGAATAATTATTTTTCTATCTGAGTAATGTTAATGAAAATAGTGTATATTTGTTTATGTTGTAAGAATTGAAATAGTAAAAATGCATTTAAATTTATGACGCAATATGCCAATAGTGTTGTACGTAGTTGAAAATGAAAAAAATAATAATATGGTATTGAAAAGTGAAATAAGCAATAACTCAGTAGTAAATAATTAAGAAATAGTAGCAAATAATTAGGAATAATTATTAAATATTAAAAGTGCAAATTATGTGCCAAAATTTTGAATTGTAATGTTATATAATACTGTGTATGTGTATATTTTAGAATGAATTCAATAATTTTTTTGTTAATGTAGCCAAAGCTCAAAAAAGAGACAGAGATCGTCTGTAAATACTCAATTAAGAGTAAAAGGAAAATAACAAGAATAATAGTAACTCAAAAAGAAATTTAAAAATGGAGTCAAATTTTCAGTTAATATGCTACCTGTGTTCGGGGACAGAAAAGATGAAAGTGTAGACTTTTTTTTTTCTCACAATATGAGAGTATAACGGATGTTGTTAAATGGTCGAACGAGAATTAAACGGTGATTATGAATACGAAACTAAAGGGAAGAGCGCTAGATTTTCTAATGCTAAAAACACAAGTACAGGATGCAATCACATTTGAAGAAATAAAGAATATACTAACAAAAAAATTTCAAACAAAATTAACGGTTATACAGAAATAGTGTAAACTGAAAGAAATCACAATGTTGCCGGGTATGTTTATTTCTGAACTGGCGTTAGATATAAACAAGAATGATCAATATGCATATAGCGTTGATTATGAAACACTTTCCAAATACAATGCAATTTTATTTAAACATCTCTAAAATGCGATATATTCAGTGGTAATATTTTTAAAATTATCACAATACTACATTAATTTATTATATTTGAAAACGTAAAACTTCATAAAAAAATAACTTTATTCAAATGTCGTCATTGAAATATAAGTCGCCTGGTTTAAACATCTCTAAAATGCAATGCATTCAGCGGTGATATTTTTAAAATCATCACAATAATACAATAATTTATTACATTTGAAAACTTAAAACTTCATAGAAAAAATGAACTTTATTCAAATGATGTCATTTAGTATAAATCGTCTGGCTCTCTATGTAAAAGCTGTAAATATTTCATTCATACACTTTTATTTTATTCCTTTCATACATCACAATACTACAATAATTTATTTTATTTAAAAACTTAAAACCATGACGATAAACCCAATTTAACTCTATGCTTAAAACTTCATCGAAAAAGTCTGCTTTAAAATCGTCTGTTCTCTATGTAAAGTCATTGAATGCTTCATTCATATCAGCTGTATTTCAGACTCAAAGAACTAAATAATTTTGCGTTAAAGAAATTCAGCAATACTTATATAATTCATCCTACATCTTTATGTGTTTACATTCTCCATAATTGAAAATTAGACTTCGTTGTAGACATAATCAAAGCTTGATGATCATTTAAACTCAAATGTATTGTAATTGCGCTGTTTCAGAATGTAGATACAGAGGAATTAAACAAAAATAAAGCAGTTTTAGGACGGATACAACACAAAATATGAATTAAAAAGAATTTTAAAAGTCATGATTTTGACACAAGATGGATGCCATATTTTATTTTGAAGTGGGCCACGTGATGTCTTCGTATAATATGGGTGTAATTATTATTTTAAATTTTATTTAAAAAGCTACCGAATAATTTGTTGAAATTTTTTTCATATTTTTTACGGGATTGTTTGAATATTTCCTAAAACTTTCAGAGCAATTTGTGAATTTTAAATTCGCTTAAAAAATGTTTGAAACATTACGTCCCACGGGGTTCAGTGTATTTCACTTTTTCAACCCGGGCTCAGTCCAAAACTAATTGGGTAATATTATTCATTTATATTCCCATAGGTTCCACAGACAGTCTCAACAACATACTAAAATTTCATTTTGATAAAGTCATTTTTACGGCAGTTATCGTACTAACGGACAGACAAACCGAATGAACAAAGTCATAAACGCTTTTCAACTATGTTGTAAAATGTTAAAAAATCGACAAATGATTTATTAGGAAATAAAAACTTAAATAAGGAAGTTGAAGATACAGTACGCCAAGCTAATCGAGGCGTCAAGGTCGGATCTTACGATTGAAGTAAAAAAAATAGCATAAAAAATTTCGAAAAAGCTGTTGAGTACACAGAGTTGATGGAAAACATTTTAGATGATAAAAGTGCAGGAATTATTGTCATAAAAAAAGTCAAAATAACGAGGAAATTTTATAGCAAATGGTTATGACGGCACAAATAAAGAACTTGAAAGAACTTAACCAAATAACACCTGAAAGGTAGGTTGTCATTAAAACAGACGCGAACATACAATGTATTGGGTGTGGAAAATTTAATAACCTGTGGAATAATTACTGGTTCAACCCCTAAAATAAGTGTAAAGAGGTAAATTTGATTCAAGATATAAAAAGGATACATGTTGAAAAGGACGGGGAATTACCGAAAATAAGAAAGACCAATGGAGAAACAAAATTCTGCGTAGAATGACCGAAAGTTGAGCATAAGTTTGGCCACAATGTTGGTACAACCAAAATTATTCGATTATAACAGACTGAATCAAAATAAGTTCAACGAGTATAAAAGAAATGATAGACAGACAAACAGGAGATAGATGAGAAAATAACGAATACTATCAACATTTGAGTATACGCAGTTTTTATTTTAGATTTTGACTATTTATGCGTGTCATTTCGCAAAAAAAGTTAGATTTTCTTCTCGAATTGTACCAGAAACTAATCAGCATCAAGTTAACCCACAAGAGATATATCTACTAAATTTGGGAAAATTTGGTCAATTAGTTTTTAAGCTAGAGTGGATACAACAAATTTTGGGGGCCATGTTACAAATAAAAGGCAAGTTTTTTTTATCCTGAATAGTACCAAAATCTAATCTATGCCAGAGTCACTTACAAGGGACTTACCTATAACATTTTATGAAATTTGATGAATCGATTTTTGAGTTAGAGTGGATACATATATTGCACATATAGACGCACATACACTCTCGCTCTCTCTCTCTCACACACACACACGCATACACGCACAGACCCCCCCCCCACACACACACACACACAGACGTCTTGATAAAAAAATATTTTTTCATGTTCTAGAGGTCCCAAAATGTGTAGATCCATCAAAAATTCGAGTTACGATTTTCAACACAATTCCAATCCTTTCCCTATACATTACCATACATTGTAGGAATAATAAAATGATATATTATTTTCAAATCTGAAATTTTGATATAATTCAAGTGAGTATCCATTTCATGTATTTTTTGTGCAATAAAACTCAAATAAACGTATTTAAAAAGATGAAAAATAAAATATTAGTGTGGAAAATCGAGTGCTGCCTACATTCGATTTTTAAAATAATATCCAAGTAAATTTAATATGTACGGCCTCATGCACATTCTATAGGTTCGCGTTAAATATCAGAAGCCATACTACATCCCAAGAAAATGAGAAAGTGTAATGTATTGCTCCTTCATGGAAATGATACCAAGAGAATATTAGTCTGTCTGTAATTTACGAAGAGAATACAGACATCAATAAATAACGTGTTCTGCAGCAAATGAACAATTTTATTCACAGTTGTTACATCGCGTTTATATTTGTTATGGACAGTATACTTAACTAGCCATTTCTCACGTTACTGCATATCACTCAATGTGATACCTACATATTTAATCAAAATTGTTGAGTTTTAATGGGTCGCAGCGAAAGGATATCAAATTGTATACGCATTGCTTTTCAAATGCAAAGTGGTGTAAATTTTGTTTCCCTTAGTATCTTCGCAATTAATTCAAATTATTGAAAATTTCGATTTTTTTTTCGTTGATCTGAAAGCTGAGGCTGGTCGAATATGGCAATAACCGATATTCTAGCTCGAGTGGAAGTGCTCTACCAGTTTGAAAAATGGTTTTGAATTTTTTTTATTATTCCTTTACAACGTAATCTATATTCCGAATTTTTTAAATATTCGATTTTATCCGTTGGCCTGGACGCTGAGAGAAATCGAATGAGACCAAAACCAAGATTCTAGCTAGAGTGGACGTAACCGATAACAGTACCGCAGCAACTCTATTTGTAGCCTGGTGCAAAGTAATTTTGACTGCACCTTTTCCCCTATAAGCCCTTATCAACACGGCGCCTATTGCGGGGGCACCATCCGCACTGTCCTTGCTCTATAATTGAAGACAGGAGCTTATAATTAAGCAAAGTGAAGCTGTATAATTAAACAAAGTGAAGCTCTATAATTAAACAAAGTGAAGCTGTATAATTAAACAAAGTGAGCTCTATAATTAAACAAAGTAAAGCTCATTAAACAAAGTAAAGCTCATTAAACAAAGTAGAGCTGTATAATTAAACAAAGTGAGCTCTATAATTAAATAAAGTGAAGCTCTATAATTAAACAAAGTGAAGCTTTATAATTAAACAAAGTGGTTTTGAGTTCTTTTTTATTACTTCTTTGCACCGCCACCCCGAATTTGAATTTTTGAAATTTTATATTTTTCCCTTGGTCTGAAAAAGCAAAAGGGTCGAATAACACCAAAACCAAGTTCGATAGTTTTGATACATCTCCATCTCACTTACTCAGTCAGCTCAGTGCATAGCTACTATATATTACCTTGCTATATGTTTGCTTGCTATCTATATATTATATAGATAGCAAGCAAAACATTGAAAAATGTGTCTACTTTTTTTTCTTACTTTTCACCACTCCCTTTTTGATTTTATTAAATTAAAGAAACTAGTTAAAAAATCTGGTATTACATTATTTCTTAATGGCTCAGTATTTATAATAAATTAAAATGAACATTTAATGGATTTATAAACTTCCATCTATTAAAAACGTTTTACCACGAAAAACAAGAAAAGTTCTTTTTGAGGGGCTTCGATTCGTCCACTAAGTAACAAATCAGAACTTTTGTTTCATTTGTTATAGCTTCGCAAGGGTGGTGCTGAGATAAAGTGGTATTATAGTGAGCTATATACAGTAAAAGTATTCAGCTTTTTCCTATTATTCAAATTTTAATTTCAAACATGGCGCGGGGTAGAAAGAATCTTGAAAGATGAAACGGATGTGGAAGTTTGTATCCTAAGTGGCATCATATTGTTACGAATACGTAACAGAAAATCATTTTTTTAATTTGATGGTCAGGGTCACTTGACCTTGGAGACAAAATCGGTTATCTGGGCGACGAATTTGGAAATATCTTCAAATTCAATTCTTTGGGTAGTAGTTTTATAAACTTCTCAAATTTTGGGGATTGTTCAAAGATCTTACGAGTTGCGTGTTTACGTGTTTTTCCCAGAACTTTCCACAGAGGGGATATAAGTTCGTCTTCGTTCAGCTGGGTTATTGACGCGACATGAGTAAAAGTTCGTGTCGCCCTCAATACAGAACCCAATATGCATTGTATCTACTGATTGCGTATACCCTTTAGGCTGTATTATAAAAGTCTGGTAGAAAATTGCAAAAAAATTAAATTTGTGATAAAAAAATATCGAAACATTTCCTTAAGTAGCTTGTACCATCGTCTCACACAAAAGATCAATCTTTTCCATTCGAAATATGCAAAAAATCTGGTATTTCACATCCATTTTTAACGAGTAACAGTGCTACTCATTAATTTTTTTCTCCGACCACTTCAAACAACTATTTATAACAAAGAATACATGTACGAAACAATTTTAATCGCACACACACTTTCACATTGAACCATTATTGATAATCATTGTTCTTTACATTGTACTTTGTTTCACATTGCACTTTATTTCACACTGTACTTTATTTCACATTGTACTTTATTTCACATTGCAATTTATTTCACATTGTACTATTCTTGAGGTATTACATATTTATTTCCTTATATACATAATGTATAAGGAAAATATTGTGACTGGGTCGAAATGTCGAATTCGAGTTTTCGACGGGAGAGCACATTTCAAGTATCCCTGATCATGAATCGAGAATTTTTTAGGTGATTCTGTGTGTATATGTGTGTGTGAAAATGTGTGTGTGGGGGGGGGGGGGGATCAGTGAGTGTGTGGAGACGATACCTCACGATTGAATGGAGCGATTCGAATGAAATTTGGAAAAAAAATCACAATCCGTGAATACTGGAAGCTCATTGTTTTAAAACACAATCGAAATTTTGAAGAAATCATCAAAAAATCGAAACCTTTAATAAAGTTACGCAAATAGACATTTCTTATGTAATTTTTCCTTAGAAAACGATTGACATAAACTTTAGAGCGCTAGCATGAACCGTTCTCAAGATATTGCACATTTTTCAAATAAATTTATTAAAAAATCCCATAAATTATTAATTGTTGAGAAACATGTTCACTTTTCATATGTAATATCATGCGATAAATTTGGTGACATCATTCTCGTGGATCTAACTCATTCCACTCATGAGAAAAGATAATTTGAGTAATACATTTGTATTTGAACGCCAATAGTCATTTATCTGCTGTAAGAATAACTTATTTCTCCGTCCATAATGCTTGGCGAGATTTTTGCGACGAATTTAGCGGAATGTCGTCATTTTGGCAACATTTTTAAATATTGCCAAATTAACGAAAATCTCTCCAAATGAATAAAAATGACGCTAAATCAATGAAAATGACGACTAATTGAAGAAAAATCTATATCTTGGATATAAGTATCTATTATAAGAATAATATAAGTATCTATTATAATATAAGTATCTATTATAAGAATAACATTTTTTTAACTGTAAAAGTAGTAAATATATTGCATTACATAAGGAAAGTCATGTGCTGCCCACATAAGATTTTTTTTAATTGTATTGCATTTATTTTCCCCACCTTTACAGTTAAGATGAATTTCCCACAAAACAAAACGAAATTTATTCTTCTGTATTTTAATTAGTATGAAGTATATTACACGAACATACAAAAAATCTATTTAGACTTTTAATCTATTTAGTTTAACTTTATGAAGCGAGTTAAGATTTTATTACGACTATTTTTGGAGAGCTAATAGTAAACGTTCCAAGGCTTAAACATCAAAGACTTGGTTGGAATATTGTATACTTGTTATAAGCAAGCTATCTTCGTATTAATAAATTTAAACATGATCATACATTTTGTTTATCCAAACATCTTAAATAAAATTAAACGTTTATAGACTTACATTGAAAACATTTTGATTAAAAAAATAATATTCTAAATGAATCTAAATATATAATCAATTGCATTTAAAGTTATCTTATTTACATTTAAATGATATTAATAATATATATATATATATATATATATATATATATATATATATATATATATATATATATATATATATATATATATATATATATATATATCATCATTTTAGAAAGATAAGCTATCTGGCTTGAACATTATTTTGATGACAACATGCGATGACATCATACATTGCTATGTGTATCTTTAGGAATTTATATGATTTGGAATTCATAGTATTTTGAGGAATAAACTAAATATTTTACTAGAATATTGTATTTATTTTCCCCACCTCTATAGTTGAAATGAATTTCTCTCAAACGAAAGGAAACTTATTCATCGGTATTTTCATTAGTATGAAGAGATGGCATAGTTTTATGATACTAAATTAAATGCTCTTTAGAACATTCAAATTCTCTTAATAAAGAATATTCATCTCACTGAAGAAGAGTAAATATTTCCTTTGTAGAAAAGGAAATACGTCTCATTATAAGGAGAAAATAGTCTAAGCGTAGACAGAAGTCTGGTTGTTGAAATTAACGAATGGCTTTGAGAAGAAAATGCATTACGCTATAGCAGGGGTCATCAAATTGTTGACCGTGAACGTATTTTTTACGCCTCTCAGCGGGATAACTGTAAACAGAGCCATTTGTGTGGACAAATTTAAACAACAGTTTTCTTTGCAGCTAATTGGTGAATGGACCAGTGAAACATCAGATGTTTTCAACTGTTATAAAGCTGCTGTGCATATGAGAATAATTGAGTTTTAGTATAACTTCGTTTTAAACGGCAAATATACTCATGTTCCAAATTTTAATTCAAGACGATATTGCTGAAAATAAGTCCAAATCTTGTCTCATAGATGTCCACCCCCATACGATTTAATGAAAATCGGTTTCATCAACTTCAGTCCAAATTTTAAGACGTTAAAAGTCAAAAATTTCATTTTTCACACGGTAGTACAAAATTTTATAAAATTGTGTTATGGTTTGATTTCCAATCTGCATTTTCAGCATTACTTTTAAATTAACAAAGCAAAATAAAACGATTTATTTTAATAAATTGTCGTGTTTGTATTTTTATCGATAGTTCAGTGGAAAAGCTAAATCGAAAGAAAATCAAGTTTTTGAATAAGCGTTTGAATTAGTATAGAGTATATAAGGCTAGATCTTGAGTCACTATTAAAGATTTTTGGACCGCAAAAGTATGAAAAGAGTTGAAGAACAAACTGTATTAAAAGTAATTAGTGACCATTATAATATAGTATATAAAATACTTATTACCTTTAAAAAAATAATTACGTTTGACTGTTGAAAAAGGAAATAATTTCATTGCAGAAAAAAATGTGTGTTTCAAAAAAGTTGCTAAAACTATTTGAACCAAATCAAATGAAGTTCTACAACATTCCAATAGTTACTTTTATAATTAACTAGTATTTAGTTAAGAGACTATGAAGATAAAATTGGGATTGAAAACTAAGTACATAAATTTGATCTTTAACATTCCCAAATTCACTCAAATTCGTTCTCATATACAAATTCCAATCGAATTCTATTCGAAAATATATCCAATATTATAGTTACAAATTTGTTAAATGTAAATCTGTATAAATTAAACAAACTGCATCTAATTTACAATAAACAATTGTTCGTCTACTGTTCCAATTAGTATAATGTGTTTCTGATGCATTTTAAGTTTTTTCGATCTTGTTTCAAATAAATGTCAACAATCTAATTGAAAGTTGGCATTTATTAAAATAAGATATGGGGTTGACGATTTTGCTTGAGTGAATGAAATTACCTTCTTGTCGGTTCTGACGAAGTAGGCTGTTATTTGTTTTTGAAACTAGTGAACCAGTTTTGTTATGTGTGCTGTATTTACGAAGTGTTTTATTTATTGTGTTTTATTGCAGCAATTTTGAGCGATTATTTGATTATCTAATTGAAGCCGAAAGTGATTTAATTAATATATTAATTTAACGCTTTCATATAATATTAATACTAAAGATTCTTCAAATATCTGAATGATCACCTATTTATTTGTTATTTTTTTTAAATTACTGTAAAGTTACATTTTTTAAAGTGGCAACCATACGAAAAAAATGCATTCACGGATTCTACCAGATACTATAGAAGTTTACCCAAAATAATACTTTAAAAACATTTTTTCAAAAAAGTCCAAATCAGAAATCTATGCATACCGTTATAATTTGAAATGTTTCTCCTTTTGGAATATCTAAATGATTTTTGTTTATTTTGCATCAATAATACCCTTTTTTGATAGCAACAAATTAGTTTTCTATCATAATCTATGTATAATCATAAGCAGTAATCCATCCAAAATTCACAAAAAAAGTCCAGAGCAGAAATTTATGCATACCTTTATAATTTGTAACGTTTTCCTCTATTTCCTAATATATACATTATTTTCGTTCATTTTGTTCGAATAATACGCTTATTTGATAGATATAAATAAATTTTACATACATAATATATATATAATCCTAAGCAATAACCTATTATATCACATGTAATACGATAATATACAAATTAAACATATAAAAAATGCTTATTATTTTATTTATCCCAAAACATTTGAACCTTATCTCCTTATAAAAAAAACAAAATATATTCTTCATTATTTTATTTATAAAAATCTGATGTGGGCAGCACATGACTTTCCTTATATAATGCAATGAATTTACTACTTTTACAGTAAAAATAAAATAGATTATTTTTATAGTAGTTATTTATATTCTTTCTAAGATATTGAATTTTCGTCAATGAGTCGTCATTTTCTATATCGTCGTCATCAATGAGTCGTCATTGATTTAGCGTCATTTTTATCCATTTGGCGAGTTTTTCATTAGTTTAGCAACATTTAAAAAAGTCGCCAAGATGGCGAAATTCCACCAATTTCGTCGCCAAAATCTCGCCAAGCGTTATGGACGAATAAATAAGTTATTCTTACAACAGATAAATGACTATTGGCGTGCAAATACAAAAGTATTACTCAAAGAATCTTTTTTAATGAATGGAACGAGCTAAATCCACGAGAATGATGTCACCAAATTTATCGCATGGTATTACATATGAAAAGTGAACATGTTTCTCAATAGGAATTTTTTTTTTATTTTATATGACATTTTGATAATTTTTTTGAAAAATGTGCAATATCTCGAGAATGGTTCGTGTTAGCATTCTAAAATTTATGTCAATCATTTTCTAATGAAAAATTACATAAGATATGTCTATTTGCGTAACTTTATTAGCGGTTTTGATTTTTTGACGATTTTTTCAAATTTTCACTCGAAAATTTAGGGGAGTCTGAACATTCGATTGCGTATAAAAACAGTAGGCTTCCAGTGTTTACGAATTGTGATTTTTATACCAAATTTAGTTCGAATCGGTCCATTCGTTCGTCAGTTATCGTCTCCACAGACTCACTGCCACACACACACACACACACACACACACACACACACACACATACTTTCACACACACACACACACATACTTTCACACACACACACATCCTTCCACACACAGACATCACTTCAAAAATGTTTGCATTCTAAAATTTATGTCAATCATTTTCTAATGAAAAATTACATAAGAAATGTCTATTTGCGTAACTTTATTAGCGGTTTTGATTTTTTGACGATTTTTTCAAATTTTCACTCGAAAATTTAGGGGGTCCTGAACATTCGATTACGTATAAAAACAATAGGCTTCCAGTGTTTACGGATTGTGATTTTTGTGCCAAATTTCGTTCGAATCGGTCCATTCGTTCGTCAGTTATCGTCTCCAGACTCACTGACACACGCACACACATACTTTCACACACAGACATCACTTCAAAAATGTTTGATTCGTGATCAGGGATGCTTGAAACATGCTCTCCCGTCGAAAACTCGAAGTCGAATTTTCGACTTCGAGGATTTTGTGGTTTTAACTATGAGAAAAAGCAAGTTAAAACCACAAAATACTCTTAACAAAAATGATGTCTTACGTGTAGAAAAAGGTAATTGCAGAAAATTAGTAACTTAACTCCAAACTAATTGCAATGACGTTCCACTAATTACTTAATAATAAATAAGATTATAGATCGGAAAGAAGGAGTTATTTCTTTTTATGAAATTAATGTATTGTCGACTATATAAAAGTATTTGTTCAATTTATTCCTTCCTGTATAAACGTTGAATTTATGTTTAATTTCATATTATACAAAATAATTATTCTTTTTTGTTTACGTATCTTCAAAAATAGAATGAAGTTTTGTGTTTAATAAACATCGCTAAATCGCTTATTCGAAATGAAGTTTAGAACTTTGTGTGCATTTTACGGGTGTATTTGAAGGGGTAGTAAAAATAGAATATACTAAATAATAGATTTCTAAACAAATATTTTTGAAAACATAAGACAATCTAAAGGGGATATAACCATTTCGAAATAAAGGAGCATTTATTTATTTTACCTTCTATAAATATTCATATATACCATGTTACTTAAATAAATTTCATTATTTAAATAAATTACATTTTCTTTAATTCGTAGCATTAACATCTAATATAGAAGTTGCAAAAAGCCAAAGTTATTTTTAAAAAACGCCATTCAAAATTCCTTACAATTCTTACAAATAACAGCCAATTATCGGAAATTAAAATACAAAACAATTGAAAACAGTTGATTAAAAGTATCATCCAGTTTCGGGAACAGATTTTTTCTTCGGAATATAAAAATAATAGCATCACCGGAAAAGACAAGAAGGAGTCTGTCAGTAAATAATTGCATCATATGATCCAGGAGGAAAATCGTTGTCAAAAGAAAATTAAAAAAAATAAAATAAAAAAGCGTAGGAGGAAATCAAAATGAAAATGGAAGGAAAGATTTGAAATACGTTCTCAACAAATATAGCTACTAACTTAAGCGAGCTATTAAAATCGAAAAGGGAAACAGTCGATTTCGGATGTTATATGGTCATCATCATCAACTAAATAAAAACAATCTTCAAAACTATTACGAAAATTTTGTGAATATATAGCAACAGAATTATGTAGTGTGTAATAAAAGTGGAGGAAACAAAATAATTCGAGATCACAGTAAGCTAAGTTCTTCCAAAACTTCCAAATATATACGGAAATTACGAAAATAGAAATAACTACCGTTTTTGAAAAACTGCATGTGTTATTTCATCAAATAAATTCAAACAGCTTTCTGTCAAACAAATTAGATACTTTGAATCAACTGCTCATTCTGTTACTAACAAAGTCTTTTAATTTCAGATTGTTTTAGAAACAGTTTAATTAATTGAATTCGTAGTGTGGGGCAGTCCTAAATTTTATTCCGTATTTGCTATAATTATAACTTTCCATGCAACATTTTCGTACATAACACATGTAGTACTATGAAGTATTCTAAAAAATTCGATGCGATGGTTTTTTCATAAAATTACACGTTTAAAATATTCTAGATGGTGATTTAAACATTTCGGAAGAACTGTGTGTGCTTATAAAAGAGGATGCATATAACTGTGGACATACTATCTGCATTTGCCACAGATATGAACGAAACTTGTTTCAAAACTAGTTGCCAGAACAGCTAAATCAAGTTTTTTAATAGGTAGCTAAACCGAACTGTAAAAATGTTTCACTTTTTTAAAGATACAGAAACTAAAAGAATAACAATTTATATTAAGTGGAAATCTTGCACTTTTTTGGTACAAAATAAAAGTTATGGTTAAGATGGCTACTCAAAATCAACCCCCAAAAGCGTCTGAAGTCCAAGCAAAAAAAACCTTTTGTGCTACAAGTATATTTTACTCTATTCTATACGAGGATCTACTTACATATGTTTATATTTACACCTTTTTATACCCAACTTATACGTAGGATGACAAATTGGCTGTCTAAGTGACAGATTCGTTTTAAGTATCAATTAAGAATAATTTTTACTGATAAAAAAAGAAAAAATATGAGATGAATTTGGAATAGTTGATTTAGGGAATATTTAAATTAAACTCAAGCCATCGATTTTATATGCAAGAAGTTAGTTTTTAAATTTTAGTTTTTAATATTTTATCAAGTTTAATAAGCGAGCTGTTTCGATCAGCAAAGGCTCGCAGTTTTCTCAATATTTATGTTTCCAAATTAGATTTGCGCGAAATACAGTTTTGTTTTTCAAATTCTAACATTGCATTTATGTGTAGCTCAGTTAAACTGCACAATATATTCTTTATGGAAAACGTTATTATTCGTTGTGGAAAACTTAAGCAACGTATAGAAGCACAAATAATACAATAATTGTATTATTTGAAATTTTATGCGTTTCTCAGGTTTTCCTTATCCTTCGCAAAAAGATCATTGTACTTATATATTCTTTAGTGCTAAATATGCAATAGTCCAGGCTTAAAAAGCCAGATATTAGATTTCAAGAGTTAAAGATCTGTGAAAAGTTAGTGAATAAATTATTCGAAAAATATATACGAATTATCTAAAGTTAGCACACTAATTCCTTTGTCTAATGCTGCTCACTCATATTTTGCCTTATACTGTTTTCTGATTGTTTTCCCTAATATTGTCTACTAATTGACTTGTCTAATGCTGCCTACTAATTATTTTAATAATTGCTGCTTACTCATCATTTTGTATAATGATGAATATTAATTGTTTTTCAAATATTGCTTACTAATTTTTGTCTATTTCTATTTCCTATCAATTAAAAAAAATTAGTAAGAGTTTGGAAACAAATTCAAAAGACTGGAAATACCACATTGCTAACTTGCAAAAATATTGAGTTCAAAATACCGAGACGACTTTGGAGGTTCAACTAAATAAACACGCTTCACAAGATTTTATGTACTTCACCTTTTGCTTGATGCTAAACAATACAATTTGTTGCTTTACATATTTCTCATGTTTACAATTATATCGAATCAGTTAACAATTTCCTCTCTGCTTGTGCAATTTTCAAATATTTATTTCCAAATAAAAGAGCTTATTCTTTAAAATTGTGCAAATAAAATTTGAAGGGTGCTCTATAAATTATAGGGCAATAGATTTAGTTTATAGGAAATTAAATACACTGTACAGTATATCGTTTACTAAAGGTACCAACTGGTTTCGGAAGCAAAAATCTGACTTCTTCAGCACAAAAAATCACATTTTCCAACGCAAGAAGGATTTCTGTCCTCCCATAAAATCTTCTTATACCTTAGCTGGAGTGATTGGAATGATTAGATTAGCTGGAATGATTGTGATTTTCAAAGACACCTTTTCTATCTCTAAACCCACTTGATTCCTTTATCAGATATGCTCTGTACTAAAACAAGTATTTTAATTTTCATATTGTTCAAATCAGCAGTGTGGATGAAAAAATATATATTGAACGTTATTTAGTTTATATTACGTGAATTGTAGTTGTAAGACCAGAAATAGATCTCACATTTGATGAGACACTTTTATGTACAAATTTATGGTGGCCAAAACGGCGAACAATACTTGTAGTCTGGCTGGCACCGATTTTTATAACTCCGTGAACCTAAAGGTCAGAAAACCACAAATTTAGGGGTGTCATGACAGAGGGGGCCGAGCTGGGCCTTACGAGATGTGGAATGATTCCATTGGAGTTATGGAGAGTACAAATAACTGATGCAAGCATTTGATATATGATCAAAGCCCAAGGCCGAAATTGGAGGTATTTGCCCATTGAAAATGATATCTGGTCATAACCACTATTTAGGATTTTCCGTTTTGGTCACATATGTCCCCTCCGCTGAAATGATATAATTAAATAGTGTAATTGAATTTAATTAAAATTTATGTTGTTAATAAATGTGTTATTGTTAAAGTTTAAATGGTGCAGTCAATGAGTATTATAATAACTAATAATGCCTTTACAGGACTCACACGAAAGTTAAATAATTGGAGGGTTTTATATAGCGGCACAACTAGCAATGTACGATTTCAATAATAAGTCCACTAATATGAGAATTTACGGCAATGTTAAGATATGATGATTATTAATAATTAATGTTAATTATAAAGTTAAGCTTTATTTGATTTTCGGTTCCCACAGTATTAAAGTAGGTATGACCGAGGGGGGGGGGGAGCCCTACGCCTTTTTATTAAAGCATCGTTCATCGTAGAACAAATTTAAAAATACCATTCGGTTATAAAGAACATACTTTATAAATTCATGTGAGTAAATTCTGCATAAGGGGCCGTCTTCATATCTAAATGTGCACAAACTTCGAAATTTTCAACGACAGCACTCGATTTTTAAGTTATAAACAAATTCTTGACCCACCAAATTCATCCAAACGTAAATATTCTCACAATTTCTATATATCTAGAGATACTCAATATTCTGTAATGTGCAATTTTTAAGGGTCAGCTCTATGTAGAAAAGCACAATTTGAAAGGCGAAATTTTGTTAATTGACCACAACTGTTCTAATAAAGTGTATCATTTGCTATTACACTGAAAGGCGTTATTGGTTTATTATGATATATCATTTTGTGTTTGAGAACTTAAACCTTCTTCAATAATCATCTTATGAGATATTAAAATGGTCAAATTAATAGACGAATTAAGCGAATGATGGGATTTGCACATTGCAATAACATTCTAATATGTCATAATCTTGAGATTAGTTCATCGAATAGATATTTTAACTATGTCTAACGGTTCTTAGGTTGTTGTAATAGCTATCATACTAAGCGACAAATATGCAAATTAGTCTTTTGATGTAAAGCTTCATCTTATAGTAATTAGAAACCCTAATTTTATTATTTATTATATTTTTATTATAAATTTTTACAAATTTATTACTTCTTTTTATTAATATTTTATTATCATAAATTATCACATAATTTTGTGACCCATTTCAATTCGCATTAACTCCGGGGGCTAGTAATCGTAGAATAATTAATAAAACATCATTAGAGGGATTATAGGGTCCCATTTATAACGATACAAGTTTCAATCTTCCACTCCGCTCTTAACCTTTCGATACAGTTACAAAATTACTTTTATTATGTTGCATTTATACTACACAAAATTTTATGAAAACTGGGTAAAAAGAATGTTCGTTATATTAAATAAAGATTAAATTAAATTTGGCATAACTTTTTTCAAATTAGTCATTTTTTTAAACTAATATACGATCCATAAATCCATTCTGATGATGAATCAATGATGACATGGCGAAAGTACTACAAGGAAGAAAGAGCTGAAATTCTGCATATTCATCAAAAAAGTTTTTATGAATTGATTTCCATCAAAATAAGTCTATGTTCATGTTCATATAGTTTTTCGAATATTAATTTAATAAATCATATTTCATAGAAAGAATTCGTAGCGACGCTCATAAGACAGTACTAAATGCCTTGAGCTGAAGACGTCTTTAGCTCAACGCTATGATACTGACCTACCACGCTTTGGCCTTAGGATCAAATCCCGGCACTGCCAAGTTGGTGAGTTCACATTATCGCTACAAATTGGTTAATAAAAATAAAGTAATTATGTATGGGTTGCTTAGAAGTAACGCATAAAAAAAATTACCGTGAGACGATAAGTATTACAGACGATATGAATAAAACTCTGGGAAACTAATTTAACATTAGGAGCTCAAAACTTTGCATACTCATAACTTGGAATTGCTTCATTCAATTGGCTTGAAATTTGATATCAAAGGTTGCATTTTGCTCTAGATTAGAAATATATATTGCTAAACTTGGGTGTTGCCATAATGAAATTCCAAAGTTTGTGGGCATTTTAATATGAAGAGCACCCCCTTATGCAAATTTATGCACAATAATTTGTAAAGGACATAATTCCTTATCGAATGAAATTTGATGTACGAGCAACAATGCTCGAATAACAAAGGGTGCGGCTTTCTTCCCTCTCAGCTGTACATACAGCATTCTACAATAATTTATTTCACTTTAATATGCAATACAATAACTTATTCTTAACATAATATCAAAATAGATAGTTGTTTTGACATAACACCACATCAGTTTCGAAAGAAAATTTCTCTAACATTGAAAAATGTAAACTATTGTAAAATTTGGTTTATTGGTCTTTATGGAAGAAGCTTTCTATTTCCTACAAAATAACAGTTATATCCGTCTTTGTGACAACAGTATAATACTACTAAATTTCATCCTTATGCCCTTAAGTTGAAAAGTTAGTTTGTTCTGTTGAAGTCGTCAAAAGAGGAGAATGTTCTTTAAATAAGAGGCAAATGTAGGCATTCTGCCAAAGAAGTGATTCTTTTATGAATGTCTAAAGTGTCAAGTAGTGACAGCCATAGCTACAGCTAAAAGTCTATAGACCCAACTATCCATTGCATAGATGAAGGAAATTCATTCAATCTCTTATAGTGCATACAGTTATAAAATGTTTTCAAAATTATATTTTTGCTTTTTCAATAATATATTTCATTCAAAAGACTATACTGTAGAACCATGACTGGTCACAAGACGAGGAAGTAGGAGTAAATTTTCACACTTTGGTAAACTGGTTGTTTTGACAGTATGAATTATGCTGCGCTACTTACACATTACATATAATTTATTTAGTAAATGTTATAATATATGCTCCCCCCACCTTGAAGAATCCTTGTATAGTATCCAGTAAGAAAAAACTTTGCTCTGAATCAATTTCTTAAGGTTAAAACCAAATCGGACTAACTCAGTCATGGTTTCGGTTAAGAAATTGTAGCAAATAAATGAGCCATATTCATATTCCAGCCGAAAATACTGGACGTCTTAAATACATTCCAAACTAAAAAGAAATTTTCAAAAGGCCTTATATTTGCAGTACTATTTTATTATTCACGATAATTAAAAGTGGCTGAAAATATCAGGCATTGCTAGAATAAATTTAGCTTCATTCAAAGAAAATATTTTGTAAATAATAAAGAAATCATTTATCGTACGTAAATGGTATCATGTGGGTAATAAATTTCAGATTTATGTAACCCAAACAGTCATACTTCAAATCTAGACTATTATAAACAAACAAGAATATGAGTACCAGAATATAAAATACTTCAATCTATTTATAATATTTCAATTACATCACCTTCAATATTTTAATTACATCAACTACTTGGAAAATTCGTATTTCGGTATTACTCTGACTTCGTCCTGCAGTTAACCTTATAGGGTTGAGACGTCGTTGGAATCTTATCTCAGTAGATCAACGATTAGAACATTGGCTGAACAGGTCGAATGTACACCTGCTACATGACAATTCGTTGGATATGTAGTTCGGATCACCAGCTGGAATAGTGATACTTTTACATTGGTGTCAGAACAAATTAACCCTTCAAGTCAGATGCAGTGATGGTAAGGGTTGGAAACAGACCAAGTACCGTATTCTCAGTGGACCCTAGGGAAGTTGGCACCCATTTCAACATCACAAGCACATAGGATGCTAGGATAAAAAAAAATGCAGGAAATACGAAGGTGGTCATGTTGATTGTCAGTTGCACTCCAATCTTACTTCAGTAGAGGAGATGATAGGGTTTAGTTCAAAAGTAAGTTAAAATCTTGCCCTTGGGCAAATCCTTGTCTAGTAGTTCAACAGTTATAGTACTGGCTACCCAGTTCAAAAATCTGCGATTCGATCCCTGGCTAGGATAGTAAGAACTTTACAACCTTGCAGGATTAAGTTGTTAGGAAAAATTAATGTGAAACCCTATTTTCTCAACGAGAAATCAAATCGCCCCGATCTTCAGCTGGCCAGATGACTCTTCTGCATCCTCGACCCAGACCGCTCGATCTACCCGAAGGTGTAGGGTATCTGTTTGGACGGCAGGGAAGTGCTACCCAATTTAAACCGGAACCCAGTGGGGCCGGCCTCCACAGGGACAGTACCCACCTTCCCCTACCACCAACTTCTCGGAAAGACTTACGAACCCACATATTTAACATGCCCGCACTCCGGAAGAGAATGGGGACAGTTTGGGAAAAGCCAGGGATCGATCTTGGATTGCCTGAGGATAATCCTCGTGCGCTAACTACCGGGACGCCCCACCCGAGGCATACGAATCTGCATCCATTTAGTTACTGGGAGTATTATTTATATTTCTATATTTTGAAGTATATCCTACATAGTGCATAAGGAAATTATTTTAATCCATTCAAAAATATAAAAGAAATAATATGTTACATTGTATAACTCATAACGTGAGAAAAACCAGAAACTCAATGACTAGAGTTAAAATTTTTAGAAACTGAGTTTTGTACGGATAATCGTCTCCTTCCATAAGATCGAAATAAAGCGAGCAATCAGCACAACGAGGACTACTAGATATCCGACGGTAGCGTGACTATGGTTGATTTATTGCTTTGTTTTTATTGGATGAAAGGGCGGGTCATTCTTACATCCTATGATGTTGTAATTATATTGCTATTCTTCTTTCATGCAAATAAAAGATACTGATAATGCTTTGTAAAGATTTCCCCGTTGAGGTAAGATTATAATGGCTTTCAAGCAACTTAATGTTGCAGAATTTATGCAGTGTAAGCAGAAGTCGTCTGAAAAACATCAGAAATTTTCTAAGAGCCTACGATTTATAGATGTGGTTTCAATTCTGGGTGAGATATGGCGAATAGGATATTATCATGCATAAAAAAAATCAGAGGACTGAGAACATACAGATTAGAAGTTGCATTTTAATCTGAAATTTGAATGAATAAAATATAGAATTTACTTCATATGATAAGAAAGAGAAAAAATAATCGGTTCAGTTACTGAATAGATAGATCATCACGTGATCAGCCAAAGATCCGTTATTCAATTCTTTGCAGAAATAAGATATATTTACAATTTTGTCTGTATATTCTATTGGCAGTTTGATTTTTCAATCAAAGACTTTCAGGTTCTATCCCCAATTGTTGACTAGATATGTTCAAGATTTATATGGATTAATAGAGGATCCTAAGAGTATCTGCACAAAGAGTATCTGCTCTTGAGATTTGCCAGATGGCTGATACACGAGAGTTGGATTGATACAGGAGATCTGGGAAAGTTCAAAATTAATATATTTTCTAATTTATTTATAAAATTAACTTCACACATCATTTTTAAATAACAAAAATAAGCTAAGATTCATGTATGAAACTAAGTTTATAAGTCTGCTAAACAGTAAAAAAGAGTATCTTTAATGTCTTCAAATTACGATAGTGATGCTTGTCAGGCGATTATTTTGTTAAATATTCACTTTCTTCTGTATTTATTTCAATGTCAAATTAAACTGAATAATATTTTTAAACATGCACAAGTACTATTGTACTCTTTAAATGTATCATCACACCCCCCCCCCTTAACACACGTATCGTTTCACTACGATTGAGAACGTTTTATACGATTGCAGTTGGTGGCTGTAGCTGTATCTTGAAAAATGAAAACATTAATTTATTGAAGACATACTTTTATAAAAGTAAAATTACAATTAATAATTTAGGTTATAAATACTATTCAAATAAACTGTATATTAAAAGAAGAAAAGCTTTGATAAAAGCGGTATCAAATCTGTATTAGGATTATTGACACCTTCTTCAGATATTGTTGCTGCTACATGTCACAAATTTGGAAACCAAAATCCACACTTCTTTGTTGGCAAAATTCTGCTATACTTCTTTTTTTTCTTTTTTAAAAAATCTGATGTGGGCAACACATGACTTTCCTTATATAATGCAATGAATTTACTACTTTTACAGTTTAAAAAAATGTTATTCTTATAGTAGATACTTATATTCTTTCAAAGATATTGCATTTTCTTGAATTAGTCATCATTTTCATTGATTTAGCGTAATTTTTATTAATTTGGCGATATTTTTATTAATTTGGCAACAATTAAAAATGTCGCGAAGTTGGCGACATTCCGCCAAATTCGTCACCAAAATTTAGCCAAGCGTTATGGATGGAGAAATAAGTTATTCTTACAGCAGATAAATGACTATTGGCGTTGAAATACAAAAGTATTACTCAAAGTATATTTTTCATGAATGGAACGAGCTAGATACACAAAAATGATGTCACCAAATTTATCGCATGGTATTACATATGAAAAGTGAACATGTTTCTCAATACGAATTTTTTTTTTTTATATAATTTTTTGATAATTTTTTTAAAAATGTGAAATATCTCGAGAACTGTTCATGTTAGCGTTCTAAAATTTATGTAAATCGTTTTCTAATGAAAAATTACATAAGAAATGTCTATTTACGTAACTTTATTAGCGGTTTCGATTTTTTGACGATTTTTTCAAAATTTCACTCGAAAATTTAGGGGGTTCTGGACATTCGATTGCATATAAAAACAATAGGCTTCCAGTGATTATGGATTGTGATTTTTCTACCAAATTTCATTCGAATCGGTCCATTCGTTCGTCAGTTATCGTCTCCACAAACTCACTGACACACACACATACTTTCACACACACACACACATACTTTCACACACACACACACACAGAGAGAGAGAGAGAGAGAGAGAGAGACATCAGTTCAAAAATGTTTGATTCGTGATCAGGGATGCTTGAAACGTGCTCTCCCGTCGAAAACTCGAATTTGAATTTCCGACCCCGTCACAATACTTTCCTTATACATTATGTATATAAGGAAAGTAAAAAATGCTTTTATATACTTGTTTCTCAAGATCTGCTCTACATAGAGTTTACATAATGACTGATATATAGTTTCAGCATCAAATTGTTGAGGAAGTAGAGCGGTTTATTAAGAATTTTCATAAATGGTTCTATAGATGTCAGTTCTGATTTTACAAAAGTTAAAATTGATCTTAAAACATATATTTTTTGAAATCTCGTATAAATACAGCTTAGAAGACAATAAGATAATTGATATGGATTCAGCATCAAATTCTGAAAAAGTCAGGGTGTACGTACTGGGAATTTTTCAATTACAATTTGAAAAAAATTAAACATCTATTTCTCAAGATTGACTATAGAAAGTCTATATGGTGACTGATTTGAATTCAGCATTAAATTCCGGAGGAGATCGGAAGATTCTCTCTCCAGATTCCACTTCAAGGTTTCTTCACTTAACTTTTCTTCACCGGTTTAAAAGATTTCCTATAAACATCTATTTCTCAGGATACGCTTTAGCCAAAGCTTAGATGATTACTGATATGGACGTCCAGAGTATATAGTATATAGAATGGGTTCATTAAGGATTTCAATTTTTGAAAATGACACTTCCGTTTTTCAGAAAATTGATATGACTGTAAGAAATAAGAATGCAAAAGGAATAAATATACTTTATGCTTGCAAAAAAATGAAGTGTACACACTATTTGCCACCATATGACGTCATTTGCCGCCACAAATTTCTTGTTCCTTTTTCATATCTATCATTATAGAAAATTCAACAGTGGAATTTCCCATGTCAAGCATTACATTTAATACAGATGGGGCGGACATCATTATATATTTCGATTGAATTTTCCATTAACGCATTTACGTTAAATATGTAATTACTTAATATCATTAAATATATACTATATTATAACTTTTTAAAAATTTTCGAAATATCAATAACTTTTCATTTTAATCTTTATTCGATTGATGAAATTAACATATCTCTTCTTGTATCAGAATTTTGTTTTAATCGAGTGGCAACCAGGTGCATAGAACAGCTTGCAAAGTATCGGGTTGAGTATTTCAAACACAATCATGAACGCACAGATTCTGAAGGTGATTAGTTTTTGTTTTTTAATGCTCAACATGAAAAATACATATTCTAAATACTTGATTACAGATTCCTAACACCATAGTTTCAAGATATGCTTTATATATTACCAAGAAACTGGTATGCTGTTGTAGGAACTTTGACACCTATAGATAAATATAAGACTATTCATATATAACATAATTTATTTTTAAAATATACTGTTTTTTTCATTTACACTTTATGTTTTAATTTTTATTATGCACATTCAAAAATTGAATTTCATGATAATTCATAAAGCAGCAATCCTAACATTTAATTTTTCGAAACAGTTTAAACCTGTTATATACGGAGAAAGCGATGAAAGCAATTGTAAGAAAAGAATTTCGGCCATATTCAATCCAATAGAATATATATTATCATCATTATAGAAACTCGTAGTATTTTTACGTTGCTGTTTTTAACACCCTTTCCGCGTTTCTTTCTCAGTGTTATTTTAAACATATGTCTATAGCAGAAGAAATTTTTCACAGTACAAATAAATCAGAGTAGAAGTAAATCTTTCTTGAAAGAAAATGGGATTTATTAAAATACTAATTCTAGAAATCTATGATTAATATAGTTCTCTTTTACATATCCATAAATTGAATATATTATTCTAGCTTGGGTTGGTTAGTCCCATTAATTAGCCTTTTTAGTCCCATTAGCCTTTTCAGTCCCATTAATTTACCAATATAATGAAACTTAAATTTATCACTTAATAATAAACAATATTGGCGATTTGGCGACTTTTAATACTTTCCTCTGTGGTAATTCTTCACAGTTCCATCCGCACTCCATATTTTTTGTTTAATTTTATGTTCCTATATCCTAAACAGACACTAATTACTGTATTTTTTATTATCATAATTATTTTTCCCACTTGAGTGCATTGTTGATTACTGTTAATTACTAAATAATACATTTTTATTGCTATTACTGAAATCGCTAAGATATAAAATTGCATAAACTTTCATGATACTATAGAAATGTATGCATTTGGAACGTTTCAAACATTGGCAAAGTTCAATTATATAGCTAACAATAAATAGATATCAAATGGCGCAAAATGTCAATTTTTAAACCGATTGTATTGATCAACCATAGAAAAAACTTTGGTATTCAAATAAAATACCGGTGGCACAAGTATATTTTAAGCTAAATTTAGTAAAAATATTATGGATTTCTTTTAAAACTGCATATTTTATAAATATAATGCTATATTCATATTCTATAAGTTATCAGTGATGAAACTTAAATTCATTATTAATTAGTTAATTGTCATTATTGGCGAGATTGGCACATATTCTAACTATTTCAACATAAAATACTAATTATCTAAGTAACGGCTGGTGATAGTACCTCCGAAACAGTAACATTCGGCACAACGTCCGAAAATACACAAAAACACACTTCTGACTCAACTTTATGGAGTAAAATATATTTTATAGGGATTTTTGACTGCTCGCATTCAACATCCAGATATCTAACTTAAATTTGCCTTAGATTAAAAGGCACTTCAGGGTGCTGTTTTTGACACAATTATACTCGTAAAATGTGAGTCTCCATTCCTTAATATATTATAGTAAGCTTATGAAGTGTAGTAAGAGAAATCTTACTTCACTTCATAATATTTATTGTAGTGTTATGTTAATTTGTTGAAACAAATTAACTTATTTCTAATTTCTATATTTATCAAAAACTGCAATTACATCATTCCGTAACTCAAAGAATATCTTCTTAATATACTTCATTTTGAATAATTATAATATAATAAGGTACTTTATTATATTTGATGCTTTATACATATATTTGATGATACTTTATAGTATATATTTGATGCAGTAATAACGTATATATTTGATGCAGTAATAACGTAGATGTTTCATAAGTTACCACTATATGATTCACATTCAATAAATTCAAGAAGCAAATATTGTTGTATTAATAGTAATACTCGTATCATAGTTTGTGAATCCTTTGAAAGTATGAAATAAAAATATAGAATTAATAAATATTTCAAAATGAGATAAATAGTTGAAATTTCTTCAATAATTTGTATGTGTAAGGATAAAGTTAACATTCAACCTTGTAAAAATAAACAAAGGTAAATACTGTCATTCCTGAAATTTACATTACTGTGTAGTTAAAATATTTTATATTTTGTACTGAAATTTAATTAATCATATCTACAAATAGTTATCGACAATTATTTTATAAATGTACATGTGCTATCTATTGAAAGTGATATTATGGGAGCAACATATAAATTACATATTTAGATTTGAATGAAATTCTATAATGCAATGTAAAAATAACAGGTTATATTTTAGTATATTTTAGTTTAGAACCCGTTTCTAATATTTTAGCATATTACTGAACTGTGACTTCAAAATGAAAGTTCAAATGAAATTTAAAAAATATATTCTAGTTTAAAGATAGCACTAGTACACGTCTAATGCTTTTCAGAATAGCAATGTGGTGTCTGGCTGACTTCATCTCTAATTTTTTCATTTGAAATGAAAGTTCAGAATGCTTATTTTCTGAAATGAAAGTGTGAAACTATCAGCAACACTTACCTTGAAATTCCTTCCGCGCTGCACTCACATTTGTCACGATATTTGCCACATGTCCTAGCACAGCAGAAAAGAGGAATAAACCTCCCACAAGTTCTAGAACTAGGAAGAGGTACTCCCCCCTGGTGCGGGGACGAGGTAGGTCACCAATAGTCGTTAATGCTAAAGTACTCCAATAAAATCCATGCAGATATTCACACAGGACATCACTGCAGTGAGCATCTTTAGGACTAAACCAGTCACGTGATCCGAATCCTCCGTTCTTTGAAATAATGTGAAATAAGCACGCGTTCCAATGGAATATTACAAGAACATAGTGCGTAAGTGATAGCGCTCTAAAAACGTTTGGATAGTTCGTGTGTCGTTCCGTGCGGTCTAAAAAGGCCCAGAATCGGTATATCTTTACAAGCCTGAAACAACGGAGTATGGAGTTAAAACCTATTGAAAGGTAAAGGCAATCCAGTGGCAAGAGACATAGGCAATCTATGTAAAACATGGTGGAATTTATGTAGTGCTGCCTCAACTTCAAGGAATCCGTTTGAAGGACGCCCTCCTCTAAAAAACCAGTCCTAAAATGCACTGCAATGTCTAGAATGTAAATGAGGTCGGATAAATAATCAAGTGTGAACCATGCATGCAGAGTTTCGGCTGTAATTTCTTGGAACGCGAACCTGTAGATGATGACCCAGAAGTTATAAAGGAAGGCTACGCTGACCACAACTGACCAGTAATAACACAGGCGTCCAGACGGGTCAAACACAAAGGTCCACTTACACATGGACCTATCACTGCTAGACGTGCTCGTTTCCCACTTTTCTAAATCCTTTTTAATCTCCCTTCGTTTAAGTCTCCCTTGGGATTTCCTTGGAATTTCTAATTCTGACCCAATGTGCGCTTTGTTAACGAAGGCATAGGGTTCTGAAGCACCAACCCTCCTCGTGACAGTGTCAATAAGGGACTGTCTAGACTCTGACCCTTGTTTTTCACTAGGCGTGCCGGGCGTTCCTCCCGAATGGGGCGCACCGACACTGCTCACCATGCAGGACATTTCCCCGCCAGTCGATGTTATGATACCAGGCACAACACGTGGACCGTTCGCCGTTACACATCCTGCGGTTCCGTATTTCACATTCTCGGGAGCAGCATTATTGACCACAGTGACGTCATCGAGATCATCGTCCGCCTGGGCACCCTTGGAACACTTTGAATACTTCACGATCCGGGCACTGTCACGGAATGCCGTGATTTTACGCATGCCACTCTGCATCGCAAAATTTCAGGGAGTCAGGCACTGCTAAATAAATGATGTGCCGGAATGAATCATTGCTAATGATTCGTTCAATAAGTTCTATATCCACATGAAAAATTATTAAGCTTTTAAATATTTATAGAGCTGCACTAATTAATTATTTTCTCCACTGTGGAATAATTTTATTGCATTTTATATACTATTAATTTCATATATTTTCATAGTCAGGCACTATATCATCTTAATAATATTTTTGTATTTACTATTGCGTTATTTACCTATGTACTATACATATATCATTTATGTACTCAAATATGAAATGTCTTCACTTTAGGAAATATTATAATACTAGTGTCGTCAAGGAATATTCTGGTATATTTCCTCCCATGAAAAAACATTTAGCACACTTTTTAGGCACTATAGATAGGTGAATTTGTTTTGCTTGAGTGAAATATTTGCGTCAGCACCTCTTTAACTTCAAAGTACTAAAAGAACAGCTTTCAAAAATATTTGGAAACTACTGGTTTCCCTAAATTCTATTGCGATATTAAAATATTCCTTTAAACACTAAGTTCTTTCATTTCTTAAAATATTACTTCAACCACTCTTTGGAAATATAATTATAACAAAGTTTTTAAAACATCATTTTCCACTAAGAAATCCTTAATTCTAGCTCTGTACCAATATAACCGTTTTCTTCTGTCTAGCATAGATTGCGTAAAATATACATTACATATGAAGTCATTAAATATTTCATAAAACTTATTTCTAAGTTGCTCTGCATCCGACCTTTCCTGATCTACCTTTTTTTCCGACACTAAAATTTAAACTTATTACTCTCAATCTTAGTAATTTCTAAACGTCTAAAGCAATCTCTGTTAAAATCAATTAGTATATTTATATTTTATTCTTTTATAAAAAAAAATTAAATTGAAGTTGCAAATTTCACATTTGGGATAAAATCCACTATTTTTCCAATACTATTTATATTAAAATATTTTAATATGAATTCACTGGGCTGAATCACGTCAATTTCAGTAAGGCTCATACAGACTAGCATCATCATATGAGTTGGAATTAAATTAAAGTGTGCAGAAGATTCGAGTCGTGACACCGGCCGCTCCAAGGAAAAAGCCAGTACCAGAAACGAATATTGACCTTAGGAAACATTAAAAGACGTTCAATATCAGATCACATGGCATGGTGTCATTCAAAAACACGCTGCGTAAACAAAGCTCTGCGCGCAAAACACAAAATCCTACCTATTTTTTCTTATCACTTCTCTATTATTTCCACATGAAACGCATCTAGGAATCACTTCGCACACTTTTGGTCTTGCGCCTGTATATTCCATTTCTCCCTCATAGTCATAACAACCAGTCCGGTTGTAGGACTCTGTATGATATGACTGGCATCGCGCGCGACTGGAGCGGCGTTGGGGAGGTTTTTGGAAGGCGCATGCGCAACAGTCTGTGTCTGTCCAGGGGTAGGGGGGTCGCTTGAGGTGAGTCTATTAGCGGTAAAGGTGGGGTGGGGTGTTACACTTTGCTCCTGTGGTTTTTCCTTTGAGACGAAAGGCAAATTACGAAAATATCTTCTTAAAATAAGCGAGGAAGCATGCAGATTTTACGTAAATACTTTGATGGCGATAAAGTTATGAATATGAATCACATTAAGTTTATTTTTGGTTTCTAGCCATGGACAGAAAAATGCTGTTTGAATAATCGAGGGTTATAATTTTTTAATATCGCAGAAATAATTAATGTATTATAGATATCCAGTTAAGAGTAGTTATTTGCTATTGAGCACAAATTGAAGATGCGAATTTCTCGAGTATGTATCGAAATATTTGCATGAAGTATCAAAGCATAAAGAAGTCGATGTGTATAATTTACGCATCGATTTCATCGTACGTTGATATTCCATATTTCTATTTGCTCTATAATGACAATTTTCACATTGCACGATTGTATATTTAACAGGATTGAATGTCTTTCTTTGTAGTGAATTTATCAAAAACTAATTCAGAAATTCATGAATTTACAAACGTTCAATTGCGTTTGACATTAATATAGTTGCAGTATTTCCAGATTGTGATAAGTGTATAAAATTTCATTTGCATTGCTCCAGTAGTTTTTAAAATATCGTATACACAGATTCACAGGACACACACACACATACAAGCACACACGCATACACATATACAGAAGTTCGTACCCAGCTACAATACTTTCCCTTTCACTATACATGTAGGGAAAGTGATTTCCCTACATTTATTGTACATACATGGAGAAAAAACACAGTTCAGTACAACATTGACCACATAAATAATTATGACACAAAATTGAATTCATTAAAAAAATATTGTGCACATTTTGCTAAGTAATATTTTACTAGTAGGAGTAATTAGACATTTAAGGAAAAAAATTTAATAGTAAATATAAATATAAATTTAATAGTAAATATAAATATAAATTTAATAGTAAATATAAATATAAATTTAATAGTAAATATAAATATAAATTTAATAGTAAATATAAATATAAATTTAATAGTAAATATAAATATAAATTTAATAGTAAATATAAATATAAATTTAATAGTAAATATAAATAGTAAATAAAAATTTAATAGTAATCCATCGGAATCTCGATGTAATCCAGGTTTTCTAGACTGTAACAAATTATGATGACCACTTCTCCACTCTGGCCATTTGAAGAGTTCATGTGAATTGTCTTTCATTCCTCTGTTGAAAAAATCCATGGGGCAACCATAACCTCCTACAGTCACTGCACCATATGCACTGTACCATATTTCTTGGACAGTTAAAGTATTAGGGGTATAGTACTACCCCCACTCGTGATATTTGTCAATCTCCGGATCTCTTATTAATAAACACTTAAATAAAAATCCTATGCCCGTACTGCACATTTACTTGTTTATATTTGTCTATAAGTAAGGATTGACAGCTTCGTCTTGAAAGCTTCTTCAGCTTGACAAAATAAATCCTCGAAAACTGTAATAGTTGTGTAAAAAATATTATCCTAGGAACTGCATTTCCTACTGAGCGTTTTTGTACTTTACTGTGTATATATCCTTTTTATAGTTTAAAAGATATTTCGAGTGAAAATAACAAAAGTGAAGCAAAAACTCTCTGGAATATAAACGTTAGGTTTCTCGAAGAAAAGGTAAAATATATATATTATAAAGGTTAAATATATATTTGTATATTCATGAAAGGTTTCATATTTCCGACAAAACAAGATAAAAATTGTCCAAAAAATTTTATATAAAAATTTCTGATAAAAGTTGTTTACATTTTTATAGATTAGATTCAGATATATAAATGTCCTACCTAAAGTATTTACATTTTTCATAGAACTCCGATTTTAACCAGACTTTAGATGATATTCACATCAAAACTTTAGTATTCATGGATTTTAAAAATTGTGATTTTAGTATTAATAGTTTAAGTAAGGTAAGTGACCCAAATATGGACACCCCTAAGCATCTTAGTTATTATAATGATTGTTTTAGCAGATAAAAATTTGAAAATTGGTGGATGTATTCTCCTTGCGGGGGGTAACAGGGAAAAAATGTTAATTGAGTTAAAAACAACAGATAGATGCTAATAATGGACAGTGCCCATGTTGGGAACCTATACCCATATTTGGAACCTTTACACCTAATATGGGCACCCTTAAAACTTATGCTAAAAAGACACCTTAAATCAACATAAAACTTTAATCAGAGTCGGCACAAGATGAACATACAAAAATATAAAATTTTTCCTTACTTGTAAGGCCACAACATCCTTCATGTACACAAACACGGCACCTATTACACTGTATCATGTCTAATTGTTTTTCTTGACGACACAGTACACAATAGCAGGACTCTTTGGAGCTGGATACACCACTGCAGGACGGCTGAGCTGCAGCAGTTGATATTACATTTGTCTTGGGGTTAGGCTTGTGTGCTGGTTTCGGCTTAGCTGCTCGTTTGGACTTGCCAGCTGCTTTATGCTTGGGTACCTTTTTTTTTTTGGAAAAAGCGATTGCACCAGTCTTACAGCTCGAAGCTTTAAAGCATTTCTTCTGTTAGTCTTTTTAAAATATCGAATATAGATAATTGATGAATATCTGTGTCTTTTTTACAGCAATCCCCATATTAGGTATAGTGCCCATATTTAGGCCACTTACCTTATTAAAAATAGCATCTAATGAAATCCGTCTGAGCTCACTTTTGAATTTAGTTCAGATTTTTCTTCGATTTTGTTTGCTGTAGACAGTTTACAATATTTCTATGTTATAGTAGTTTACAATATTGCTATGTTACAGTAGTTTACAATATTGCTATGTTACATTAGTTGTACAATTACAATAGTTTAAAATGTTGTTATGTTATTGCAGGGAAGAAATTATAATATATTTTAATATATATATTTTAATATAGATATTCTTATCAAAGATCTACTTGAAATATGTCTTTCAGTTTTGTAATTTTTACATAGCCAAATGAATATTTCAGCTATTACTAATTTAGAAAATGCATATTATGCACAAATTTTATCCTCAAGTATGAATAAAAGCCTTTCCAGATCATATCGAATTGAATAAAAAAAGGAAATAAATCGAAAAAGTTATGAAGGGAATATTTTTATTTGCGGAATGTAGCACTTGAAAGCTCTCACACCAGTTTCGATATCATAAAAAAAATGAAATACGAAAATAATCTGAAAAATTATCTAGAGTAATAAAGAGACCAAAGCAGATTCACCTTTAACCAATAAAAGCAAAGAAAATAAACTACAATTGACTTTAAAATAAACCACAATTGTCTTTCCCAAGGATATGAATATTTTTTTCTTATCGTCTGTTTCACAGAAAAGCTCACTTTGGGAATTTATGTGAAAAATTTTGGATTGAGTAATAAGAAACTCCATTCCGAAGAAATATTTATTATAAAATTCTCAAATATCATATTTTATACAATAACGTTCTTTCAATTAGCAAATAATCATCTCTTTTCTACATGTACACTGTTAATAGATGAAATTCCAAAAGAGAAATTTTGAAGTGTAAAAAATGGAAAACCTAAAAGTATTGTAAAGAAATTCTAGTAATTTCTGATAAAGCTACAGTGCTGTAGTAGGTAGCATGCTTGGAAATGATACAGAAAGCTCAGTTTCGATCTCCGGCTTTGGGCGTTTTTTCTTTCAGTGGTTAAATTGTTTTCCAGTATTCTACAATAGCACCTGAGCAAAATTACAGTGTAGTAGCTACCAAAGAAACATTGACGCAACCATTCCTGCCTTTGTTCAAAATGCGAAGTATCCCATATCCTATAAATAATAAAATTGCTGTTTTCAGCCTTCTAAAATCAATCATAATGGCCTGGATTACTGAGCATACAAAGAGCATGGCAATCCTCACCTCAAGTGGTAATTGCCATGAGGAAGGATTAGTTTCTTAAAACACCAGCCATGACAAACCAGAATATTTCCAAAGCAAACTAGAATTTTTAAGCACAGACAGATGAGCTTAAGTGAGGACGGAAATTTCACCTTCTTCTGCTAAAAAATAGGTACTTCTAACTGAAAAAAGACTTTAGAGATAGTACAAAAATATGGACATACATAATGGAAAAAGACAGGCTCATTAATTGTATTAGCTTCTTTGGATCATTGCGTATACATTTCTATTACTTTTTTATACTGTTATAAGGAGAAAGCACAGTTTTTCCAAATATTTTCGATTTTAAGATTTCGATAGATAAAAACGTTTAAAGATTTACTGGCCATATTCTAACCTTTTGGACAGATGTCTGATTCTGTGTATTTGTTTCTTTATGTGGGAATGAGGAAATGATGATGTTATGGGATAACAGAGGAGTAATTTCTGATCGAGGAAATTATAAATGCGCAGCAAATAAGAGGAAAGTTGTGTATACAACTTTATCTTTTTTTAAAATATGTTGATGAGTGTAAACAGCTACAAAACTTTCTACTCCTATCTAGAAAAACAATGTATAAATGAAAGTACTTCAACTTTTATATTCTTCAGAAAGTGGTGATAAAAGGAATTGGCTTTTTTAACTATCACACAGTTCAGGACAATTTTTTTATATCTAATAAACTAGCAAAAATTGCTCTTGACCATTTGCAGGTCCATTTACATTAGTGTATTCAATAACATTAACTTCGAGTTCATATGTCATCACATGTAGTATCTCACTAGTTACCTCATGTGATATTTTACAAGGACCCAGTCTTTCAGTCCAGAAGTCACGCCTTGTATTTGAAGTACCTGTAAAGAGGGAAATCTCATTTCCCTTTTAAGGCCAGCTCCATCATTCTTATTTCTATTAATTTGGCCATTATCTTAAATATTATTTTCATTTTTCATCAATATTGGAATTAGATTCAACTAGTTGATAACCTTCTCCTAAGGCAAAATAAAGACATCTTTGTGAGCACTTTATTTGCTAAACATGCACTGTCATTCCTAGAGGACTCTTTCTCCCACTTTAATGCTTTGAAGTGGCCTTCGACTACAATCATGATGCACAATCCCAAATTGTCAGAACCGAGAAAAGCGAGTCGTTTGACGGAGGTTGGTGAGCGATAGCGAGCATGGGCAGTATCCCCCCAGTGTAATATAATTCTTATGATTCTTTACATGACTAGAGTAGTGTAGTAGATAGCACACTTCTTGGTGTAGATCAGAATTTACCTACTCGGGAGGTGACCATACTTTTCAGGACGAATGAAACTTGACTCTGTAAACCTGATCCACCTCTTGTAAGGGGCGCATAAATTCTGTGGTTGTGAGTACCTATTTCTTAAAGAGTAGAACCAGTTTACAATGTTAAAATCATGTCCTGTGAATGTATTCGCAACCACGTGGTTCTTTGTTTCTGTTATCCTTTCCTTCTAATTTTGAAGGAGGGGCGGTTGTGTGTGTCATTGGGTGATGATCAACCGGTCTACTTAAGACTCTGAGTTCGCCATTTTCGAATTCTTCGCCCCTTTTCAAACATCGACGATCGGCGACTTCTTCTCTTTGGGCTGGAGCCTTAATCCAAAACCCTACCTCCCCAGCTGTAACGAGAGTTGACATTCTGTTCGTTTCAATACTGGATTTACTCTTTAAGAAATCGGAAGTTGCGAACTTGGGGGATTCATTACCTTGATCCCCTAAATGACGGGTCCCTTTTGTGGCTTCTCTCCATGATTACAAAACTGAGCTCTTCCAGATAGCGGTAAAAAGCGGATTTTGAATCCTGTACCTAAACCCGTCAGTAACTGGGGTCATAACTTGGCAAGCAATATTCGGACCCTGCCAGGTGAATGATTCCATTGACACCCTCCTCTGACTGGAGCCTGGCTGGTAAAGAGACATTGATAAGAGGATTGCTTTAATCTAGTATAAACCTCAGGATCACCTGCTAATATCCACTCTTAATCTGTAACCAAGGAGGCAAGGAATAGATTGACTGTTATTGCTTACAAATATTTTTAGCAGTGCAGCTTAAATGCTGACTATGTGCCTCAGGTTAAATATGAAATTGACCACCACATCACTGTAAAATACCATCAAACCTCACCAATTTATGGTGGTATTTTATTAAAAGAATATATTTTCATAGTGCTTTGCCTATGTATAGAATATTTTGTCTAGCGTAAAAGAATATATACATCAGTCTAAGCCGTGCGAGTTTGATATCAGGTTGTGCATTCACATCACGTTTGAGTCTCTTCAAACATTTAGACCCTTCAGTTGACTTCAATTAAGCTGCCTGAATGTCCAGAAAAAGAGGAAATTTCATTTAGAATCTTCTCAAAATAATAAACAAAAGTCCAGATTTCGGATAAAGAAATAAGCAAAATGATATATGTTTCATGTAGATAGACATTTGCCTTGCCGTTAGGAAATTGGTTGTTGAGTTATTTACAATGGTTTATGAAAAAATATTTAGCTTTATACTTTTAGACTCGATTTCAATAGAGCATAGTCATTCAACAGTCATTTACACATAGTCATATCATATTTTTTTCAAAATATGAAATGACTGTGCTTATGTCGATTAGTAATTTAAATAAGGAGCCTACGCCATACGTATAGCATGCCAAATATTTCGAAATATTTAAATGACGTTCATATTCAACAATAATTGAAAAGAAGAAAACAACAATTTGGTCACGTAAAATGAAATTTTCTAGCAAGTAAAAAAATAAAAGAAACCATAATATCAAACTTCTCTAAAAGGTCGTTTTCGACACATTGGGTGCGGTATGTATTCAATATAGCCAATTACGCATTTAAGACATAAAAGGTGAAAATGCCAAAAAAGAACAAAAAACGGAATGACACTGCATTGGTTTATTAAATGCATTGAGATTATAAAATCCACTTTTTAACACTTTACAATATAGTTAAGAAGTGCTTATGACTTTGTTCATTCTGTATGTCTGTCTGTTTGTCCATCGCTGTCTGTTTGTCCATCGCTGTCTGTTTGTCCACTGTTGGTCTGCAGGACATATGGGAATGTAAATGAATAATATCACTCAATTAGTTTTGGATTGAACCCGAGTAGAAAAAATACAATATATTGAACGCTATGGGACCTAATTTTTCAAACATGTTTTAAGCAAAGTTAAAATTCACAAATAGCTTCGAAAATTTTAGGAAATATTCGAATTAAGCCATAAAATATATAAAAAAATTCACCGAAATATGATCGGTAGTTTTTTAAATATAAATTAAAAGAATAATTACACCCATATAATATGATTCCAAACAGTTACCTTACACCTTTCTGGTAGGTCGGACGGTCTGGGTCTCAACCCATATAATATGAAAAAATCACGTGACCCGCTTCAAAATAAAATAGGCATCCACCTTTTTTCTCCAGAGTAAAATTCGTGATTTTAAAGTTCTCTTAAATTTATTTTTAGTGTTGCATCCGCCCTAAAACCGCTTTATTTTTTTGTATTTACTGTGCATCTATATTCACCAACGCAATTACAATAGTTTTTAGTTTAAATGATGATCAAACTCTGATTATTTCTACAACAAAGCCTAATTTCAATGGATGCAAAATGTATACAAGTGATTGTAAGATGAGTTGTATAAGAATTGCTGAATTTTTTCACACTTAATTATTTCCGGCCGTCCAAATAGTTGCTCTTAGTCCTCTGGACGAGTCGGACGGTCTGGGTCTTTAACACTTAATTATTTAACTCTAGAGTTCTTATAGTAGACATTTATATTCTAATTATTCTTATAGTAGATATTTATATTCTTTCCAAGATATTGAATTTTCGTCAATGAGTCGTTATTTTCATTGATTTAGCGTCATTTTTATCCATTTACCGAGGGTTATCGCTTATTTAGCAACATTTTAAATGTCGAGAAGTTGGCAACATTCCACCAAATTCGTCACTAAAGCGTCGCCAACCGTTATGGACGGAGAAGTAAGTTATTCTTACAGCAGATAAATGACTATTGGCACTCAAATACAAAAGTATTACTCAAAGTATCTTTTTTCATGAATGGAACGAGCTAAATCCACGAGAATGATGTCACTAAATTTACCTCATGGTATTACATATGAAAGGTGAATATGTTTCTCAAGAGGAAATATTTTTTTTATTTTATCTCTCAACTAACTATATCATTTGCTGTAGTCGCTGAAAAAGAGCCTGCGCAGCTAATAAATATTAAAACACGTTCAAAATGTAGATATAAAAGTAAATTTAATAACATTTAAAGTTTAAATACATTTTAGAAACTTTTGAAAAATAGGAATACGAATTAAATGCATTCCAACACGCCTCCCCTTGAGAAAAATCACACTTAAACATAAACATTTTTAATTTCTGCTAGAATTTCATTCAGAAATTTTAGAAAATTAAAATATATAAATTTCTCGTTTTATTAAAAACTTGCTGGGTTTGGGGACAGCAAAATTATTTCTGATTACAACCCACAATTTGACAGTTCAGCAGAAGTGAAGAACTATTTTATGTAATATCTTAACATTTTTACAAAATAGCGCTCATTTGCGTCAAATTAACATTGGCGGCAAACTCACTAATTATACACAGCCTGATTAGAATCCTCGAATTCGAGAAAAGTTTTATTCACTCATTTCTACTTACAACGGTGCCGATTAATAGTAAGGTGTATTTCGTACTATATGACCTACTTGGTTATAATTGTTGAAAATAATTTACTCATGGGCATGATAAAAAAAAATCTGATGCGGACAGCGCATGATTTTCCTTATATAATGCAATGAATTTACTACTTTTACAGTAAAGAAAAATAGATTATTTTTATAGTAGATATTTATATTTTATCTCTCCAAGATATTGAATTTTCGTCAATGAGTCGTCATTTTCATTGATTTAGCGTCATTGTTATCCATTTGGCGAGTTTCTCGTTAATTTAGCAACATTTAAGAAAGTCGCCAAGTTGGTGAAATTCCACCAAATTCGTTGCCAAAATCTCGCCAAGCGTTATGGACGGAGAAATAAGTTATTCTTACAGCAGATAAATGACTATTGGCGTTCAAATACAAAAGTATTACTCTAAGTATTTTTTTCATGAATGGAACGAGCTAGATCCACGAGAATGATGGCATCAAATTTATCGCATGGTATTACATATGAAAAGTGAACATGTTTCTCAATAAGAAATATTTTTTTTTATGTTATATGATTTTTGATCATTTTTTTGAAAAATGTGCAATATCTCGAAAAAGGTTCATGTTAGCTTTCTAAAATTTATGTCAACCACTTTCTAATGAAAAATTACATAAGAAATGTCTATTTGCGTAACTTTATTAGAGGTTTTGATTTTTTGACGATTTTGTAAAAATTTCAATCGAAAATTTAGGGGAGTTCTGAACTTTTGATTGCGTATAAAAACGATAGGCTTCCAGTGTTTATGGATTGTGATTTTTGTACCCAATTTCGTTCGAATCGGTCCATTCGTTCGTCAGTTATCGTCTCCACAGACTCACTGACGCACACGCGCACACACACACACACACAGACATCACTACATCACTTCAAAAATATACGATTCGTGATCAGGGATGCTTGTAACGTGCTCTCCCGTCGAAAACTCGAATTCGAATTTTCGATCCCGTCACAATAGTTTCCTTATACATTACTGTATATAAGGAGAGTAATAATTAAACTCTTGGAAAGATATTTATTATAAAATATATCTCTTTTGTCTTTCTGGAGAATATAGCAAGAGTCGGAATTTAATTCAATTTGCTTTTCTCCCTATATTAAACAATTTTTATTTAAAAAATTACCTAACATATTTTACTGAAATTTTTTATGGGATGATTTGAATATTTCCTAAAACTTTCAAAGCAATTTGTAAATTTTAAATTCGGTTAAAAAAATGTTTAAAAAATTAGGTCCTATAGAGTTCAATGTATTTCATTTTTTTCAACGCGGGTTTAATTCAAAACTAATTGGGTGATATTATTCATTTATATTCCCATAGGTCCCACAGACCTTCTGAAATACATACTAAAATTTCATTTTGATAAAGTCATTTTTACGGCAGTTATCGTGCTAACGGACGGACAGACAGATAGAATAAACAAAGTCATAAACACTTTTTAACTATGTTATAAAGTGTTAAAAAATATCACCGCTGAATGTATCGCATTTTAGAGATGTTTAAATAAAATTGCATTTCAGTTGAAAAGTGTTTCATAATCAATGCTTTATGCATGATTGATCTTTCTTGTTTTATTCATTTAACTGAATAGGCTTGACACCGATCGATCTAGACCTTATTAATTATCTCTTATAATAGGAAGTCATTACATAAACTCTATAAAAACTATTGACTAATAAACAGGCTTACACGGTTGAAGCTAAATAAAATATGCTATTCAATACGCATAATACATGATACTCTTTGCCAAAGTAGTAAAGAAAGAAATTTAGAAGAAAATAACTGCAAAAAATTAAATAAAACATATATTAGCTCAAACAACGCAAGGTTTAGGAGCAACTCGTAAAAATCATTATGTTGTGTCCACTTTCCGAAAGTGTTATATTAGAGAAGTCAGTTATAAAATCAACGGCACAACATCATAGATAAAAGGTCATTTAATAAAATCATCCTACAAGACTTACATAGCTTTAAAAATCCAGAGCGCTTTACGGCATTACTATACCCTTCATCAGTGGCTATACGAAGCAGTAAACGCGGAATGCTTATATGTAGACCAGATAAGCAGGCACATTTTCCTAAATAAACACAAAATAATCGTAGTACAAGCAGGCTATTAAAATTAATCAATTATAAATACAAATTTCGGGGTTATACCCAAGAGATTTAATTTAAACAAGTGGTAAATATTTTTTACAAAAAAAGACACAATTCAAAACTGCAGCCAAGCACAATTACAATATAATGATGTCACAGATAACTGTGAAGAGGTTTGACATGAATGGCGTCGAGAACGAGTCGCCAGGCGTAACTTAAAATTTGAACAGGATCAAAATTACAAATGGAATCACGGTATTAAGCGCTAAATGCTTATGTCTGGTCTACACTCACTTTCCTGGTCTACATACATATATCTAGTCTAGGTCTACATATAAGCATTCCGCTTTTACTGTTTCGTATAGCCACTGATGAAGGGTATAGTAATGCCCGAAAGCGCTCTGGATTTTTAAAGCAATGTACGTCTTGTAGGATGATTTTATTAAATGGCTTTTTATCTATGATGTTGTGTCGTTGATTATATAACTGAATTTGGAATATACGTGACATCATCTTTATTATTACTTTCCTTATATACATAATGTATAAGGAAAGTATTGTGACGGGGTCGATAATTCGAATTCGAGTTTTCGACGGGAGAGCACGTTTCAAGCATCTCTGATCACGAATCAAACATTTTTGAAGTGATGTCTATGTGTGTGTGTGTGTGTGTGTGTGTGCGTGTGTGTGAAAGTATGTGTGTGTGTGTGTGTGTGTGTCAGTGAGTCTGTGGAGACGATAACTGACGAACGAATGGACCGATTCGAACCAAATTTGGTACAAAAATTACAATCCGTAAACACTGGAAGCCTATTGTTTTTATACGCAATCGAATGTTCAGACTCCCCCTAAATTTTCGAATGAAATTTTGAAAAAATCGTCAAAAAATCAAAACCACTAATAAAGTTACGCAAATAGGCATTTCTTATGTAATTTTTCATTAGAACACGATCGATATAAATTTTAGAACGCTAACATGAACCGTTCTCGAGATATTGCACATTTTTCAAAAAAATTATCAAAAACTCAAATAAAAAATATATTTCCTATTTAGAAACATGTTAACTTTTCATATGTAATACCATGCGATAAATTGGATAACATCATTCTCGTAGATCTAGCTTGTTCCATTCATGAAAAAAGATACTTTGAGTAATACTTTTGTATTTGAACGCCAATAGTCATATATCTGCTGTAAGAATAACTTATTTCTTTGTCAATAACGCTTGGCGAGATTTTGGCGACGAAACTTTTCGGCCACTTGGCGACTTTTTGAAATGTTGTCAAATTAACGAAAATCTCGCCAAATGGATAAAAATGACGCTAAATCAATGAAAATGACGACTAATTGTGGAAAATTCAATATCTTGGAAATAATATTAGTATCTACTATAAGAAAAACCTATTTATTTTACTGTAAAAGTAGTAAATTCATTACATTATATAAGGAAAGTCATGTGTTCCCCACATCAGATTTTTTAAACTGTAAAAGTAGTAAATTTATTGCATTATATAAGGAAAGTCATGCGTTACCCACATCAGATTTTTTATGATTAGAGAAGTGTCCCGAAAAGGTGAAATCCATGGTGTAACAACTTAGAATTTGAAAAAAGGTTACATCGAGTTGTAGGTAAAGGATATATAAATACTTCTTAAATATAGTTCTTCAATAGATACATTTTACTTATATTCAGCTGAAAATAATATCTCACTACCTATATCTAGTACAGAGCATAAGTTGACGAGGTGAGCAAATTTTCGGAAATACGTGAAGTTCTACCCTCAGTGGGTACATGCCGAAATCTGAACGTCCAACACAACCTAGAAGCGCATTGATGAAAAAACTTCCACAAAATGACAAACAATTTTAACATAGTTTTCTAAACTTAATTTCAATAACGAAAGAGTGTGAGGAATTTCAATTATTTATTATTTCCAATACAAACATTACTAAAGCCGATCAAATCTGTCAAATTGTCGTGAATAAATCTAAATATGAAGTAATTGGTAGTCTTCTCAGTAATGAGCCTTGGGGATATAGCAGAAATAATCTTGGTGAATTAACTACTAATTACTTAGAAAAGTAGTTTAAAAATAACTTTAAAAATAGCTTATTCCTACAGTTGCCAACTCTGCAAGACGTTAAGCTCATCCTAAGCTTATATTTTCAAAAATTGAAACTAATTATCCTTTCGTTAAATACTTATTTATCGCTTTTCATCTTTATTTTGTAACAATATCTGTATCTCAAATATGTCTTTAGATTTGTTTAAAATTAACTGCAGAGTGGATCAAATCGACTTCAACGACCAGAATCCAGTTATAGCTTTTATTTTTTTTAAATGAAAATGTTTGAAACATCGGTGGAAAATGATTACAATTATAGCGTGTCACCCTTCACACAGGGCTTGAAAAAAATCTCCATATTGATATAATTCTTGACAATGTACCTCTTGACCTCTTGGGAGCTAACTTTCTACGCGAGGGGTTTAATGATGTCACAAAAATTATATCATGGCTATCTTTCACAACAATGATTGAAACTATTAAGTTTCCTGATGATTGAGTCATAAATAATCCCATTTATGCTTAATTATGTCAGACTTTTTGCTATGCTGCCATGTTAAAAATATATATAACCTCGAATGAATTTCGAAGTTTCCACTCGAATTTAAAAAAAAATTGTATCTAATTTTAGATTTATTTATAACAAATCCGGATATAAAGTTTATTATTTGTAGCCGCTGTAGTGTACACAAAAAAATCTGATGTCGGCAACACATAACTTTCCTTATATAATGCAGTAAATTTACTCCTTTTACAGTCAAAAATGAATGTATAAGATCCACGGAACTGTGTTTTTAACGTTGAATTGCACATTTGGCGATATCCGGATGACAACATGTAAAACTATTTCAAAGTACCCAATTATCTTATATTTCGCGCATTTCTAAATAAACAATTATCAATATTGATAGCATCCTCAGTAACCGACATAGTTCATATATTAAAATTTTTAATAATTAATTCATCAATTCGGAGTCATTTTCATTAATTTAGCGTTATTTTTGCAATTTTGACGATATTTCGTCAATCTGGTGTGAAATATCGCCAAATTGGCGATACGTCACTAGATTATTCGCCAAGTTTGCCAAATGCATGAGCAAGTGTTATAGACAAAAGGAGAGAAAAGCATTTCTTATATACTAGAAGGTATGCCAGTCATATGACGAAAATCAGAATTTGCAAAACATTAGTCATTTTTAATAATTTGGCGACATTTTTGTCACTTTAGCAATATATAAAATAGTCGCCGAGGTGGCAAAATACAGCTAGATTTCTCGCCAAGTGTTACGGACAGATGGAGAAATAGGTCATTCTTATAGTCTACTCTTATGTCCTTTCAAAGATATTGAGCTCAATCAATCGTCATTTCAATGGTTTAGCGCCGGTTTCATCAATTTTGGCAGATTTTTATCAATTGGATGACATTTTCGACAATTTGGCAGCATTTTAAAATGAGCAAGTTAGATATTCTGACAAATTCGTCACCAAAATTTTGCCAAACGTTACGGACGGAAAAAATAGGTTATTCTTATAGTAGATATTTTTATTCTTTTCAAGATATTGAATCTTCGTTAATTAATCGTAATTTTCATTTATTTACTGTAATTTGTATCCATTTCGCGATATTTTCGATAATTTTGTCACATTTAAGAAATTCGCCAAGATGGCGACATTTCGACTTTCAAATTCGTCGCCAAAATCTGGCCAAGCGTTATGGATGGAGAAATAAGTTATTCTTATAGCAGATAAATGGATATTGGTGTCCAAATACAAAAGTATTACACAAAACCTATTTTCTTATGAATGAAACGAACTTAATCCACGAAAATGATGTCACCAAATTTATCGCATGAGATTACATATGAAAAGTTAACATATTTCACAATAGTTATTTTTTTTATGTGATTTTTTGATGCATTTATTTAAAAAATGTGCAATATCTTAAGAACGGTTCATGCCAGCTTTCTAAAGTTTATTTCAATCGTTTACTAAGAAAAATGACATAAGAAATGACTATATGCGTAACTTTATTAAAGGTTGCGATTTTTTGATGATTTTTTTCAAAATTTGACTCGAAAATTTAGGGGGCTCCGAACATTCGATTGCGTTTAAAAACTATAGACTTTCAGTATTCCCGGATCGTAATTCTTGTACCAAATTCAGTTCGAATTGCTCTATTCGTTCGTGAGACATCGTCTCCACAGACTCACTGACACACACACACACACACACACACACACACGCACACACACACACACACACACACTCACATACTTTTACACATCCACACACATATCACTTCAAAAACGTTTGATTCGTATTCAGGGATGCTTGAGACGTGCTCTCCCGTCAAAAACTCGATTTCGAATTTTCAGCCCCTTCACAATACTTTCCTTATACATTATACTATGTATATAAGGAAAGTAAGAAGCGATCACAGACATCACTCCAAAAATAGTCAAAAAGTGTTCTGGCATCTGTGGATTTCTCGAATTCGGAAATTTTCATGAAAACAATACTTTGTGCTATATTACATTGTATAAGAAAGTTAAAATGGTTATTGAAAGCCGGATAATTTTATTATGGATTCTTTGGACGTTAAGACTATTATTTTCAGTTCATGTTAAAGATTTCTTGATATGACGACTTAGCTGCATGAATTTTGTTTCTCTGAGTTTGAAATCAATAAAATTGTCTGTCTTATACGTACTTGTTTTATAAAAAATCACATTTGTTTTTCAAAGTTGGTAATTTAAAATGCCTGGTGATTTGTCCATGGAAATTATTATTTTAGTCTAGTGTTGTTGCAGTTCCTGGTAAAGTTTTATTTTATTTGATTTTTGTTGCTCGAATTCTATTTCTTAGAGTTTGAAATTCATAAGATTACCTCTCTTATATGTATTTCCTTTTAATAAACAGCTTTTTCTTTTAAAGGTTAGTTATTAAATTGTCTTATAGTTGGTCCCTGAGGAATTATTTTAGCCCAATGCTGTACGATATTTACCTGCAATATAAGGAAATAAAATTACATCCCCATCTGCGTTGATGATTATTCTTTTTAAATCAAAAAATCAAAAGAAAATATTCCTTTTTTATGAATTCTATTGATTCATTTATTCAGTTTACATTTGAATAAAGAAGTATAAATGTTATTTTGTTTCTCAATAATTTCGCCATACCCATTGAAAATAAATTTGTAACTCCTGTTTAAGCTAAGTTTATTTCTGTTAGTTTTCTTCTACACAAAAGTAATTTTACTCCTCCTTCTAATCAAAACCTTGCTGCTTTTGATACTTACCTGTACCTCACTATTAATTTCAGGCCTTATTAGTGAATAAGCTGAATCCTTGAAATCTGTCAGATCCCACCGTCTAGATCTCATCTCAAGATATCCGCAATGGCAGCTGGACCACAGCAACTTTATTATGTATTTGATTGCAATTTTTACTTTACATACTACATTTCACTGCAGATCATGGAAATGTATATGAAAGTACCAATATTGGAATAGGATAGTAAACGCCAAGTTTTTAAAGGATCTGCAAGTTTTTGACACTCAACATAGTTTCCTATTTTTAGAAAGACATCTGTGTGCGTGTGTGTGTGAGAGAGAGTTGGGGGGTCTGTCTATTTTCTGATCAATGTATCTATCCACTCTAACTAAAAATTATCACACAAAATTTTATAAAATTTGGTATTTTAGATACTTAAGCGCACCTTGGGGCTAATTACACTTTGATATGAATGGAAAAACTAAACTGGCCTTTTTATTTATTTATTTTTTAGTGAACTGCAAAAACTAACAAAATTTAAAAACTTTATACCTTTAATACATTAATTAAATATTTGCTTTATATAATTTCTTATGGCAAAATGCTAACGACCAACTCCATTGCTTCTCAACTCCATTAAGATAAACCGCTCCGAAGATATTTTTCTTTCTATTTTGGCGAGCTGGCGATATTTTAGAATGCGCTAAATTGCCAAATTAAATAGGACGTATTTTAAAACTGACAGTTGGATATAATTTCAAATAAATATTCATTAAAAGCGTTATTTTGTAGGATACAATTTAATTTTAAGGTTTATTTAATGTCTATTGAAAAATGAGCAGGAGTCTGTAGCGAAAGTCATATGTTGTCCACATCAGAACCTTGAAGGGAAACAGACGGCTTTTTTTTATTTTTCCTACGCTGCATGGACAGCATTGGAATAGTGCCAAAAATCGGAACTCAAGTTTCGACTGATCTACACCGTTGCGGGGCCGCTAGAACACGAAAATGTTATTTTTAACGTGATATCGGTGTGTGCGTGTTTCTGTCAGTCATTCAGTCAGTCTGTGAATGTATGTATCCACTCTAGCTCAAAAACTATTCGACGAAGTTTTACAAAATTTGGTAGGTAAGTTATTCGTGGGTCAACTTGGTGTTGGTTGACCGGTACGGTTCGAAAAAATAAAACCTACCCTTTTGCGAAGTGGCCCACAAATATCGTCAAAATCTGAAATATGAGACTACTAGAACGAATTATCTATCGTTTCCCGGGTCCTGAATAAGTGCCCAGTAATAAATAATACGAACATCGAAACCCATTTTGACCTCTCATGAAAACGTGAAAAAAAAGGCAATGTGCATGGGACAAAATCCCATCTAAATATACGCGTAATCTAAACCTCAGCAAGGATTGCACAAGAATGAATAAAGACAAGCTGTGGCGAAAAACCTCTCGTGCGGGAGGATTGGCTTCAATAAATACAACAGCTCCGGAAAAAAAGAAGGATGTCCCCAGGGAGGGTCAGAGATCAAAAGACCAGAATGCCACTGTTGACAGTATTCCAGGAAGTGAACGTTATCGCCGTTTGTGACGTCACTGGTTTAGAAGGAGAAGTGCCAATTTAGCCGAGCAGTATTCAATTCTATGGGAAAACATAGACTGTGTCAGTCGTTGTTTTAATATAATTTGTAATTCTATCGTAAAAGTGAAGTTTAAGTGTAAATTTGTGTATTATAGATGTATATATATTAGTATTTTCACGTATATAAAGTACAATTTTGATTAATTGTTGTATATAAATTGTGTTTTGTGAGCTCAAAAATGCCTGGTTGCTTCGCGGTTGCTCTGTGTTCAAATTATATTAAAAGTTAATGGAATCTATCAGTTTTCATAGATTTCCGAAAGATCCTACACTCTAAAAATTATGGATCATGAAGTGCAAAAGAGGGGATAAAATAACCGTTGCTAACGCAACTTTTCGAGTCACTTTTCTGATGAAGATTTTCGGGCTAAATTTTTTAATGTGAAGCCGATTAAACGATTAAAACAAGGAGCCAATGCCACAAAAGTCTCACATACCATTTATACCGCAGCTAAAAATAATGTTTTTAATATAGCAGTATAAAAAATACTTATGATTAACATGTTTCATTGATATGTAAAATAGGTGGTCCTCTAAGTAATCTAAAAAACAAAATTAATAAAATAAAATCGACTTCATATGCAGTATCTAAAATATATAAGAATAATTTATATTTCTGATACTAGCAATTATGGAGTTTTCTTTCTTTTTTTGGAGGAGGGGAGGGGAGATATTAGCATTTTTTAAGCTAATTTACACAGTTTAGTTTATTGCAAAATGCATGTAAAGTTAATTTTAAATGCCTTAAGCATTTTACTTTGTTATTAATATACATGATCATAAAACGCAATTCTTTACTAATCATAATATTGGCATTAAATTTACATCATCTCAAGTTATGGGACATTTCGTTTTGATATGTAAAAAGCTTCGAATACAAAACTAAAATCATCAAAGTTGAAATATAATGCATAAAAATTTTATTTACAATAAAACTAAAAGCCAACGGAACATTTTCCAGAAGAAATAAAAAAGTGGGAGCATGCTTTCTTAGAAATGCATGGCGCATATATATCAAAAGAGAAATGCGTCATTAAGAACTTGCAGTCAAAGTTAACAAACATTTCACTTTCTATATCACTAAAAGCCATAACTTTGTTTTCACGAACCAGAACATTCATTCGCATTAAACACTTAAATAAGACTTTCATGCAACAATTAGTAGTGAAAAAAAAGCAAAGAAAAGCCTCTAAATGGTGTAAAAGAAGTATTATGGCATAAAAATGGTATATATTGATTTATTATTTATGATCCATGTGAACATTGCTTTAAAATTTTAAAACGTACATAGTTTATATATTTAAAACTCTCAAGTTTATATATCTAAAACTCTCAAACTCTCAACACGTTTATATCAATTTTGCATGCTTAAAATATCTTTGTGAAAACTGACATATCCAGTGGCTTATTTAAGAGTATTATACTAGCTCACAAAATGCATCGTCCTTTTGTTGGGTAAATAAAATAAATCTACTGCCATGGACCATCCATTCGACCGTCAACTCCCCCCCTTTTCCCAAGATCCGATCTACGCTTTTTAATAAAATATATAGTTATGTAACTACTAGATTGATGATATTTCATAGTCATCAATATATGTTATATGTATGTGGGATTTTTTTACACAATTAGATATTTTTGAAATACATCTTTATATTACATGTAGAAAGTATTATCAATGTTTAAGATAATGGATACTATATTTTTAAAAATCCGATGATTAGATATTTATTCATATCTGTATTAAAACACTTGAAATGTAATTTTCTATATTTATTACACTTTTCACGATATATTTCAGCTTTTATTAAAAATAATATATGTATTATAATATTTTAATGATAGCCTGTTGTGACACGTCACAACACTTTATTTTATTATTCTAAATTAACATTTTTTTTATAAATCATTAAATATTATATTTTTATTTAATTTATTATTCCAAATTATTCTATTCAAAATTGCTTTTATTTTATATACTCATTAATAGACCAATTGATTCTTTTATTAAATTAAATTATACGTGCTGCTATCAGTTCAGGTTTTTATTCGTACAGTGTACGCCCCTTTTAAAAATGACTCGATACGCGCACACCTTTTCAATTGGTAGATCTCGTTTCAGGCGAGACACGGAAACTTGTTTTCTTCTGTCTCACTTGACCTCCCTGGTTGAACAGAAGTTTGGTTTATCTGGCATGGCAACGGTGTGTGTGGCTTCAGCCAATCACAGTGTGCCAGGTTAGGCGGGAAATTGACTCGGGTGTGAAATGCTGATGCACGCTCTTCTCTCAAAAATCCTGGTGAAAGCAAGGTGGTGTTAATTTTTTAGGCAGGAGTGCCATGGGCACTCCTAGCTCTAATACAAGTTCTATGAAGGTATATCTTAATCTAAATACATCTGGTTATAAATTTTAGCAATCTTTTGAACCTTTTTGACTATAATATGAGTTGTGAAATGAAATTGTTCTGCTGATGATTTTTCTATATAGCATGATAAATAATTCAAGCATCAAGTCATTTGTGTCATTCTTGAATCAACTGTAATATTTGCAAATAATAAATTTCAGTATGTTGAAGTTTGTACAAAAAGACATTATATTCTCTCAATGCTGTAATCAATAACTCTGACAATGTTGATTCTGAAAAGAATAAATTGCTAGGTGACAATAACTTGGAAATTTCAATTTTTTTTTCTTTTCGCAAAATTGAGAAGGTGGAATCAAGGCATGAAGAGGAAAATCATATTTTAGTGAATTTTCTATGACTGAGAAAATGATGTGGTTATTATCTTTTTTTAATGGATCTATTACAGAAGTAGAAGAGATGGTTAAATATGTATGGTCTGTGAAGTGATAGACTACAAGGCAGATTTTATTTATGTTCGTTTCTTAAAATTTTCTCAGAAGGGAAATTTTCAACAGATGGTGATCTTGCTCATCAACATTTTTATTAAAGGTTGATAATCTTCATATATATATTCAATTTCAAGAAAAATTGCTGTGGTTAAAGTGATTTTGACTTTAGATGATGTAACAACCTGAAATAACTAAGAAACTTGAAAACTACATTAAATTTTAATGACTGATAATTTGGTTATGACTAATAGTTACAAAATGAATAATTCTGTTCGTCGCATCATTTGATAAAGAAAATTTAAGTAAATGAATTATAGTTACAGGTAAGAAATTTAGGCGCTCACATACAAGTATGGTTTAATATCTAAATTAACACAACGCATTGTTTTATATTCAAAATTCTATTCCCCATTATACGATCCCATTCCATTAAAATTAACTATTTAATTAATTCCCTTTCATTTTAATTGTATGTGAGTGTCCGACCCAATCAGGTGTTGAGATATGATCGTTCAATTGATTTTATTATTCTTTAATTAAGTCTTTTGAATGGTTGTATCACAACATCAGGTTTTTTTAATTTTGGTGCCGTGTGTTTTTATAATTATATGTAGAGGCACTATTTCTTTAATAATTATATTTTGGATAAAAATATGTTTTCTTACCGTCAAATTCAAAATTTTAAAATTGTGAATATATTGGATAAAATTCAAAAAAATTAATTATAATGAAAATTTTTGTTTTTGATTTAATTGGAATTGAATTTAACTAAAAATATTTTGAATGGTGCATAATTCTGGATTTACAAAAAATTGACAATTGATATTTTATTATTTTAAGCACCAATAATTTTATTTCTGATTAGTTTTATTTATATGATGTGTTCAGTATTGTATTATGTAAGTTTTTAATTGATATATTTTATACCTTTAACAAATCAAAAAAATTTTTTAATGTCATCGTGATTACTTTAAGTGTAAAATTATACTGTTTTATCTTGGGTATGAGCTATTGACTGTGAAAATTTTATTTTGATAAACTTTATATCCCTTGGATATCCGAATAGAATTCAATAGTACTTTTTAATTTATCTTTTGAAGCTGGACTTCAATTGTATAAATTTTTTTCTAACTTAATTTGCTCAATTTTGAAGAAAATTGCTCTTTTTTTTTTGTTTTTTTGTGGAGATTTGAGATCGCTCCACATTTAGGTCTATTGTTGAATAAATTGAGCAAAATAAACTAAAAATAATAAATTTGCTAAAAAAAATTTTTTTTTCTCAGCAATAACAATAGAATTTTTAAAAATACTAAACTATTAACTATTAAATAAAATTTTAAAATATAGGTATAAAAATAATAAAATTGTTTAATTGTTTTTTTTTTATTCATATGTTTTAATTATAATAGTAGTAAATATTTATTTACTACAAGACATGTGATTTTTTATATATTGTGATAAATTCAGTAGCTGGTGTTTTCTTGTCAGGTCTTTCGCATACATGAATAGGCAAGGCAATGGACCATCTTTACTGATTTAAAATAATTCATATTTCATTTTTGTGTAATTTTAGCAAAAGTAGTAAAATCATTCATTTTTGCTACAAATTTTGCATTGTATGTGATTTTTTTTTACTTCAAATATTCTGAGCGGCTTTTGTTTTGAAATTCTTCTCATTCATTGAAATTTTCGCTGGAAACATAGGCTAGTGCTTTTTTTTTGCTCTTGTTGCAATTTACTCCCAATCAGGGAATGTTTATGCAATAAACAAATACATTATTTGATAATGAAGTCATATCACAAGTGTTCATGTTTTGTCAGTTTATAAATCATAACTGATATTCTTTTTGCATTATTAATTATTCTAGATATGAAATTGTATTGTATTGTATATTTATATTTAATTGTATGTGTTCTTTATTTAAATTGAAAAAAGTAATCTAAAAATAATTTTAATTGGCTAAATTAAAAGGTATAGCAATCAATGTTAATGCTTAAAACAAACAGAATTAAAAGTTATTCTAAAATAATTAATCTGAGTTAATTCAAAATATTAATCAATTTAAAATATTAATCTAAATAGTGTTGTTTACAAATTTTGGCAAGATATTTATGAAATGTTTTGGTATTTTATTTGTACTTTATAAAATAAGTAAAATAATGAAATTTTAATTCATATTTAACATCCACTTTGGCAAAAAAAAAAAAAAAAAAAAAAAAAACTTTGTTGATTTATTTGCAAAATTTAAATTCTAGTAAATTAATGGGCGAGTGCAGTTGCAGTTGGTGAGTGCAGTTACAGTTGTCGCAAGTTTTTTTTATTATTTTAAAATGTTAATTGATTAGTTAAAAGTAATCTTCTGGCAAGGAAGAGTTCTGTTATATATATGATTCATGTTTATTAAATAATTAAAGGCCTGTATGTCAAAAAGTGACATTTAAAAAAAATGATTTTAAAAAAAATATATATGTATGAATTAATAATGGCCTAATAATCCCATGGAGCAAAAGACTCCAAATTATATGTTGTTATTGTGTATTCAGTATTGAGGTTAATAAAACTTCAAAATATTTAGTAATATGGGATAAAATTGATCGATTATTGTATTATGTGTTTGTTGTTTAAATATGGCAGAACTCGAATTAGATTATTATATGTGAAAAGTTTTGATTGTTTTTTTTTTATATTTTCCTTGCATTAATTTTAAAACTTACCACCGAAACAAATTATTTTGATAAATTAAACTTTTAGTATTGCTGAAAGCAATTGTTTTCTTTTATATTTTGAAGAATTGAGTTAGGATTTGTGTAAAATAGATTTTTTTTTATGATGAAGAACTTTAGAATATTGATAATTTAATATAATTTAATTTATGAACTTTTACAGGTTATTCAAAACTTCTTATTGAAAATTTTATTTTATAAGCATTTTTCAGAAAATTTAGCATTAAGCTCTGAAATTCTTATATTTATTTTGGTTATTTTTTTATTGCATTTTGAAGGAAAAATTTTAAATTTCAAATTGGTAATTTTATTCAATTGTAATGTCTGGTTTTTCTTGAACATATGTGGGTATCTTCCGACTCTATCTTTTTTTATTGCATTTGATGATTCATTCATATCATCAAATTTTTTGCTAGGGCTCATTTATAGCTCCGACCCGTTCTCAATATTTCAGTATTTATATTTCTGATTAGAAATCTTGATAGCATCTCCGTTAAGTTTTTTTTTAGAAATATTAGAATACATCTCAGCTATTTATTTCATTCTCTCTTATCAGTCTTTAATTGCAAATTTTGAATTATTGTCTTTATTCCTCATAAGACATAATCTCTTTGTAATTAATCACATAATCTTTATTCTCTACCTGCAGTTTTATTCGAATATGTGTGACTTTTGGTTTCAAATTTTTTTTTTAAATTCATTTTTGTTTGAAATTCATTTTACATTGTTGAATATCTTCATTTTTATGATTCAAATTTGTAAATTGGTTTGTTTATTTTTCTAATGGTTTATTTTCAGGTTTCTGAGGTTAAAATTTGATTTGTACTAATTTTGTTTTTAAATTTATTATAGTTTCAGCAACATATTGCTCGAGGATTCAAGTGTTGGAATATTGACAGATAATCTGTTGTCAGTCTCAGTTTCTTGATGGATATTGGTGGAGAATTTGGATAATCTATTTCAACTCATGATTGGAGCAGTTTTCTTTGGTCTTTTCTGCCCTGATCAAGCAGTACAGCCTTAGAAGTGTCTCGGTTTTTCATTGATTTCTGTTGGGGAAGTCTAACATTTGGTAACATTTTCTTAAAATTTCATTTTATTGAGATATTTCATTTATTAATATAATTCATTGATTCATGGAAATTCATTTATTGACAAAATTTCATTTTATTGATAGGATTTTATTTTATTTATAATTAATTCATTAATGAATAGGATTCTTTACATTGATATTTTTCATTTCTTTGATTTCAATTGAAATTTTATTATTTTGTTTTTTTAAAACAGTTCAGTTTTGAAAATATTTTTATGAATCGAGTATTTGGAAAATTTAGTTAATTGATAGTAATTGTTTATTCTTTTAATTCATTTATTCTTACTTGAACTTCATTGGAAGATTTTGGTTTATTTTAAACTTTGTATTGAATTTTTGAATTTCATTTTTTTATATTATTAAGGATTTTATTTTTGCATTTGCATTCATTGTTTTGATTGACTTATGGTCTGATTTTTTTTATGGTTCAAATATTGTTAATTATTCTCAGAGACTTAGAATTTAAAATATTTTTTTTACATTCATTGGATTTATTAAGTTCATTTGTGATTCTTGTTTTATGATTTGTCCAAATTTTGGATTATAGTTCATTTAAGTTAAATTTGTTGTAGTTCATTGAAGTTAAATTTTTAAATAGTTCATTCTTCATCCTTATTCGAAATTTTATTTGTTTTTGATTGAAATTTAGAAAAAAATTTTAGGATTTTTTTTTTTGTGGTAGTTAATAATATTATTTATAGTGATGAGTTTTTTTTTTCTTTAATGGTGGTATTTAATTCTTTTATGTGACAAATTCAATGGCAAATTTTTTTGTTTTATATATTTTAGCAACTGTAATTAACTCATTCAGATTTTTTTTATATGCACTCATATTGCATGTCTATGCATGTCTGAGTAGAATAATTTAATTTCATTCTTCTAAAATTTTATTACGAATGATTTTATCTCCTTTTCGAATTATAAACGCGAACTTTCTAAACTTTATACACGTATCTCTATGTCCCCTATTCTTGACTTGTAAGTCAGTGACGTCACGCTTCAAGTTTCTCTCCTGGTCGAAAAGCAACCCCCTTTCTCTGACCTACCTTATGTTTAAAGTACCTTGGGACGTCCCCACTCTTGTCGAGTGTGCATAGATATATAATCACGGGGAAAGCCGGGCCCGTTGCCTGCTATCGGGCCGTTAAAATTAAAGACATATGTCGGATAAAGCATTTATAATTAATTAATCATTGGATGGATTTATGAACAATTTTTCTGGAGTAATCTGTGGTATTGTACGCACGTGCTGAAAAAAATAAATTATGGATGACGAGTCAATTTCTGTATATCGTAATATAAAAATCAGAGAGGTTTAAAATGCACGAAAAGTATATATTTTTTAAAAAATCACTAAAAATCGTCGTTCAAAGAAAAACTTGTCGATCTTTCCGATGGTGTCAAAATAGAAATTCTGATAATATTTTAGGTCACTAAGGGATTGAGTTGTGCAAATATATCAGTGAAAATCATTGTGATATTCAAGATTTTTGAAATTTTGAGGAGATGGTGACGTTTCAAAGTGCAGTAAGTTGCCAAAATAAAAAAGACATATTAAAACTGTAAACTATATATAATGAAGTAAGTATCTGTGTAAAGTTAAGCAATTAAACTTAACTTAATGGATGATGAATATGTATCTGAAGAGAAAGTCGCGTGTTTCCCACAAAAGATTTTCAATTTTATGAGTTAAATGTAAACTGACTTATAAAAAGGAAACAGCGTGAACAGAAACCGAATCACAAAGTATGTTTTACATTTTACCTGCTGTATGTCACAAAGTATGTTTTACATTTTCAACTGCTAATAAAATGCTTTTAGAATTTTAAATGAAGCAGTTTTAAATGAAAAATGGACTAATCAAAGATAATAATAAAAGACATAAAGCAATTGTCAATTAATTTTCGATCCCGAAAACTATTCTACCTTCGAATTAGAAGGACGAGACAGCATGAAAACGGCACTACTGCATAATGGATTTATGTAACTTTCTCGCCTTGACCAATACCGTGAATTAATTATCTGATTTGAAATCACCAAAGCGTCGCGTTTTCCGGAGTCTAAGAGTTTAGATTGAGACTTGATAAGTCTTCTGCTAATGTCACCGATTGCACGCACCATTGAGAATGAGATGGGCCATTTTAACGTGAATTGGTAGCGATTAATGTGAGAAATATTACGTATTTAGAGGCATTAAATAGATATTTAATGATCATTACTGGTATTTAATGACACTCGTGTGATAGCGTTATTTGAAGTATCAGTGAAGACATTATGAAATATATATGAGTCGATCTCTGCAATAGGGACAAAACTCAACGAAATTTCATGTATAGTCATCTTAGATTTTTTTAGTGTGAATATACCGTATAGTAATAATTTTAATATATCACTATTAGATGCATGTTTAATATTTCAAATATTGCAAACACATTTAACTCTATTGTTTCATGAAATGTCTGAAATACCATTTCCTCATCTTTCTCAAACACTGCCTTCAAGGATAGATAACCAGTTATTCCATCACTAAATAAAATTTAAAATATTTTCAATGACATAAAATAGTTTTTTTTATTGTATTTTTTCATACAGCATAAAATTACATTAAAATAATATATTCAAATTACTGTTTTTTCAATTTAAAACTTTTCTCTATGAGCTTCATCATTCCCTCACTAAGTGATGCTAGATAATATTGTTGTCGCTCTGGGTGGCATTTGCAAACACTTCTGCGGTGAAGAAGAGCAGAAATTTCAGTAGTGTAGCAAAGAAAAGTAGCCATTGTTTCCTATGAGCAGCTGGTTTTAATATTTTAGATTTATAGTTTTAAAAAGTGTGTGTTTTTAATTAGTCATAAGCTCACAGAAAACACAAGGATACTCACCAAGTCTTAAAGGGCAATACTTTCAGTTTATACTACTAAATGCAGGTAATTATTCCATCACCGTCATTCTTTCACTATGAATTTTAATAAACAACATCCAGCTCTTAGTTTCCTTAGCTTGATCTGCTTTGAGTGCTGACAGTCCTCATTTTGTCCTAGGAAAAGGTTATCAACTAGCTGAATATAATTCCAATAAGGATCATTTATTAATGAAAAATAGAAATGATATTCAAGATGATAACCAAAATCATAGAAATAAGAATGATGGAGCTAGTCTAAATAATAAAATACTTTTTACTGATATTTCAATTACAAAACGTGACTTACAGCCTGAAGACTGAATCCTTCTACATCATGACAGAAAATGGTACTTAAATGAGATAATGCATATGATGGTCTATGAAGTTGAAGTCAATATTATGGTATACAACAAGATAAAAGCACGTTACAAATGAGCAAAAGTAAAGAACAACGAGAAGAAAGAAAATTAGTCCTGAACAATGTGATAATAGAGAAGGCCAATATGATCTATCATCACTTTCTGAAGAAAATGAAAGTTAAAATACTTTCACTCATTGTTTCTCCAGGTTGGAGGGGAAATTATTGTAGCTATTTATATCTCTCAATATATATATATAAAAAAGATAAAGTTGTATTCAATATTTTCCCCTTATTTGCTATGAATTTATAATTTCTTAGTACACAAATTTCTCCCCTCTCTTCCCTTCACATCATCATTTCCTCACTGACACACACAAATAAACACGCAAAATCAAACATATTTCTAAAAGTGTTTAAACGTATATATATATATATATTTTTTTTAATTTTCGGAAAACAGCACTTATTCTATACATTTAGTATGAAAAAGTGAAAATTACAAATTTCACAGGTAGAAGAATACATGAAATCAGAATTCTTGAAAATCTAATTTGTTTTGGATTTAAAACAATATAAATTACAACTAAAATAATTTCAATCCTAATTTCATTACGTCTTTTATGGTCGAAATTAGTGTTAAATAAATACAAATTTCTCGATTGTGAATTTAATTCTTTGGGGAGTGTTCACATTTCATATCGGAAGCACATTGGAACGGAACAGCTTGAAAGTGACACCATTGCATTATTGATTTCACTTCCTTTCGGGCTTGACTAATTCCATGCATTTATCTGATTTGCAATCACCAGGGCGTCGTGTTTGCCGGAAACAGTCTCAAGAGCTCGGATTGAAATTTGATTAGCCATCTGGTAATGTCACAGATTCCATATATGTTTGAGAACAAGATGATTTATTTTAATGGCAGAAATTGCTGTGAGAAGTGCATAATACATTTAGTTGGATTATTTAAAGTTTCAATATTCAGCATGTATATTCAATTACAAAACTTATGACGGAGTTATTAAAGTGATAATAATTTTCAACTGGTACATATATTTTTATGGAGATATGTTTTTTTACAGAGGAATATATATCCCAAGATGCTAAGCGCGTAACTGTCTATGCACCCCCCCCCCCTCTCTTTTAAATTCTTGTAATGGTAAAAGTCAGTGTCCAAATTTCAAATCATAAGAATATGGTGGCATTTTGAAAATGGCCCCTTTGCACTATGGCAGTTATGTCCATCGCTTTAACTAATTCCATAAATTATTTGATTTTTAGTCCCCATGCCGTTGTATTTACCAGAAACTGTTCTAATCATTTAGATTGAAATTTAGTTATCTCCCTGAAAATGCTATATCTCCTTGTAAGAGAGATGGTCCATTTTTGCTTTCACATACTATGTAACATAGTATGGAGAAATTACTGTTTCCACGGAAACTTTCAAATTCACGATTTTGATTCCAATATATGTTTCAAGAACTCCTGAACGCGTTTTGATTATTTTTAGAGTGATATCCGTCTGTTTGTATGTCTGTATGTCCGTGGTCGATTTCTTGTGTACACGATATCAGACACAAATATTAATGGATTTTCACAAGATTTTATATCCGGCTTTGTTATTAAAGAATCTAGAACTAGTTTCGAGCGAAAATTTTTTAATCCTAGCTAAATTTATTCTAAATTTTATATTTTTTTAACATATCAGCATAGGACAAGATGTCACATAATCATGTATAAAAGAGTTTATTTATGGTTCAATGATCAGGAGCCTTAAAGTCACAACAATTTCGATCAATATTATGAAAAATAGCCGCGATACAATTTTCTTGTTTGTGACGTCATTAACTCCCCTTGTGGGGCAAGTAACATCCCTCCGAGGGGGGAGGGGAGATACACTGTCAAGTATAGTATCAATCCAAAGATTTTAAGCCTTTTAAAGTGAAGAGTAACACGCTAAAGTTCTCATCATTTGGATCCAGTATACCAATTTTTCAAATGTTTTCCTTGTAAAATTTGAAATAAATAGATTCTGAAAGTTGAGTTAACTGCATTTAATTGTACTCGTAATGATAGAAGCTAAAGTCGAAATTTCATGTCATAAGCTAATGGTTTCAGCTTGAATATGACATATTTGAATTATGAAATTTGTGCCATTCGCTTTGGATAACTCTATTGATTATTTCATTGCCAATCACCAGGGCGTCGTGTCTACCGAAAACTGTCTCAAAAGTTTAGATTAAAATTTGGTTATCACTCTGCCAATAATACATATCCATGTACGTCTCAGAACAAAGTGTTTTTACTTTCCTTATATACATAATGTATAAGGAAAGTATTGTGACGGGGTCGAAAATTCGAATACGAGTTTTCGACGGGAGAGCACGTTTCAAGCATCCCTGATCACGAATCGAACATTTTTGAGGTGGTGCCTGTGTGTGCGTGTGTGAAAGTGTGTGCGTGTGTGAAAGTATGTGTGTGTGTGTCAGTGAGTCTGTGGAGACGATATCTCACGAACGAATGGAGCGATTCGAATGAAATTTGGTACAAATATCACAATCCGTGAATACTGGAAGCCTATTGTTTTTAAACGGTATCAAATGTTCAGAACCCCCTACATTTTCGAGTAAAATTTTGAAAAAATCATCAAATAATCAAACCTTTAATGAAGTTACGCAAATAGACATTTCTTATGCAATTTTTCCTTAGAAAACGATTGACATAAACTTCAGAACGCTAGCATGATCCGTTCTCGAGATAGTGCACATTTTTCAAATAAATTTATTAAAAAATCTCATAAATTAAAAAAATATATATTAACTGTTGAGAAACATGTTCACTTTTCATATGTGATATCCTGCGAGAAATTGGGTGACATCATTCTCATGGATCTAGCTCGTTCCATTCATGAGAAAAGATACTTTGAGTTATACTTTTGTATTTGGTTGACAATAGTCATTTATTTGGTATGAGAATATCTTATTTCTCCGTCCATAACGCTTGGCGAGATTTTGGCGACAAATTTGGAGGAATGTCGCCAACTTAGCGACTTTTTAAATTTTGCCAAATTAACGAAAATCTCTCCAAATAGATAAAAATAACCCTAAATCAATGAAAATGACGACTCATTGAAGAAAATTCAATATCTTGGAAATAATATAGGTATCTATTATAAGAATAACATATTTTTAACTGTAAAAGTAGTAAATTCATTATATTATATAAGGAGAGTCATGTGTTGCCCACATCAATTTTTTTTTTTAATTCTCGCAATAGTTAATATACTGGACACGCATAATACTTTTAACTGTATTAATCAAATATGTAATATTCATTATTTGAAATGAATTTTATGATTTATAGAAATTTGTAATGGAATTTCATAATTTATGAGTCGGTTAAAGTTACATCAGATAAAATACTTCCATACTGGTCATTTTGCCCAGACATCGAGCGGGTGAAATGAGTCAGTTGTACAATGAAAAAGTGAAAATTGCTATACTTTGAAACAAAAAAAATATTAAATCAATAATTCGTATAAATCATTTAAAGGGTTATTTGCTGGAGATCATTTGCTCTACTGAATGCATGATATAGTTTTTTTCGTCCTAGAACGTTCCAAACATGAAAATTCGTTCAATATTTAATTTTGAATTAGGTCCTCTAATATAGTTCTCTCATTATATAAAAACTAAATATTCTATGCAAAGTTAAAAGACTGATATGTCCAAATCTAAACTTTTGCTACAGATTGATGAATTTAGAAGTTATAGGCAAACAATTAAACAGAAGGTCCTTATTAATCGATATCGCTAAAAATCGATTAATTCAATGTTAATACATACTAAAATAATCTTACCAAATTTCATGGAAACTGTTTCATTCTCTACAGTGACATGACAGTCCGTTTAAAAAATAAAATGCCTAATATCTTGAGAATGGAGTATTGCTGTTGCTGAGACCCAGACCGTCCGACCTACCAGAAAGGTGTAAGGTAACCGTGTGGACGGCCGGAAAGTGCCACCCAATTTAGAACGGAACCCAGTGGGGAAGGCATCCACAGGGACAGTACCCTACTTCCCCTACCACCAACATCTCGGAAGGACTTACGGACCCACATGTTTAGCGTGATCGTACTCCGCGTGAACATGGCGGTATGTTTTGGCAGTAGCGAGGATCAAACCTGGACTTACCGAGTGCAATTCCCGCGCGCTAACCACTGGGCTACTGGGCACTTGAGAATGGAGTATGATATCTCGGAAATATTGCCCATTTAGTCATGGTTAAAGTGCTTGCAAAGTGTTTAATCTTTTAATAATAGGAAGTGTAATTAGTTTTTTTTTATTTTTCTTTCCATTTAAGACTTTTAAATACAAGCAATACGTAAAGCAAAGGCGCAAGCATCCCATAAATTATACTATACACTTTAAAATATAAAGTTGCATATTAACGGGTATTGCCGAAAAAACATTTTAGCAAAGTTAACTTTGATCAGGTTTTATCGATTTCCGGAAAAAAAATGTTCGCAAAATTGAGGGTTGGCTCTTAGCCCTGAAACCGAAACACAATATGCATATGTCCTAAATTAATTGAAATAATCGTTTCAAATTTCATTCGGACTACTCATTATTTTGCGAGGAATGTCCAGTCCACGAACTTTCGGACTGACAGAAAAGCAATCAGACAGATACGCGCAGACATCATTTGAAAAATGGATGAATGGTGTTCAGGAATGCTCAAATTATAGCAATTTATCCAATTACGTCGGAGTCAAATTTTTGATCTCGCCAATACTTTTTCTTTACATGTACTATATAAAGAAAGTAAAAAATCAGATGTGGGCAGCACATGACTTTCGTTGCAAACTCAAATATATTTTATTATTTTTAATTTCATGCATTAAATTGAGAGAATAACATGGATGCTTTTTTGATAATATATCCAATTTAAATTTTTATTAATGCATCTTTGTTTCATTCGGCAACTTAATGCACTTTAAAGTCTTCAGCTCCTCAAAATTTGAGAAAACTAACATATCTCGAGAATGGTTCGCTCTGGAGTCACAGAGTCAGTCTTGTTCGCTTTGCTGTCAAAAATTACATGAAAAACAAGTATTAAATTAATATATGTCAGCAATTTTAGTAATTTAATATAGATTTCTACGATTTTTTCGGGCCATATCGCAAAAAAGGGTCGGTTATATATTTTCGAATCATACCAAAATCTAATTAGTATCCCGACAATCATCAGGGAACGTATCTACTAAATTTTAAGAAATTTCATTAAATAGTTTTTTACCTACAGTAAAAAATGGTTTCAATTCCTCAAAATGAAAAACTTCAACGTCTCAAGAATGATCCATCTTAAAGTGGGGTTGGTCTTATTCTTTTAATCTTTAAAATTTATGTATAAAACAAGCATTTAATTGATATATTTGTAGTATTTCATTTTTGATCTTGACGATTTTTACAGGCCATTTCGCAAAAACAGGCAGATCATTTTTCTTCCGAGTCGTACCAAAATTTTATCAGCCCCATGGTAACCCACAAGCGACTTATTTATCAAATTGCGTGGAATTTGGTCAATTAGTTTCCGACCTAAAGTGGATACATACAATTTTTGCGGGCCATTTTGCAAAAAAGGCAGGTTCTTTTTTCCCGAATCATACCAAAATCTGTTGTTGTTGTTTCTAATCTCCGTGGTGAAGGAAAGCCTTACACCACGCCCACAGACCCCTGGTCCCATGGCGAAGGGTAATATGCAGCTTTATTTTAATGAGGCTCCCCAAGGGCAGAAGACTGACTTAACCACGATATCACAACATCCATGCCCGCTGGCGGGATTCGAACCCACAACCCGGCAATCGAGTGATCAGACGGAAACGCATGCCCCTGACCGCTCGACCACCGCATCGGCATACCAAAATCTAATCGGTACAAATGTAATCCACAATTGACTTAACGTTGAATAACGTTTGAATAACGTTTGAATAACAATTGAATAACGTTTCCTATAAAACTTAATTTGTGCCTTTTATTTTCCCTATCACCACTAAATGTCAAATATCGCAGAAAATGTGTTTCAAAATAAAATTGGTATGCAATAAATAATATGAAGGAAAAATGCTATCAGCAAATGATTTTCTAACTATCCTAGTATTTAATTCAGCATTTCCAATCTTATTGTTTCGGAAAATTTCGGGGCAACCGGAAATTACAATTCTGTTTTAAATTGCGTAAATGTGGCAACATTAATCTGGAAACTCTTGAACCCAGTAACTTATGCATGGAGACGCATTTAATGCAATGTCCCAAATATAAATGCCAGAGCACTTATGCTACACATCAAATGTCGATTTTTAGTTAGGGAAGATATATTTGGAATTCAGGTATATATGTAGGATTGATTGGATCGTGTATGGAAATTGGATTTTTTTTTAAGCATCTCTATTGCTTCTCAGTCTTTTGTTCTCACTCTATTGTTTCTTACTTTTTCATTATCTGCAATTACCTTTTCTTTTCTTTCGCTTGGAAATCTATGGTATAATTTTCCATTCCTGCCTGCTTCTTTCGATGGTATTTTGTGTGTGTGTGTTTATCTTCTTATTTCCAGATTTTGCTATTCACTGCAATTTTGTTTAACGAAGTTAGATCTGAGAAACCGGTTGGATCCTTATTACATTTGTTTTGCCTTCATTTTCTTCCATTTTCGATTTATTTTTCTTATTTTAATTTTTTACAGCTAGTTAAAACATCTCATGTTCCTCTGTTACCTTTTTAATATGTTTGCTGATTATTCAGTTGCCTGTGATCATTCTGTTATTCGCTCGTGCGGCTTACTATTCTGGCTTTTGTCCGTCCATTCTTCATTCTCTGTCATTCTTTCTTACATTTTTGCTGTTTATTCGTAATATCCTCGTACTCGTTTCCTACCTGCTTGGTTTTACCTCTTCTCATTTCTGCTCGCTGTGATGACAGCTTTTTGTCGACCTTCAGCCATATGTGATATTCTGTCTCAAATGCTGAACTTGCTTGAATACGTGAGATTGCACTTCTTGCTTGACCTGAAAAAGAAGGCTGTCTTTTGCCTTCGAATCCAACTGACCCTCCTTCCTCAATGTTTATAGTATGTAGTTACAAGAAGACTTTTTAGAGTTTTAGTAACAAATTTGCTAGTAACGTTCTCTTCCTTATATTGACTGACTACTTGGACATATTTATACTTATGTTAACTACTTGAATATACTTACTTATGTTGACTACTTGGATATACTTGAATATACTTACTTATGTTGACTACTTAGATATACTTACTTATGTAAACTACTTGGATATACTTACTTATGTTGACTACTTAGATATACTTACTTATGTAAACTACTTGGATATACTTACTTATGTTGACTACTTAGATATATGTACTTATGTTGACTACTTTATATTCCTTATTTATAACGTTTTTTTTCTTTCTCTCTGTTTTTTTTTTGTATTCCCTATTCATGACGTTAATTGTATTCGCTATTCAAGACGCTTTTTATTTCTGACTGATAATCTTTTCGTATTCTTCATTGTTAATATTTTGGTATTTTCTTCCCTCAAAACATTTCACTTTATTCGCTAAAATAAATTGTTTTTCTGAAGAAATCTGCTTTCGTTCATATTTTAAATCTATATGTTTACAAGAGTTCTGTTTACGAAAAACCACGTTTAAGCTTTCTTTATCTGCCCACAAACGAGTATGTCTGAAAATATGTCTGCGAAGAATTTGTATAACCACTTTATGTCGAGAAATACTCAATGCACTAAAATAAATTTAGTTAAAAAGAAATGCTACAGAAATATAAAAAAAAAATAACGTGGTAAGTGTTTTGCAGCTTTCTCGTCTGCATATGCAAAGCATTTTCCACTATCCCAATTTTTAACTTCTCGAAAAATAACTTTCTTGTTATTATAGTAGAAAATAATACAAATATGAAAACAAGAATAAATCTATTTATCAGAAGTCTGAAAACTCAAATATTAAATTGGATAATTAATTCAGTGGCATTCAAATTTTACTTTCTCCTACTATTGTATATAAAAAGTATCCTTTTCCTGAAATTATTTGAATTCGAAATTTTGAGGGAAAAGAACGTTTTATAAGATCCTCTCTTCGAAACAATTTCGAACACTTTTGGAAAGACGTTCGTCTCTCTCTTTCTCTTGCTCTTTCTGTCTTTATTTTCCTCTCTCTTTCTCTCTCCATCTTTCTCACTCTGTCTTTCAGTCATTCTTTCTCTCTCTCTCGCTATCTTTTTCTCTCTCTTTCTCTTTAGCTCTTTCTTTCTCACTCTATCTCTCGCTTTCTTTCTTATTTTCTCTCTCCCTTCCTCTCTCTCTCTATATATGTATATATGTAAGTGTACGTGTGTAACATTTAGATATAAAACTGTTATAGAACATATAGAACATATAGATATAGAACAAATGCACCTACTGTTATTAAATTTCATGTATCGATGCATTAAAATTAGAAATTATATAAAATTTTTAGTCATTAGAACTCGAATGATTCGAAATTTGATATTTTCATAGTAATATTTACTATGCAACATAATGATAACCCCTAGAACAGTGGTGGCAATATAAAAAAATCTGATGTGGGCAATACATGACTTTCCTTATATAATGCAATGAATTTACTACTTTTACAGTAAAATAAATAGGTTTTTCTTATAGTAGATACTTATATTCTTTCCAAGATATTAAATTTTCGACAATTAGTCGTCATTTTAATCCATTTGGCGAGATTTTCGTTAATTTGACAACATTTCAAAAGGTCGCCAAGTTGGCGGCATTCCATCAAATTCGTCGCCAAAATCTCGCCCAGCTTTACTGACGGAGAAATAAGTTATTCTTATAGCAGATAAATGACTATTGGCGTTCAAATACAAAAGTATTACTCGAAGTATCTTTTCTCATGAATGGAACGACCTAGATCCACGAGAATGATGTCACCCAATTTATCGCATGGTATTACATATGAAAAGTGAACATGTTCCTCAATAGGATATATATATTTTTCATTTTATATGATTTTTCGATAATTTTTTTGAAAAATGTGCAATATCTCGAGAACAGTTCATGTTAGCGTTCTAAAATTTATGTTAATCGTTTTCTAATGAAAAATTACATAAGAAATGACTATTTGCGTAACTTTATTAGCGGTTTTCATTTTTTGACGATTTTTTCAAAATTTCAGTCGAAAATTTAGGGGGGTTCTGAACATTCGATTACGTTTAAAAACACTAGGCTTCCAATGTTTACGGATTGTGATTTTTTTACCAAATTTCATTCGAATCGGTCCATTCGGCCGTCAGTTAACGTCTCCACAGACTCACAGACACACACACACACGCACACACACACAGACATCACTTCAAAAATGTTCGATTCGTGATCAGGGATGCTTGAAACGTGCTCTCCCGTCGAAAACTCGAATTCGAATTTTCGACCCCGTCACAATACTTTCCTTATACATTATGTATATAAGGAAAGGAATATATGGGAGATTGATCGTTTGAACCGCGCTAGGGATGCTAATGATATTAAAATAAATTTTATTTACACAGATAAGTGAAGTAAGTGCATTCATGAGACTCACTAAGCTGTTGATAACTTGAAAAAAAAAACTTTTATGGAATTTATACGAATAACTTGAGTACTAAATCCGAAAAAGGTACTTTTTTACCATCCTGATAGTGGTTGTGATACAAGGTGAATATAGTGGAATATTAATGTGTGATAGATTTGAATAGAGACAGAAATTTTAATTGGTTCTAAAAATACAGAAAAAAAACGTTTACTTTATACTATGCATAATAGCTCTTGATGGATTATTTTTAGAGAAAGTAAATTTTAATTGGCTCTAAAAATACAGAAAAAAAACGTTTACTTTATACTATGCATAATAGCTCTTGATAGATTATTTTTAGAGAAAATAAATATATACCAATCATTATCGAGATAAATCCGTTCCAAATCAATAATGATATTTTATTGTAATGGGAAGCGCATGTTCAATTGTAGTGGGTGACTCGAAATTGGAAGGATTTATAAATAAAAGAGTCTCACGTCATCGTTCGTATTTGATTTCAATCCGCCGTCTTCGAAATTTCGTGGAGAACGCATACTATTAAAATTTTGCGGTAACTATGGGAACACGAAAGTTCTAATCTTGGTTATCTTAACCAGACGATTTAGGAAATGATATAACATCGACGTTAAAGTAATAACCTTTGATATTTTATAAGGAATTTCAATAAGAATTAAAGGTTTTAAATGTGTTTATAATATACTCGCGACATGGATTTTTTACACATTTATTTTCCAATATCTTTTCTGACAATACTCATTTTTTCCAATGGCAGGGCACAGTATAATTAAAAGTATAAAAAAACAAGTAACAATAGAACAAGAAAAGTGAATGAGGTGTGACAGCCCAGTGGTTTGCTCTCGGGGATTGCGCCCGGATCACAACCGGGCAAAACCGAGTTTGATTTCCGGTTTTGCGCAAACTGCCCTCGTGTTCAAGCGGCGCACGGGCACGTTAGTGGATCCGTAAGTCCTTTCGAAAGGTTGGTGGCAGGTGAAGGAGGGTACTGTCCCTGTGAATGCCACGCCCACCGAGTTCCGGTCTAAATTGGGTGTGACTGTATTGTCAGTCCAAACAGATACCTTAGTGAGCTTTGTTCATGAAGTTGCATCAAATTATAAAGTGAACAGAATAGATGATCGTAAATATCAGTGAATACTCTGCGACTTTTTAATTTCTCAATTTCGTTTTAATGCTACCATTATTTGTGCGTTGACTACACGGTTTTCATAGTAAAAGTGAACCATTTTAAATAACAAGAAATAATGCAGTTTTTTAATATCAAAGGAAATAAATATATTTTTCAATTTTAATCACATACATGAGTAAATTTAAAGTTAAACCATTGGTTTAATGCAGCAATAATTTTGTTTTAATTGTTTAATGCAGGAACTATAGAACATGGCGGAAGTTTGTAAAGTACCTTGTTGCCTCAACCGGGAGTCGAACCCTTGGTCTTCGAACTGGCTAGCCAATGCTCTACCGTTAAGTTGCTGGGACGAAATTGCAAGCTCTTATTGTCAAAGTGGACTCTGTATTCTCCCCCGTCTAATGTCAGATTGGTGGGGACACTGAAAACCTGACTGACCACCTCCTGCTATTTCTACTTCAGGTTAGCTTCCTGCTACTGCTGTTTTTACCCAGGCTAGTATCATACATGGTCATTATTCTCTCAGTTTGAAATCTGTGCTCAATCTTCCAGAATCCACTGAATCCGTACTAATCGTACTAAGGTCACTTTCAGACCTCCGACATCTTTGCACTAACCTGCAGGGTTGATTTATTCGGGCGCCATTGTAAAGAGCCTTGCTGCCCCGACCGGGAATCGAACCCTGAATCTCCGAACTGGCCAGCCGACGCTTTACCGTTGAGCTATTGGAACAAAATTGTAACTTTTTATTGTCGAAGTGGACGCTGCAAGTTACTGTAGCGGAAGTTACGGACTGTTAGCCTTAGACAATTATTTTCAGTTGCTTCTGAAATATGATTAACTTAAGTTACGGACTGTTAGCCTTAGACAATTATTTTCAGTTGCTTCTGAAATATGATTAACTTAAGTTACGGACTGTTAGCCTTAGACAATTATTTTCAGTTGCTTCTGAAATATGATTAACTTAAGTTACGGACTGTTAGCCTTAGACAATTATTTTCAGTTGCTTCTGAAATATGATTAACTTAAGTTACGGACTGTTAGCCTTAGACAATTATTTTCAGTTGCTACTGAAATATGATTAACTTAAGTTACGGACTGTTAGCCTTAGACAATTATTTTCAGTTGCTTCTGAAATATGATTAACTTAAGTTACAGACTGTTAGCCTTAGACAATTATTTTCAGTTGTTTTTGAAATATGCTTAACTTTTTGGGATCAGAGTATAAGCTGGCAACAAGTTAGTAAGTTGATATACTATATTGTTATTAAAAACAATTTACTGATATGTGCCAATAAATACTTTTTAATAATTTTTACGTTATATTTTCTAAACAGTATAATAATATATGCTCTAAACAGTGTAATTTAAATACACAGACGAAGAAATTTCGATATACGCTTCTAACCTAAATATCTTCTAAACCATGCTATGTATTTTGTTTTTATTTAAGGTAATGAGGCTGTCCATGAAATATTCTGATAGAAGATTTATCACCCTACAGTGAAGTGTGTAATAACAAGAATTTAAAGCTTGTTTCTGTCTATCTGTCATGATTGCTTATAACTCGAGAATGGCTCAACGGATGTACATACATTTACCACTAGTCTGTCAAACATAACAATTTGATAAATTTATAGTCAGAAATACTTCCAATATCGAACCGGTTTATTATATAAACGTGAAAATTCCAAAATATATTTTGAAGTTAAATACTATTTTATTTATTCTAATCATTTATTTACAAAACTCTGGATGGTAAAAATAACATTTACACCAGGTAAAATGCACCCAAACAAGTACAACTAGACAAAATTTGAAACATATTAAAAAAAGAAGATATCAAAATTATAAAGACGTGTACAAAAAGCAGAGAATCTCCTGAAATAATCCAATTTGGAAACAAAATTTCAAGCATTCAGACTGGACCCAGACATTGTTTTAATTTAAATTTTATCCTTCTGAATATCTCCGTGGAACAACGGGAAGATAAATGTGTGTTTTGTTGGTCTGTAACGGAGGGCTGCCCATGTGTGTGGGGTTGCCACTATAGTGAGGGATCCGTGTACTAGAGGAAGCCCCCTGATGAGTTTAAGGAGGCGAATACATGAAAGATTCACAATAAAAGAGAGGAAAATAAAACATGGGAGGGGGCGTTGCAAAGAGCCTTGCTGCCCCAACCGGGAATCGAACCCTGAATCTCCAAACTGGTCTGCCGACGCTCTACAGTTGAGCTATTGGGACGAAATTGCAAGCTCTTATTGTCGAAGTGGGCTTTGCAGCGTGATAAAAATTCACAGAGGGGCCCATAATTTGTATCGCTTGCCTTGTGTAATGACTGCTTATAATCTTATAACGGCTCAGCCAATTTACATACTTTCTTTTCTACTACTGTGGTAAGTCTGAGAGAAAGCACATCTATGGCTAAAATATATTAGATTTTATTCCACGATAAATTGATTTTAATACTATCCAGGGCAATGCCAAATATTTCTGATAGCAAGAATATAAAATATTAAACAAGACAAAAACATCCCCTCCCACCGAATCCAACGCTTATAACTCAAATATGGAATACGATACCCAATTCTATTCGATTTTAGAATATCTCTGAAATTGTAGCTCTTTGCGGGTGTTTTTGCTGGATTATATTTAGGAAAGCTAAATATATATCCATCAATATCGAGCTATATTTATCCCCTTGAAACGATGATATCGTAATAGTGTACATACCTGTGTGCGAAATAAAATAGATGTTCCGAGACCGACCAGACTTATAAATGAACGATTCACGCGTCATCGTTCCTATTTGATTTCAATTCGCAGATAGGATTGCTTTTCAAATCTCAAGGGAAAACGGATATTGTTGAAGTTTTGCCGCAAATTGTTTGACCGTAGCGGTGTTAATCAGGATAGTTAGAATCCAGAAATTTCATGTACAGGTACAAATGTGAGGAAAAGACGTTCTAGTAAGAGTCTTTGAGATTTATATGACTACAAAAAGTTTGCCCAGCGAGAGAATAGATTCTTGTACACTACTAGATTTCAATACTATCTGCTTTTGAAAAGGAACCTCATTATATGAAAGGATTTAAATTAAACTTGTATATACGGAGTTCCTATAAAAGGTCTCAATCACTCCAGTAACTTTGCAAGGAAAGGACGATGAGTGTGCACTGTGAGTTTCATTATATATAATTTAATGTATAAGGAAAGTATTGTGACGGGACCAAATATTCGAATTCGAGTTTTCGACGGGAGACACGTTTCATGCATGCCTGATCACGAATCGAAAATTTTTGAGGTGATGTCTGTGTGTGTATGTGTGTGTCAGTGAGTCTGTGGAGATGATATCTCACGAACAAATGGAGCGATTCGAATAAAATTTGGTACAAAAATTACAATCTGTGAATACTGGAAGTCTATTGTTTTTAAACACAATCGAATGTTCAGAAACTCCCTAAATTTTCGAGTGAAATTTTGAAAAAATCATAAAATCAAAACCTTTAATAAATTTACGCAAATAGACATTTCTTATGTAATTTTTCCTTAAAAAACGATTGACATAAACTTTAAACGCTAGCGTAAACCGTTCTCGAAATAGTGCACATTTTCCAAATAAATTTATGAAATCGAATGCATGAATCGATATGCATGAATCGATATTAAAAAAAGAATTAACTGTTGAGAAACATGTTCACTTGTCATATGTAATATCATGCGATAAATTTGTTGACATCATTCTCGTGGATCTAGTTCGTTCCATTCATGAGAGAAGATACTTTGAGTAATACTTTTGTATTTGTCTGCTATAAGATTAGCTTATTTCTCCGTCCATAACGCTTGGCGAGAATTTGGCGACGAATTTGGAGGCATGTCGCCAACTTGGCGAATTTTTTAAATGTTGCCAAATTAACGAAAATCGCGCCAAATGGATAAAAATGACTCTAAATCAATGAAAATGGCGACTAACTGACGAAAGTACAATATCTTTGAAAAAATGTGTATCTACTATAAGAATAACCTATTTACTTTTACTGTAAAAGTAGTAAATTCATTGCATTATATAAGGAAAGGCATGTGCTGCCCACATCAGATTTTTTACTATAGTGAACATGCCTGATCAAAAGTGATTTCAGCGCCTTTAGCGGTAAAAAAAAAGCTGAGATAATTAATTCAGCAACATAGCAAAAGCTAATTACTAAGTTGTAAAGCATTGTTAAATGAGTAGGAATCGATATTAAAAATCGATATTAGAAACTGAAGTACTAAGTTGTAAAGCATTGTTTAATGAATAGGAATCGACATTAGAAACTCACGAAAAGCTGGTGTGGAAGACAATAAATGCCTGTCAAAAATTCGTATCATCAGGAACAATAACAATCTGCAATGCTTCTCAAAATACGTGATATTATTATTTCCAAATTCAAATGTACATGGTTGTTGACAGAGGACATTTTGAGCAACCTGTACATCAGTGTACAGACTGTTTAAAACATGTTTTCCATACAAGTAAGTATTATTTATTTTAGCATTCCTGGATAAAACGGTCATTTGCCAATAATAATGTTGTGTCAAAAATTGCCATATGTAAATTTTATTGTCGAATCCTACTTATTAGATATTGCTCTACAGCTTTATAATTGGCTATTTTTGTCTATCTCGCTTTGTTACCAGGTTCTTTATTCTAACGTTTTTAACCTTCCACTAGGGTCACTGCAAGCCCTTTTATTCGATCGAGTATGATCACTAACATAAAGTGTACACTCATGGACGTTTCTTTACAAAGTCATTTTAGTGTTAAAGGATATTCTTAGACATATTGTATATAAAAATGGGACCTCTATATTTCCATATATTTTTTATATTACTATTTAATACAAGATGTAGGTGTTTATGTCCTTCATATGACAGAGTGCAAAATCTTATGTAGTAGGTTTCCTCACATTATATCGCCTGTAGCGATTGAGTACCTAATATACCCGGACACATGCAGATCACGCGCCTCTCCCAATTAATATTATTAATTATTATACGACTCTTTAAGCAAACAAGATATCTACACCCCTTAACAATTAATTTACATCTGGATTTACACCTAAAAGACGTGCTTGTCCCCAAAGCAGTGATACTCACTATTTTTACTTTCCTTATATACATAATGTATAAGGAAAGTATTGTGACGGGGTCGAAAATTCGAATTCGAGTTTTCGACGGGAGAGCACGTTTCAAGCATCCCTGATCACGAATCGAACATTTTTGAAGTGATGTCTGTGTGTGTGTGAAAGTATGCGGGTGTGTGTGAAAGTATGTGTGTGTCTATGTGTGTGTGTGTGTCAGTGAGTCTGTGGAGACGATAACTGACGAACGAATGGACCGATTCGAACGAAATTTGGAACAAAAATCATAATCCATAAACACTGGAAACCTATTGTTTTTATACGCAATCGAATGTGCAGAACCCCCTAAATTTTTGAGTGGAATTTCGAAAAAATCGTCAAAAAACAAAACCGCTAATAAAGTTACGCAAATAGACATTTCTTATGTAATTTTTCATTAGAAAGCGATAACATAAATTTGAGAACCCTAACATGAACCGTTCTCGAGATATCGTACATTTTTCCAAAAAATTATCAAAAAGTCATATAAAATTAAAAAAAATATATTTCCTATTGAGAAACATGTTCACTTTTCATATGTAATACCATTTTCATATGTATTACCATACATTTGGTGACATCACTCTCGTGAATCTAGCTCGTTCTATTCATGAAAAAAGATACTTTGAGAAATACTTTTGTATTTGAACACCAATAGTCATTTATCTGCCGTAAGAATAACTTATTTCTTCGTCCATAACGCTTGGCGAGATTTTGGCGACGAATTTGGTGGAATATAGCCAACTTGGCGACTTTTTGAAATGTTTCTTAATTAACGAAAACTTCGCCAAATGGATAATAATAACGCTAAATCAATGACGACTCATTGATGATGACGACATGGAAAATGACGACTCATTAACGAAAATTCAATATCTTGGAAAGAATATAAATAACTACTATAAAAATAATCTATTTTTTTTACTGTAAAAGTAGTAAATTCATTGCATTATATAAGGAAAGTCATGTGCTGTCCACATCATATTTTTTAATCAAAAATATATTTTTTTCAATACCAAGCATTTGGAAATAATCCTTTTAATCTAATAAACGACAGATAAAAGAGCGATTTTAACATGATCAAGGAAAATAAATTAATAATTTCCATAAAGTTTCCAGAACTTTCATTTAGATAAATTTTTTAATTTAAGTAAAAAAAAAATGCAGTATTTTTCGAAGGTCACCAACTTGTTGGGCCAAATTTGTCGCCAAGAGAGAGACAGACAGACAAATAGATATACAGGTAGACAAAGTAAAAGACTTCGCTTACACTGATAAAAAACAAACTTGTAAAAAAAAGTTTTTCAGCTTTACATAGTCATTCATAAAAATGATTGAGATGAAGAACTTTTGCCAAATTCATCAAACTTCAGGGGTGAAAAGTATATTTCATTCATTTCGGAATAAACTTATAAAATTTACCTAATAAGGAGGAAAGTCAACTGTTGTGCAAAGATAAATCTATTTTTCTGCCCAAGAAAAGAGAGTATGGTCATGGTAAAATAAATAAAAGTCTAAAAATAGAATATGGTCATTCTCTCAACTTCTCTTTCTTTGTGAACTGTTCCCACACAATTCATTCTTATATAAGGTATGAACTGTTTGAAACCATGAGCGTACAATTTATAGGCTGAATTTATAAGCTATGTTTAATTTATCATATTAAACTGTGTAAATATTAGCGTTCCTTGGATAATACAAAAAGTCACAAGAAAAGGGTTCAAACATGGGAGAAAATCTAGTTGCATTTATTAACAAAACAAAAAATATATTCTGTACTGAAAAAATAACCTTTTGTATGTAATGGAAGCCCTTTTTGTTATAAAAAAGTGTGCGAGAAATAAAATATGCCATTAATCATCTTTTTGGTTCATTACAGGGAAAAAAGAAGTCTTCTGTTTCAAATTCATCAATCTAGACAGAAGTAAAAATGACAGTAAAACTTTATTCACTTTAACAAAGCATTGCAGAAAAAGATCAATAACGCCGTCCTTCATTTAGAAAATGATGCTTCTATGGGTATATACTCTTGTTTGTAGAACATGCAACACCATGAAGGAATCATTAGAATTGAATGTAATTTATTCCACAAACGACCTATATTGATACAAATAAACGATTAAATTTACAAAACAAAAAAGAGCAATATTACATATCGAAAATCAGTATTTGGTATTGCCAACACGTGCTGCAATAAGTGCTTCCATGCAAGGGGGCACCGAATCAAACATATTTTGAATTCGTAAATGAAGAGCATTCCAGATTGTTTCTAACTGAACCCAAAGTTCAGCTGTATAAGCTACGGGACTAGCGTCACGAGCAAGAAGTCGGTCGACGAAATCTCTGGCATGTTCAATAGGCGGCATATCCGGTGAATTGGCAGGACAAGGAAAAAGATGTATTTGTTCGGCTAAAAAGAAGTACTGGACATTCCTAGCAGCATGTGGACGGACATTGTCCTGTTGAAATACAGTTCCAGGACTGCGCTGAAAGAAGAATACGACTTTGGACTCTAGAACTTCTCTAATGTACCGATTGTTGTTGAGATTACCCACAATTCTTAGCAGCTGAGATCGTTCAAGATACCCAATGACTCTCCAGGCTATCACGCTTGGCTTTCGTCCAGTATGACATTGGATAATGCACTCTGGAAGGTGGTGTTCACCGCAATAGCGTCTAACGTGGTTCCGACCACCACTGTGTCCCAAATTAAAGCGAAATTCATCGGAAAAGACGACTTGTTGCCAATCGGCACTCTAGTGTCTATGTTGATGAGTCCATTGTAGCCTCAGGCGTCAATTGTTTTGCATCAGGGGAATCCGGTGCAAATGAATTCTTGCAGGCAGTCCTCGGCGTAGCAGTAGCCAACGAATAATTAGAGCAGACAGTGGCACACCCGTAGCAGTGGGCCAACGCCCGTACCGTGCTGAAAACACCGGTTCTCGTTAGATCACCGAAGTCAAGCAGCATCGGGCGCGGTTAGTACTTGGTGGGTGACCACCTCGGAACACCGCGTGCTGTTGGCCATCTCGGGTGCGGTATCCCCGTGCTTTGCGCGCTAGATTTGCACGCTGCCACAAATGCCGCCGTGTTCATGCGGAGTACGATCACGTTAAACATGTGGGTCCGTAAGTCCTTCCGAGAGGTTGGTGGTAGGGGAAGGAGGGTATGGTCCCTGTGGATGCCTCCCCCACTGGGTTCCGGTCTAAATTGGGTGGCACTTCCCGGCCGTCCATACAGTTACCTTACACCTTTCTGGTAAGTCGGACGGTCTGGGTCTCAACAACAACAACACCCGTAGCAGTGCTCCAACGTTCTCCTAACTGTCGAAATGAAGCTGTACGGTCCATCACTGTCGTGCGGATGAGGTGTCTATCATCCCGATCTGACGTAAAATATTTCGTCGTCCACTGCCGTATTTACTACTCGTCCGGTTCTCTTCAGCCCACTGTTCCCACACTCATATCACTGTCGTGACATTGCGCTCCAAACGAGATGCTATTACACGATAAGACAAAACCCCTTTACAAAAGCCTGTCATTTAATCCAGTTCGAACTCCGTAACTTGCTCTTATGGCGCTCTCTGTCGTTGCAGAAGCATGGTAACTTCCCATGAAACGTTTATCGCTGGCAGACAACCACAGCCTGTTTTCAGCGTCCCGCTACAGCTCTCTATTTATACGGCTAAAACATCAGTACAGAGGACGTCGGTCACTCCAAGCATGCGAAGTGCTCTGAAATTCTAATCATTTGTATAACATACCCTAATTTGCAGCTGCTGTAAGTTTCGGCATAATCACTTGATTCCTTCATGGTGCTGCGATTTTTACAAACATGAGTTTATCTACTAAAAATCTAAATAAAAAGCTTAATAATAAAATTGCCTATGACGTAATGAAGCACCTAAATCATGAAACTCCAAAAACCTTTTTCGTATAAACAAGCCGGTATCCAAGAATTCTCGAAACCTGAATAATAGACGTATGACATGCTTATGTTTTTCCAGACCGTCCGACCTACCCGAAGGTATAATATATCTGTTTGAACGGCCGAGACCGAGAAGGTGACCACATCCACAGGGACCGTACCCTCCTTCCCCTACCACTAACTTCTCGGAAGGACATTCAGTCCCATATATTTAACGTGACCATTCTCCACATGAACACGAAGATAGTTTTGGACAGAGACGGGAACCAAACAAGGGCCCCCCACAAATGCAATCCCCGTTCCTTCACCACTGAGCTGCCCAGCCCCTGTTAAAACGGTATTTGGTTTTCAGGAGTTGCCTGTTAGTTCCGGTATAGTTTATCAGTTTGCATTATTTTAGTTTGAATTTTAAATTCCGGGGAACACTGGATTCATTTCTTATTACATAATAAAAAAATATGTTTGTGCAGTCTGTAGCGAGAAATCTAATTATCGTACGGCCATGAAATTTGGTACACAGGTACTTCAGGACCTATATAGGGACACCTCGACCTTATTTTGTTTATTTCAAATTTAGTTTAATATTGGCGAATTTCTGAATTCGAAACATCATCTAATCTCCAGGTGCCAATACGATCTAACAGCTACCGCCACAAACTAACCGCTACCGATATTCAGACCCCCACGAATAAGCATATTGGCCTTTCTAAATTGCAATGCATGTTTCTAAAATAAATGAGAAACTTATTCAAACTTTGAATTTTTATTTAATTTTGCTTTTAATGCATGATCAAAATATTTTTTCATGTTTACTAGCAGCTATATAATTTTATATCTGCCCCTTTGTAGAAGTAATCATTTTCAGCAAACACTTTTTAGCAGCTCCAGCTCATAATAACTCGCTGAGCAGAGAATGAATACATACATTGCACAGACACACCACACACAGACACACACAGAGGTGACGCTAAAAATAGATTTTTCATCTTCTAGATATCTTAAAACGTGTAGATTCGCCGAAACTGGAGTTGGAATTTTCCGTGCGATTCCAATACTTTCCCTATACATTACCATGTATTGCAGGGAAAGTAAAAATTGTAACATGATTAAAAATTCCATTCAATAATAGTCTACAATAAAGCATTTTTTAAATTAAAACCATGGAACTACAACCAACCGTTCAATAAATATTAAATGCTATCTATTGCAAAACACCCTGTACTTATTACTTTCCTTATACACAATAATGTATAAGAGGATGGAGTGAATAACACTTTTTTTGGAAATTCATTTGAGATGGGTATGGAAAAGTTGCCTTTTGGCACAAGATAAACTATTGTAAAAGCATTTTTCCCTAGGTTAATATTTAGGTCTACCCCAAGGCACTTGAAAATTTGGGTTTTTCGACCATTTCACAATTTTCGGCGTAAAAGTTAATAATTTCCTATCATTGCATATTCATGTTGGCTGGGTATAAAAAAATTGCCTTTCAGTACAAGGCAAACTGCCGTAAAGCATTTTGCCCTAAGTTAATATTGAGGTCATACATGATTATCTGACATCATATGATATCATTGTTTAGTTGGTTTTATGGATGTTTTTGTGATTTATTTGTATTGATTTATTCGTATTTGTTTAAGTGTTTTATATGAGGTAGAGGATTTATGGACTTTTGTTTGAGTTACAAGGATGTGTAAGAATAGTGAGTGCTTTTCTTTTAAATTTTTGTGTTGCTGTTTTTATTGCGGATCTTTCTAGTTATTTAGTATATGGTTGTAGGTGTAATTTAAAAGTTAGTATTTTAGTTGTTTTTGTATGCACTTAGTTTTTCGTTTCTGTATTTTGTTTAGGGGTTTTCTCCCTCTTGAAGTTCGGTTGCGTCTTGTTTAAAACTTTATAATGGTTGTTTTTGAATATATTGTTATCAATATTTGGCCCCTGTTCGTGGAGGTTTTTGCTTTCAAACTTATGTATGTTGGTTTTAATTATATTAAATTTGCTTGTGCGTATTGTTAGAATCGATGTGATTGTGGTAATATTGTTTGAAATTTGTATTGTTGGAATTAGAATATGTTTTTATTTCCCGCAAAATAATGCGGAAGTCCCTGAAGGCCTTTTTGTAACTGCCGTGGTCTGGCGCCCCCTTTTAAGTTAGTTATTCTAATAAATTCGTTGGATTTTTGGGGTGGGGGCGGTGGACTTTCTTTTTCGGCCGTGGGTTAAACTGCTCTATGCCATTCGTGGCGAGCGCCACGGCCTGAGTTCATCTTCAAGCTTATAACGGTTTCAGAAACAAACTCTGGATTTTGTACGTAATCCTATGAAAACAAAACTATTTCCGCAAATGGCTTGGAAATACAATAGCTTGAGTAGGTGTTCCAAAGAACGATACGACAATTGTCATGCTGTATCCGACAACTGTAGAGTTCAGAGAGTAAATGTCATACATGATTATCCTGACTTCACGCGGAAACCATTGAAGTTTTGAAATCCATTTCATACCACTTATTTGTGTGAACCTGCTCTTTTCTAGATCACTTATTTATTTGAAATCCAAGTTGAGGAATGCCATAAGGTAATTCAGGTAATTCGTTCTTACCATTATTTAAATAAAAGGACTTACCTTTGATGCCGTCACTTAGGTGGAGTATGAAAACTCTGGGTTCTCGACAACTGAGGAATAACACTCAACACATACAACAAAAACTCACATTTAAATTGTCCAATTCTTTAATTTTTCATATTCCTTGATAAAGGCATAAAATGCAATCATTAAAATTAATTTAGCTGAACACACACACACACACAGACATATATATATATATATATATATATATATATATATATATATATATATATATATATATATATATATATATATATATATATATATATATATATATATATATATATATATATATATATATATATATATATATATATATATATATATATATATATATATATATATGTATGTATATATCAAGACAATTAATATTACATAAACACATTTATAGGTTATCTTCTAGTAAAACCAGTATTATATTCAGTTTATAGTTCTCACACAATTGTTGATCATTGTGAAATAAAATTTGTAAGTTCTCTTCGTGATCCATCTTAACATGAGATAAATAAATGGTTACCTTAGTTTGCATAGAAACGGTTGAAAACATTGAGAATGACTTGAGAATGAAATTATCCGTGGAACCGATAATTGCTATTCTAATTTTTAAAAATCTGATATGGGCAGCACATGACTTTCCTCATGTAATGCAATGAATTTATTACTTTTACAGTAAAAAAAAAATAGATTATTATTATAGTACGTATTTATATTCCTTCCAAGATATTGAATTTCCGTCAATGAGTCGTCATTTTCATTGATTTAGCGTCATTTTTATCCATTTGGCGAATTTTTCGTTTAATTAGAAACATTTAAAAAAGTCGCCAAGTTGGCGACATTCCACCAAATTCGTCGCCAGAATCTCGCCAAGCGTTATGGACGGAGAAGTAAGTCATTCTTACAGCAGATAAATTAGCGTTCAAATGCAAAAGTATTACTCAAAGTATCTTTTTTCACGAATGGAGCGAGCTAGATCCACGAGAATGATATCACAAATTTATCGCAAGGTATTACATATGATAAGTGAACATGTTTCTATATAGGAAATATTTTTTTTATTTTATATGATTTTTTGATAATTTTTTTTTAAAACTGTACAATATCTCGAGAACGGCTTATGTTAGCGTTCTAAAATTTATGTCAATCGTTTTCTAATGCAAAATTACATAAGAAATGTCTATTTGCGTAACTTTATTAGAGGTTTTGATTTTTTGACAATTTTTCAAAATTTCACTCGAAAATTTAGGGGGGTTCTGAACATTTGATTGCGCACAAAAACAGTAAGTTTCAGTGTTTACGGATTGTGATTTTTGTTCCAAATTTCGTTCGAATCGGTCCAGCCGTTCGTCAGTTATCGTCTCCAAAAACTCAATGACACACACACACACACACACACACACACTCACACACACACACACTCACACACACACTCACACACACACACACTCACACACACACACAGACATCACCTCAAAAAATATTTGATTCGTGATCAGGCATGCTTGAAACGTGCTCTTCCGTCGAAAACTCGAATTCGAATTTTCGGCCTCGTCAAAATTATTTCCTTATACATTTTGTATATAAGGAAAGTAAAAATCGGAAACATTAGTGGCATTGCTGATGAGGGCATAATAAGCACTAAATCGGTCCATGGATCATGGTGTCTGAAATGGCAGTGTCTTCCTTATATTAAGGAGTGTTGATTTTCCTTAGTAACGTAGCTTTGCTAGCCAAAGGTTTTTCGGTGTTCATATTTGGATGAATCTTCTTTTCCGAATTGATCTTTCCTAATGTCTGATCTTAATAAATATGGTTCCTTACCACAAATTAAATGTTTATTACTTTCCTTTTATACATAATGCATAAGGAAAGTGTTGGGACGAGATCGAAAATTCGAATTCGAGTTTTCGACGGGAGAGCACGTTTCAAGCATCCCTGATCACGAATCGAACTTTTTTGAGGTGATGTCTGTGTGGATGTGTGGGTGTGGGTGTGAAAGTATTGTGTGTTTGTGTAAGTATGTGTGTGTATGTGTAAAGTGTGTGTGTGTATGTGTAAGTATGTGTGTGCTCGTGTCAGTGAGTCTCGTGGAGACGATATCTCACGAACAAATGGAGCGATTCGAATGAAATTTGGTACAAAAATCACAATCCGTAAATTCTGGAAGGTTATTTTTTTTAAACGATATCGAATATACAGAACCCACCTAAATTTCGAGTGAAATTTTGAAAACATCATCAGAAAATCAAAAGCTTTAATAAAGTTGTACAAATAGGCATTTCGTGTGTAATTTTTCCTTAGAAAACCACTGACATAAACTTTAGAACTCTAGCATGAACCGTTCTCGAGATATTGCATATTTTTAAAAGATATTTATCAAAAGATCCCATAAATTAAAAATATATATATATTAACTGTTGAGAAACCGTTTCACTTTTCATATGTAATATCACGCGATAAATTGGGGGATAGCATTCTCGTGGATCTAGCTGGTTCCATTCATGAGAAAAGATACTTTGAGTAATACTTTCGTATTTGAACAATAATAGTCATTTATCTGCTATGAGGTTAACTTATTTCTCCGTTCATAACGCTTGGCGAGATTTTGGCGACTTATTTGGTAGAATGTCGCCAACATGGCAACTATTTTATATGTTGCTAACTAAAATCTCGCCAAATGGATAAAAATGACGTTAAATCAATGAAAATGGCGACTAATTGACGAGCATTCAATATCTTTTAAATAATATAAGTATTTACTATAAGAAACACCTATTTTTTTACTGTGAATGTAGTAAATTCATTGCATTATATAAGGAAAGTCATGTGATGCCCACATCAGATTTTTTAGTAATTGAACGAAGTATATATGACCTATTTCCACTTTCCCTATATGCATAGTATAATGTATAAGGAAAGTATTGTGACGGGGTCGAAAATTCGAATTCGAGTTTTCGACGGGAGAGCACGTTTCAAGCATCCCTGATCACGAATCGAACATTTTTGAGGCGATGTCTGTCTGTCTGTGTGTGTGTGTGTGTGTGTGTGTGTGGAGTCGATATCTCACAAACGAATGGAGCGATTCGAATGAAATTTAGTACATAAATTACAATCCGTGAATACTGGAAACCTATTGTTTCTAGACACAATCGAATGTTCAGAACCCCCCTAAATATTCGACTGAAATTTTGAAAAAATCATCAAAAAATCAAAACCTTTAATAAAGTTACACAAACAGCCATTTCTTATGTAATTTTCCCTTAGAAAGACGACAAATGGATCATAAACTTTAGAATGTTAGCATGAACCGTTCTCGAGATATTGCACATTTTTCAAGTAAATTTATCAAAAAATCACATAAATAAAAAAAAAATATTAACTGTTGAAAAACATGTTCACTTTTCATATGTAATATCATGCGATAAATTTAGTGACATCATTCTCGTGGATCTAGCTCGTTCCATTCATGAGAAAAGATAGTTTGAATAATACTTCTGTATTTGAACGCCAATAGTCATTTATCTGCTGTAAGAATAACTTACTTATCCGTTCATAACGCTTGGGCAGATTTTGGCGAAGAATTTGGCGGAATGACGCCAACTTGGCGTCTTTTTGAAATGTTGCCAAATTAACGAAAATCTCGCCAAATGGATAAAATTCCCGCTATGTGAAAGAAAATGACAACTATTGGACGAAAATTCAATATCTTGGAAAGCATATAAATATATACTCTGAGAATAACCTATTTTTACTTTCCTTATATACATAATGTATAAGGAAAGTATTGTGACGGGGTCGAAAATTCGAATTCGAGTTTTCGACGGTAGAGCACGTTTCAAGCATCCCTGATCACGAATCAAACATTTTTGAAGTGATGTCTGTGTGTGTGTGGGTGGGTGTGTGTGTGTGCGTGTGTGTGTGAAAGTATGTGTGTGTGTCAGTGAGCCTTTGGAGACGATAACTGACGAACGAATGGACCGTTTCGAACCAAATTTGGTACAAAAATCACAATCTGTAAACACTGGAAGCCTGTTGTTTTTATACGGAATCGAATGTCCAGAACCCCCTAAATTTTCGAATGAAATTTTGAAAAAAACGTCAAAAAATCAAAACCGCGAATAAAGTTACGCAAATAGACATTTCTTATGTAATTTTTCACTGGAAAACGATTGACATAAATTTTAGAACGATAACATGAACCGTTCTCGAGATACTGTACATTTTTTTAAAAAAATTATCAAAAAGTCATGTAAAATAAAAAAAAATATTTCCTACTGAGAAAGATGTTCACTTTTCATATGTAATACCATGCGATAAATTGGGTGACATCAGTCTCGTGGATCTAGCTCGTTCCATTCATGAAAAAAGATACTTTGAGTAATACTTTTGTATTTGAACGCCAATGGTCATTTATCTGCTGCAAGAATAACTTATTTCTTAATGCATAACGCTGGACGATATTTTGGCGACGAATTTGGCTAAATATCGCCAACTTGGCAACTTTTTGAAATGTTGCCAAATTAACGAAAATCTCGCCAAATGGATAAAAATGATGCTAAATCAAAGAAAATGACGACTAATTGTCGAAAATTCAATATCTTGGAAAGAATATTAGTATCTACTATAGGAAAAACCTATTTTTACTTTCCTTATATACATAATGTATAAGGAAAGTATTGTGACGGGGTCGAAAATTCGAATTCGAATTTTCGACGGGAGAGCACGTTTCAAGCATCCCTGATCACGAATCAAACATTTTTGAAGTGATGTCTGTGTGTGAGTGGGTGTGTGTGTGTGTATGTGTGTGTGTGTGTGAAAGTATGTGTGTGTGTATGTGTGTGTGTGTCAGTGGGTCTGTGGAGACGATAACTGACGAACGAATGGACCGATTCGAACCAAATTTGGTACAAAAATCACAATCTGTAAACACTGGAAGTATGTTGTTTTTATACGCAATCGAATGTTCAGAACCCCCCTAAATTTTCAAATGAAATTTTGAAAAAATCGTCAAAAAATCAAAACCAATAAAAAAGTTACGTAAATAGACATTCCTTATGTAATTTTTCATTAGAAAACGATTGACATAAATTTTAAAACGCTAACATGAACCGTTCTCGAGGTATCGCACATTTTTCAAAAAAATTATCAAAAAGTCAAATAAAATAGAAAAAAAATATTTCCTATTGAGAAACATGTTCACTTTTCATATATAATATCATGCGATAAATTGGGTGACATCATTCTCGTGGATCTAGCTCGTTCCATTCATGAAAAAAGATACTTAATATAGATATAGAGTAATACTTTTACATTTGAACGCCAATTTCTCTGCTGTAAGAATAACTTATTTCTTCGTTCATAACGCTTGGCGAGATTTTGGCGACGAAATTGGCGGAATGTCGCCAACTTGGCGACTTTTTGAAATGTTGCCAAATTAACGAAAATCTCTCCAAATGGATAAAAATGACGCTAAATCAATGAAAATGACGACTAATTGTGGAAAATTCAATATCTAATAAGTTATATAATATATAAATATATAATAATAGTTATATAATATATGTCGAAAATTCAATATCTAATAAGTTATATATATATATATATATATATATATATATATATATATATATATATATATATAACTTATTTCTTTGTCCATAACGCTTGGCGAGATTTTGGCGACAAAATTGGCGGAATGTCGCCAACTTGGCGACATTTTGAAATGTTGCCAAATTAACGAAAATCTCGCCAAATGGATAAAAATGACGCTAAATCAATGAAAATGACGACTAATTGTCGAAAAGTCAATATCTTGGAAAGGATATTAGTATCTACTAGAAGAAAAACCTATTTATTTTACTGTAAAAGTAATAAATTCATTTCATTATATAAGGAAAGTCATGTGTTGCCCACATCAGATTTTTTTAACTGTGAAAGTAGTAAAATCATTACATTATATAAGGAAAGTCATGTGTTGCCCACATCAATTTTTTTTTACTGTAAAAGTATTAAATTAATTGCATTGTTTAAGGAAAGTCATGTGCTGCCCACATCGAATTTTTTGATATATGATAGCAAAATTTTTGCAATTTTTTTAATTACTATGACTTCCTTGAGTTTGAAAGTTTAGGAACCTTTGATTTAGGCTGTTTTTGCAGATCTTTGAGAGATATAAAGATTTCCTTTATTATCACGGACGTTAATTTCAATATTGAGCCTCTTATCAATACCATTTGCGATGCAATCAATATCAATATGCACTTGTTCAAATAAAATGGTGGTGCCACAATATAACTGCTTCTGCCGAGGAAATAATATTTTCTGTAGTCGTGGCAACTCTTCGTGACGTCACTCACTCTGAAAAGAAGCACGGGGGTGAGATGAAGATTGATCCGTGGCCCAGGCATCCACCCCATAATGCCACTAAAATGGAACAATAATTTTATAAAGGGAGCATAGGATTAATCATATTCTTTTCTCACATTGTTTTTTGCATCTTATTGCTTTCCTTTTATATATAGTATAATGTATAAGGAAAGTATTTTCACGGGGTCGAAAATTCGAATTCGAGTTTTCGACTCCGTCACAATACTTCCCGTCGAAAATTCGAATTCGAGTTTTCGACAGGAGAGCACGTTTCAAGCATCCCTGATCACGAATCGAACATTTTTGTGGTGATATCCGGGTGTGTGTATGTGTGTGTGTCAGTGCGCCTGTGGAGACGATATCTCACGAACGAATGGAACAATTCGAGTGAAATTTCGTACAAAAATTACAATCCGTGAATACTGGAAGCCTATTGATTTTACACACAATCGAATGTTCATAACCCACTCTAAATTTTCGAGTGAAATTCTGAAAAAATCATCAAAAAATCAAAACCTTCAATAAAGTTACTCAAATAGACATTTTTTATGTAATTTTTCCTTAGAAAACGATTAACATAAACCTTAGAACTCTAGCATGAACCGTTCTCGAGATATTGCACATTTTTCAAATAAATTTATCAGAAAATCCCATAAATTAAAAAAATATATTAACTGTTGAGAAACATGTTCACTTTTCATATGCAATATCCTGCAATAAATTTGGTTCAATCATTCTTGTGGATCTAGCTAGTTCCACTCATGAGAAAATGTACTTTCAGAAATACTTTTGTATTTGAACGCCAATAGTCATTTATCTGCTATAAGAATAATTTATTTCTCCTTCCATAACGCTTAGTGAGATTTTGGTGACGAATTTGGCGGAATGTCACCAACTTGGCTACTTTTTTAAATGTTGCTAAATTAACGAAAATCTTGCCAATTGGATAAAACTGACGCTAAATCAATGAAAATGACGACTAATTGACGAAAATTCAATATCTTAGAAAGAATATAAGTATCTACTATAATAATAACCTATTTTTTTTACTGTAAAAGTAGTAAATTTATTGCATTATATAAGGAAAGTCATGTGCTGCCCAGATCGGATATGTTTTAGTATACTTACCTAGAATCTGAAGTAGTTATGGGTTTCACAGTTTGAAAAGACACGTTATGTTAATTTTAGTTATTATTAAAAATTTAATACTTTACTAATTTGCCCTATGCTGTGAATGAAGATTTCACTTTTAGCTATTTTTATACAAGGTTGAAAGATTTAATTAATAATAGAAAATATCCTTATCGGTCTGTCACCGTTTAGTTCAAATATTGAGCACCCTATCAGTACCATTTGAGATGCAATTAATATCAATATGTGCTTGCTCATACAAAATGGGGCTACCACAATATAGAGGCTTTTGCCTTGTAAATAATCTTTCTGGTAGTCCTAGCAACTCCTCGTGACGTCACTCACACTAAATGAGAGCACGGGGTTAAGATAAGATCCATCCTCGCCCCAGGCATCCGAGCCATAATACCTCTAAAGCTGTATAGTAGTTTTATAGGGGGAGCATATTTTTATATTAATTCATATAAAAATATTATCGCCATATATTGATTCACATTTTTCTCCCACATTAGTTCCTACATCCTATTTTTATTATGCTGACCTCGAAGCTGAGAGAATTGCATGTTTCACGATTGGAACCGAAATGTACATTATGTGATCGCAAGTAATATTAAAAATCTAATTGTGTCCAACATATGAATTTCCCTACAAATTAATAAACTTCGATATTGTATGAGAACAATGACACAAATTAAAATTTTTTACATCTGTCTGAGATTTAATAGGGATTTTGTCGTTGCCAAATAAAAAAATCTGATTCAAGCAGCACATGATTTTGCCTCATAATTCAATGACTTTACTTCTCACCCAGTGAAATAATCTGATGTGGGCAGCGCGCGCTTTATATAATGCAATGAATTTACTACTTTTACAGTAAAAAAAACAATCTGATGTGGGCAACACATGACTTTCCTTATATAATGCAAAGAATTTACTGCTTTTACAGTTAAAAAATTTTTTATTCTTACAGTAGATACTTATATTCTAAGATATTGAATTTTCTTCAATGAGTCGTCATTTTCATTGATTTAGCGTCATTTTTATCAATTTGGCGAGATTTTCGTTAATTTGGCAACAATTCAAAGAGTCGCCAAGTTGGCGATATTCTGCCAAATTCGTCGCCAAAATCTCGCCAAGCGTTATGGACGAAGAAATAAGTTATTCTTACAGCAGACAAATGACTATTGGCGTTCAAATACAAACGTATTACTCAAAGTACCTTTTTTCATGAATGGAACGAGCTAGATCCACGAGAATGATGGCACCCAATTAATCGTATGGTATTACAAATGAAAAGTGAACATGTTTCTCAATAGGAAATATATTTTTTTTTATTTTATATGACTTTTTGATAATTTTTTTGAGAAATGTGCAATATCTCGAGAACGGTTCATGTTAGCGTTCTAAAATTTATTCCAATCGTTTTCTAATGAAAAATTACATAAGAAATGTCTATTTGCGTAATTTTATTAGTGGTTTTGATTTTTTTGACGATTTTTTCAAAATTCCATTCGAAAATTTAGGGGGGTTCTGAACATTCGATTGCGTATAAAAACAATAAGCTTCCAGTGCTTACGGATTGTGATTTTTGTACCAAATTTCGTTCGAATCGGTCCATTCGTTCGTCAGTTATCGTCTCCACAGTCTCACTGACACACACACACACACACACACACACACACATACTTTCACACACACACACACACACAGACATCACTTCCAAAATGTTTGATTCGTGATCAGGGATACTTGAAACGCGCTCTCCCGTCGAAAACTCGTACTCGAATTTTCGACCCCGTCACAATACTTTCCTTATACATTATGTATATAAGGAAAGTTAAAATAGATATATTTATAGTAGATATTTATATTATTTCCAAGATAGAGATTATTTTTATAGTAGATATTTATATTATTTCCAAGATATTGAATTTTCGTCGATGAGTGGACATTTTCATTAATTTAGCGTCATTTTTATCCATTTGGTGAGTTTTTCGTTAATTTAGCAACATTTAAAAAAGTCGCCAAGTTGGCAATATCACACCAAATTCATCGCCAAAATCCATTCAAGCGTTATGGATGGATAAATAAGTTATTCTTACATCAGTTTAGTTATTCTTAGCAGATAAATGACTATTGGCGTTCAAATACAAAAGCATTACTCAAAGTATTTTGTTTCATAAAAGGAATGCTTTAGATCCACAGGAATGATGTCACCCAATTTATCGCATGGTATTACATATGAAAAGTGAACATGTTTCTCAACAGGAAATATTTTTTTTATTTTATATGATTTTTTGATAATTTTTTTGAAGAATGTGCAATATCTAGAGAACAGTTCATGCTAGCGTTCAAAAATTTATGTTAATCGTTTTCTAATGAAAAATTGCATAATAAATGTCTATTTGCGTAACTTTATTAGAGGTTTTGATTTTTTGACGTTTTTTCAAAATTTCACTCGAAAATTTGGAGGGTTTCTGGCCATTCGATTGCGTATAAAAACAATAGGCTGCCATTGGTTACGAATTGTAATTTTTGTTCCAAATTTAGCTCGAATTGGTCCATCCGTTCGTCAGTTATCGTCTCCACAGACTCACTGACACACACACACACTGACATCATCTCAAAAACGTCTGATTCGTGTTCAGGGATGCTTGAAACGTGCTCTCCCGTCGAAAACTCGAATTCGAATTTTCGATCCCTTCACAGTACTTTCCATATACATTATTGTAAACAAGGAAAGTAATAATGATGTACAAGATACACCCCATAATGGTTTTAACGTTGAATAGTACATTAACATCAGGATATTTTCTGGATGACAAACATTTAGAACTATTTCGAAGTACCCAATTAACTTATATTTCGAGATTAAAAATTAGGAACAAATTAGAATCAAGCTTAACAATTAGAAACAAATCAGAATCAAACTTAACAATTAGAAATATTGCTAGCATTTACTAAGCTATATAGTTCCTGTATTTAAATATTTTAATAATTAATTAATCGCTTTGCCCTTTTACTTTCTCACACATAGTATTGAGAAAGTATTGTTTCAACGAAAATTTTCCATTTCGAGATTTTAATGTCAATATATGTTTTAAGATCTTCTGAACACGTTTTGACTATTTTTGGAGTGGCGTCTGTCTATCTGTCTGGCTAATGTAAGTGATCGATTTCTTGTTTACGCAATAGCAGCCACAAATATTAATGGATTTTCACGAAACTTAAGATCAGTCTTCGTTGTCAAAATATCTAGAACAAGAACGAATTTTTTTTAAATTCGATCAAAAACTTTGAGTTTTATTCTGAATTTTATATTTTCTAACATAGCAGCATGGGACAAGATTTGACAAAATCACGCATAAACGGATTTATTTGTCACGTAATGATCACAAGACTTAAAAGTTTCAATCATTGCTGTAAAAAATAGCCGCGATACAATTTTTGTGTTCCTGACATCATTATCCCCCCTTGGGGATCAAGTTACCCTCCTTGGAGGTATATTGGCAAGTATCGTATAAATAGAAATTTTTTTTTTTCAAACCCTTTATCGTGAATGGTAGGTACCACGCGGTAGTTGTAATCAACTGGAGAAAAGATATCGAGTTCGAAAAAAAAAACAATTCTGGCATGAGAGAGTTGAGTTGAGTTAATTTAACTCCAGTTAATTTTAGTTCCAAATTGATGATGTTTCGCCAGATTACACTCGAATACAAACTCGAAGTGTACAACCTTGAAATGTGCAAACTCGAAAGACTTGGGCACGTTATGGAATAATGAAGCTTTTGTGATCCCGTATATTTAATTAGATATTTTTCCTTACAGAGGTATCAGCATTCTGCTTAATCTTTAACAATTAATATTGTAACAATTATATTTTATACTCATAAAGGACACGACATTCGCTGCCAATTCTTTTTTTTTTATTCAGATGCAGCGTGAGGCTCCCTTTACACCCTAAACTGTTGCTTATTTAGCCTATTTGTAAATACGGCTCTGCAAAAATGTACAAACTTGATCATCCCACTAACATGCTTTCACATTTTTTTGCAGATTTTACGTCTTCAGCTAAAGAAGTCCCTAAACCGAAGCGTGTAATTCAGAATGTTGCAAGAATTTTAAAAATTCTTGAGCTAAACAAATCACTAAACCGAACCGAGTTAAAAAAATTCTAAGATTCATCAAGAATTAAAAAATGCCTATGATCGTGATGGAATTTTAATTTTCTTTGCTTATTTGACAAGTAATGTGGCACCTGAAAGAACTGGGTAGTTTATAATATATTCATATTTCGCTTTCAAACTTAATTAGGAGAAAATTATTCCAAAAGCATACAGTATTAATAAACGTATTTTTATTCTAATTGAAATTGAATTTTCTCAAGACAGAAATTAACATCTGCAGTTAATAGCTTGAATTTCATATTTAGTCATATTTGTATTCTTGAATAAGGACTTCAACTAATGAATATTAATTAAACTGAAAGCTAAGAACGTCGTATTTAATCATTGCGGAGTTAATTGAATGAGTTTATGGGTATTTCTATTTTGTATTTATTTAAAGGGCATCAGATCAAGAATAATCTTCTGTGTATAGTTATTTTTTTTTAAATATTTTTTTTCTTGAGCATATGTGGCATTTACTGTATTCCGCTCAAAGTTTACTTGAATATACTACAGTAGCTACTATTTATTATGTTTATCCAATAATTTGAACATTGTGTCTGCGATTAATAGATAGTTATTGTATAATATAGCCATCCCCGAGTATTAGCGCGATTTACAAATTAGCAACAAAATTTCGATTAGCGCGATATTTATCTAAGGGCTAAGCATAGTAAACTGAGATTCCAGATGTAAATTGCATTTATTGAGAGGTAATAATTAGTTATATATATATATATATATATATATATATCTATATATATATATATATTTATATATATATATATATATATATATATATATATATATATATCTATATATATATATATTTATATATATATATATATAGATATATATATATATATATATATATATATATATATATATATATATATATATATATATATATATATATATATATATATATAGATATATATATATAGATACATATATATATATATATATATATATATATATATATATATATATATATATATATATATATATATATATATATATATATATATATATATATATATATATATATATATATATATATATATATATATATATATATATATATATATATATATATATATATATATATATATATATATATATATATATATATATACGGGGTGTTTCAAAACACCGTAGGCTAAACTTTACAAGATGGTAGTGCACACCAAACTAAGCATTTTTTGTCATAGTTTACCTGGTCGAAAATCGTTGGGAAGCGGCCTCTCAGCAAAATTGAAAGCGTCATTCTGGTTGTTATTTTCTGGTTGAAGAAGAAAACCACGTATGCAAATTTCATCTGGGGAAGAAGAAGAAGAAGAACTCTTTGAATCTGAAGAGGAACTTGTCGCCAGAATTTTGGTCGCTGCTGCCGAAGTGTGTAACGTGCCTGGTCTATTCCAGAGAGTTCGCCAATCACTCCATCGCCACTGTGAGACGTGCATTCAGGTTGGCTGTCGTGCTGTCGGTTGGCTGTTGGCTGTCAGGTTGGCTGACGTGCAATCAGGTTGACTGGCTCTTTTGAACCATTACTGTAATTAATTTTTATTAAATGTCACTTTGAAATTTTTAGGTCTTTATTGTGTTTCCGCTTCATCTCATCGTTTTCACCATTAAACGCCCAATAGTGCCTTTACGTTTTATTTCCGAACCGAAAAATTGTGAAGAAAAATGCTTGTTTTGTGTATACTACCACCTCATAAAGTTTGGCCAAACTTTTTTTAATCACCCTTTGTGTATATATATATATATATATATATATATATGTATATATATATATATATATATATATATAACTCAATTCCTCAATTTCATTAACTCCTGTACACACTAATATCTCTATTATCAGTAAGCATATTATTGCTTACTACAAACTTCTTAAACAAAAACACAATCTTAATTTTCCTTACCTGATATTTATACCAAAATTCCATAAATAACGAATTACTTTTAGCACTGTTCTATAGAATTTAATTCATACATCAATGCTGCGGACAAACAACTACTGTTTATACTAAATCATATTTATGATCATTCTATAGAAACTACACAACGAACACATATAATCAAAAAAAGTTTAGAACTGATTAATAACTTAAAACAACTAACTTGCATACATGATATTGAAAGTTTTGATTTCAAAGACCTCATTAATAACATTGATATTCATGATTTATTTAAAGTCATACTAAATTTATATGAACAATTTACTCAATCAAAAAACATCTCTATTCCAAAATTCAAAACATTGTTAAAATTCATTCTGTTCAACCAGTATCTCTCTCAGAGTAATTGCATATACAAATTAAATAAGCGAATTCCACAGGGAGGAATCTCATCCACAGTACTGGCCAACCTTTATCTACATTTTTACGAACATCAGTACCCTTTCCACGGTCATATCATGTACAGATTCATTGATGATCTAATTATTATTAAAATTACTAATGATGCCACAATGCTAAACTTGCAGTTTTATCCTACTAATCTACAACTAATTGAAATCTCAATTAGTTGTAGATTCCATGCAATGTATACACATCACAATTACCTAGACGTTAGTTTAAAAATCCAAAATGAAGACACATTGAAAATTAAAATATACGACAAAACTGAATCATGTAACTTCAAAGTAAATAAAATTCAACATTATTCATCCAATCAATCAAAATCAGTATATAAAAATATTATAAATAATCAGTTATTAAGAATAAAAATGTTAAGCACACCATGTTACTACGAAGAATATCTTATTAAATTCATAAACACCACTATGCAAAATACATACCAGCCAAACCTTATTTTTTCATTTATTAAAACCCAATTTAATTTTTAATTCAAAACCTTGCTCCAATTACAGCAACACATTGACAAATCAATCTCAAAAATTTTAGAATAAAAAATATTAAACAATTTATCATCTCCATGTTTCACTTCCAACAGTTGCACTATTGGTCTATCAAATTAACTGCAACCTATTTTGAGTTCGAAAATGCTTAGTCGGTATCACTTACTCTACAATATTAGAAGCACAAAGGGTAACTCAATGTATGTTATTTTACTATTCTTCTTCTTATTCTTTTTCATATTATACATAATATTGTATTCTCATAAATACACAGCCATACTCTGGTATATTTGATTATTTTATTTGATTATTTTTATATTTATATCTGATCCATTTTCTACTTTCATCTACGTCAGGCCATGTGCATTATTTCTGTAATACAATTTACAGTAATGTACACAGAAACGTAGAATCAGCATTAGCGAACCAAGATGGCCCTTGATAACGTGCATTGTTTTGGAAATGCTTTTCACCTTTTTCAATTTATTCATATTAAAAAAAAGTTTTGGGGGGGCCAGAAAGGCATAGCTCCACTTTCAATTTTTTTTTCTATTTTGCAACTTTTCATCTTATACACTGTTCTTGCTTTACACCATGTATGTTTATGCAGGGAACAAGGGGATTAATACCTTATGCACCTGTATTATATATATGATTTATAACGCACACAAAAATAGTTAATCTCAGGGTGTAATTAAGGGATATATTAACTAATCTTTACCACATGTCATTCTTTTTCAATTCCTTAAAGAATATATAGAACAGGGAAAAAGGGATATTTTATACGAATTTAGTACCTGTTTTACTTATAATGTTTTATTTATAATGTTTTATTTATAATGTTCTCTTTATCATCTTCATAAACTTGTCGTATAGTCACTATTGATTTCAAATAATCACATCAGACATCTTTTTTCATTTTTGCTATACAGAACTTTTCAATAAATGATCAATCTCAGGTATAAATAATACAAGTAAATCAAAATTCAATTTGAAAAGACACAAAATAATCACAAAAACAAACACATGCGATATGGAATTTTTCCTTTTTAATTTATTTTGCTGATATAAAAAAAAAAGATAAAAAAGTAAAGAAACATAAACTGTCATTGTAAGTGCAATTTCGCACTGTAAGCACAAAAATTTGCATAAACCCTTGGTTTGCAGCTACTATGTTCAGGGCATAAAAGGGGATAAAACTGGGAAATTTTCATTCTTATCAGCGATGGCAGTCACACTGCCAGAACGCGCTTTGCTTGTGAAGCTGTTTTATGAAAACAACGGACATACTGTAGCTGCACTTCGATAGTTTCGTCGACTTAAGAATTTACGCAAAGGACCATTACTTCCACAAGCTCTTAAGAGAATGATGGCTCGATTCGAGAAAACTGGACATCTTAGAGTTCAGCCGGGTCGAGGACGCAAATCGACTCGTTCAGATGTTGTTGACGATGTTGCTACCGCTATTGTTGAACAATCAATGGATAACGTTATACGCAGCATTCCCTGCATCGATAAGGTCCTTGTGATATGAATGTTTGGTACGTTCTAATAAAATATGTTGCAAATGTGTATTTTGTGTCTTTTCAGCATATCTCCTGTTGTACAGCGCCACCTATCGGTGTTTCTATAACTATTTTTTTTCGCGTAATCCCTTTTCCCATGTCTTGAATAGTATGTTCAACAATTTTGGAGCCTTTACACTGAGTAGTTCGATCTATGGAGAGCTCAGAGTAGGGGTGTTTTAATTTTGACCATCCGGTATATATATATCACCATTTCCTCTATAGACAGATATCCACGATTTCAAATTTTCATTTTGTACCTCTATTACTATATGAAAACTTCTGTCTGGTCTTGTCTCTATCAACATGTTTCGCATCAATTTGAATACGCGTGATGATACGTAAAATTTCTTAAGCATAAGAATTAATAAAATTAAAATTTTATGTAAGTTTTTATCCAAATACGTGTTCAACTTACTTTCAGAATTTTATTACTTTTTGATTCAGTTATATAGAGAAAATATTGCCTTCCAGAAATTTTTTGAAAACAATTGTCTGAGGAAAATGCCCATTTTGAAACCGATTAGACGCAAGTGTGTGTGCGTCCATGTATTCGTGTTGTAAATGCAATAACTCAAGAATGCTATGAAAATTTATGTATAAGATAGATTATATGAAAAGTCAGAATAAAATATAATTTCTTAATTCTTAATCCCAGTAATCTCCGTGCCAATCATTTGAAATTTCCATGGCATTACTTCTTATAAAAAAGAATGATGATTTTTTAAACAATGGGGTTACGCATATGCGAAAAAACTACTGTGGGACACTTTTAAATAAATTATAAAACTTAACTTTATAATTAACATTAATTATTATTAATCATCTTATCTTAACATTGCCGTAAATTCTCATATTAGTGGACTTATTATTGAAATCGTACATTGCTAGTTGTGCCGCTATATAAAACCGTCCAATTATTTGCCTTCAGTGTGAGTCCTGTAAAAGCATTATTAATTATTATAATACTCATTGACTGCACCATTTAAACTTTAACAATAACGCATTTATTCACAACATAAATCTTAATTAAATTCAATTACACTATTTAATTATATCATTTCAGCGGAGAGGACATATGCGACCAAAACGGAAAATACTAAATAGTGGTTATGACCGGATATCATTTTCAATGGGCACATACCTTCAAGTCTGTCTTGGGCTTTGATCATATATCAAATGCTAGTCATCAGTTATTTGTACTGATCATAACTCTTTGGCGTGTGGCTCCTTACTCTGATTGCACTCACACATTAATTTATCTCCATTATTTTGGAACCTCTACGAGACACTCTACAAGTATGAATTCACCAAATCCAGTCATCGTATCCAAGAAATCTTAAGTCGTATAAAAACATCACTGCCTTAAGTCATATTGGTATCTCACTCTCTCAAGTCATGTTAGTCTCTCACTGTTCTAGTCAGCTCTCGATTTTCGGGTCACAGGCTGTGGTTCCCTCATTGAGGGGGGGGTAATTCCCCCTTTTCATCCATTTGCCGCATTGAGTTTGACGTAATAATCTTTTTTTTATTGATTACTCCTTTAACCAATGGAACCATTCCACATCTCGTAAGGCCCAGCTCGGCCCCCTCTGTCATGGCATCCCTAAATTTGTGGTTTTCTGACCTTTAGGTTAACGGGGTTATAAAACTCGGAGCCAGCCAGACTACAAGTATTGTTCGCCGTTTTGGCCACCATTAATTTGTACATGAAACTGTCTCATCAAATGTGAGATCTATTTCTGGTCTCACATATCTCCCCTCGGACAAAAACAAAAAAAAATTCAAAACCAATAGAGTTCGAAACAAAGTTCGAGTCACTGTCAACTCTCTAAATGGTATTTTTCACTGAACAACAATTCGTCAAGGATTGCAGTTCAACACAGTCTTGCTGCAAACACAAAAGTTTTTAGCACATCATCATACACTAAATATCAAAGTTATGTACTCATCAAAGGTATCAGGTCCAGCTTTCAATTGAAGCAAAATTAAATTTTGATTATTTAAAATATATGCACATTCACTTTGAAACGTTACACACTAACTATTTAACTTTGATATTTTTAACAAAATTACACATTTCTTTACAAATTACACAGTATTTTTTTTAACACAATTCTCTCCTTACTTCACCAATTTTCATAATTGATAACTTAATCACATAATACAATATTTTTGCTTAACCTTTAAACAGTGGTAGATAATTATTCATACAATCACACATTTTTTTTTTTAAGTCAGCCAATGAAAATATATTTTTTTTGCATCTGAATTCTTTAAGTAACTTTGATATTACAAACGAAAATGACAACACATTCGACATTTTCACTTTAAATTTTTACTTTCCTTATATACATAATGTATAAGGAAAGTATTGTGACGGGGTCGAAAATTCGAATTCGAGTTTTCGACCGGGAGAGCACGTTTCAAGCATCCCTGATCACGAATCAAACATTTTTGAAGTGATGTCTGTGTGTGTGTGTGTGTGTGTGTGTGTGTGAAAGTATGTGTGTATGTGTGTGTGTGTCAGTGAGTCTGTGGAGACGATAACTGACGAACGAATGGACCGATTCGAACCAAATTTGGTACAAAAATCACAATCCGTAAACACTGGAAGCCTATTGTTTTTATACGCAATCGAATGTTCAGAACCCCCCTAAATTTTCGAATGAAATTTTGAAAAAATCGTCAAAAAATTAAAACCACTAATAAAGTTACGCAAATAGACATTTCTTATGTAATTTTTCATTAGAAAACGATTGACATAAATTTTAGAACGCTAACGTGAACCGTTCTCGAGATATTGTACATTTTTTAAAATAATTATCAAAAAGTCATATAAAATAAAAAGAAAAATATTTCCTATTGAGAAACATGTTTACTTTTCATATGTAATACCATGCGATAAATTGAGTGACATCCTTCTCGTGGATCTAGCTCGTTCCATTCTTGAAAAAAGATACTTTGAATAATACTTTTGTATTTGAACGCCAATAGTCATTTATCTGCTTTAAGAAAATATATATAGCATAGAAAATATATATAGCAAATATATATAGCATGTATATATAGCATTAAAATAGACCTTGAAGAATGGAGCAATTCCTCATTTCCACTTCTATTTTTCTGAAAATAAAATATAATAATCTTTCGAAACTTTTTAAGGAACTTGACAAGAAGTATTTGATCATAAATTCTTTTAACTAATGGACCCGAGCTGGAGCCTCCCCCACCCCACACACACACACCGGTATGCTGGAGAACTCGACCCGGACAGGAAAAATTAGGTACACATAATGAGGGGACGGGGGCCCAGAGAGGCCCCTTCCCCCCTCGCTTTCTACGGATCTGCATGTGTGTGCTTTATTTTGAAGAAAAAGAATAAGAAAAAGATACAAGTGACATGTTACTCCTTCTCATAAAAACGCTGGTAAAGTTGTGAAGAAAAATATAAAATATTTACGCAAGTACTTCTAGTGAAGGAATATGATTTAATAGCACTAAATTTATGCTTAACTTATCTCTCAGCAAATTGTATCTTCCATCTCATAATATTAAACCATTCAGATATAAGTAGCTATTTTTTTTTAATAATTTTTAATAGTATATATAATAATATATTCTTAAAAAAGACTTAATTATAAACCGGTTTTTCATCTTTTTAATTATTTAATAATGCATTTTATATGTATATAATAAACTGAGTAAATTATTTTTTCTTTTTGTTATTAATTTTATTTTTTTCATAAGTGGCAAAAGGTTTCCCATCTGTAAGTATTTAAAACGAATTCTAATGAAATATTTAATAATATATTTTTCAAAAGCATTTTAAAATTTGTTCTTATAATTTAATAATTTACTCTTGTTTATTATATTTAATAATTTACGTTTTAAGAATTTTAAATTATTTTTTCCTGCTATTCCTTTTATGTAATGTTTTAAATTTATCATTAAAAAAATCCTGTTATAGATAAAACATAATTATTTTATAACTTTTCTTTATCAAGAAAGAAAATATTTAAAAATAAACTACTTTAAAAAATTAAAAACATACTATTTTTAGATCTCACCAATGCATATATAACATTAAAATAGATCTTGAAAAAGGAATTTTTTCCTCCTATATACATATAGGAGGAGGGAATTGGGAGCTTTGATTTTATTGAAATTATTTTCATTATTACATGTTAGCTGAAATAATATGTCCAATGACTTTTTAAAGTATTTATTCTTATATTACGGCTTTAGCCAAACATATATTACACAACATAGCTATAATAAAGGATTTGAATTTAAAAATATATAAAAATTTCTTATACTTGTATATTGCAGTCAGCATAATATCGACCTAAACGCATTATAACGCTACTTTCCACCGGAAGAGAGCCGTCCAACTAATTTGACGGAAGCCCACTTGAAGGTTTCCTACTACAACTCTATCCGCGACCGCACATGCAGGCAGCCTAACCACAGCCATTATTTATATATACATCTCTGCTCAATATTTTATTATTAATATTAATCAAACTTGCTATTCAGCTTTCTATAACTGCAGATATTTGAATAACCCCTTACTGCACTAATTTTAACGTATTTTCTCCTTGTTTTTTAAACTGAAATATATATATAATAAAATATATTTTTAGAGTGACGTTTATGTGTGCGTCTGTCTGTCTATGCGCCCCTGTTTCTTCCTGTGCAATGTATATATCCATGAACCATTCTGGAGATGTTATTTAAATATTTAATTTTCAGGAAATAAAGATGATTTTTACTGTAGTTAAAACCTATTTAATAAAATTTGTTAAACATTTAGATTTAAGTCCACTGATGGGTATCCTGATGCTGATTAAATTTTGATATGATTCAGAAGAGTATAATCAACACTTTTTTGCGAAATGGCCCGTAAAGATAGTGAAAATATGAAATAAATGACTAAAATGAATGAAATAAATGTCTAAAATGAAATAAATGAGTAATATGTATATGTTGAAATATAGTGATTGAGTGCTTGTTCTTCCGGTAAATTTTGACAATTAAGCGAATAAGACTAATCCCATTACTGTAGCATGAACCGTTCTCGAGATATTGTTACTTTCCTTGCAATACGTGGAAATGTATAGGGAAAGTATTGGAATCATGCTGAAAATCGCAGCTCGAGTTTTCGAAGGATCTACACGTTTTGGGACGTCTAGAACACGAAAACACTATTTTTAGCGTGACGTCAGTGTGTGTGTCTATGTGTGCAATATATGTATCCACTCTAACTCAAAAACTAATGGATCGAATTTTATAAAATTTGGTAGGTAGTCCCTTGGGTGTGAACCTGGTGCTGATTAGTTTTTGGTACGATTCAGAAAATAAAAACCCGCCTTTTTTTGCGAAATGGCCCATAAAAATCTCATATATTCACACTAGCTGAAATACAAATTCACCATATTTCTCAAAATTTGGTGGATAAGTCACTTGTGGGATACTCCGGTGCTGGTTAGATTGTGGTACGAATTGAAAAGGAACAACCAGCCTTTTTTCACGAAATGGCCCACAAAAATTGCCAAAATCTAAAAAGAAACTATGTATTTTCAAATGCATCAATTAAATGCTTGTTTTATAGATAATTCTTGACGAAGAAAAGAATAAGAACAACTCTATTACTGTAGGACTAACCGTTCTCGAGGTATTTGAGATTTTATGCAAGTTTGTTATGCTGCCTTTGGAAAAATGTTCAATTACCAAATAAAAAGAGAAATTGAATTAAAAATGCAAATTTAGTGTTATTTGGTGCAATTAAATTCAATTTAATGAATTCTGAAAGGAATAAAGAAAAAATGAATTTGAATCTGCAGGGAAAATCATGTGCTGCCCACATTAGATTTTTTATTTTGAGTACCTGAGGAATAAAAAGTGAATGAAGTTGCCAAATTTAACGAAGATGCAATAAAAAAGCAAATCGGGTATAATATCAGAAAAGTATCCATCTCATTTTCAGCAATTAAACTCAATTTAGTGTGCAATGAAATAAGAAAAGACGAAATGAATTAGAATCTGTTGGGAAAGTCTTGGACTGCTCACATCAGATTTTTTATTCTAAGTCCATCCTACATTCCTAATGAAGCGAAATCAACAAGCATGTACCTGAATTTTGTTATCACTCTTATTCGAAAACAACAATCGGTAAGATGAAATTTTACGTATTTAAGTGAAATTACAGAATTAATTTTAAAAATTATTATTAAATACCAGAATATTTTTTTAACAGAACAAACCTGGTATAATTACACTGAATGACAATATAGTGTTAGGAAGCTGAATCGAGAGGGTATTTTATATCTCGCAATGCATGAATGGCTACCATACGTCACGTTTTATAAAGAATCACGGGTCTAAAATCAAAATCTGTGTTCGCTGTCAGGACAGACTTGGGAAATGGAATGAGGTATCATAACATGGTCTTATTGATAATTGGATAAAGTGGAACAAGTTTTGAAATGATTACGAACCAGAGGAAAATGGATAGGCTCGTTTAAATATAATTTTCAAGGAGGTTATTACGTGTAGTAATAGCAGGTATATGTGCGTCGATGACGCCATCCGGCCGTTGCCAAAGGCTGGCAGTGATCAGATAACAAGGCAGTGGGAGCTAATCCAACCGAAACTAAGTCGCCAGATAAGTTTGAAAAGAAGATTGTATACTTTTAACATTTAACATAGTTGAAATGTGTTTATGACTTTGTTCATTCATTCATTCTGTCTGTCTGTCTGTCCGTTAGCTCGATAACTGCCCTAAAAGTAACTTTATCAAAATGAAATTTTAGTATGTTGTTCCGACGGTGTGTGGGACCTATGGGAATATAAATGTATCATATCACCCAATTAGTTTTGGATTGAACCCGGGTTGACAAAATGAGATACATTGAACCCTATGGGGTCTAATTTTTCAAACATTTTTTAAGCAAATTTAAAATTCTCAAATCGCTTCGAAAGTTTTAGGAAATATTCAAATTATCCCATAAAATATATGATTGAAACATTCATTGATTTTGCACAGAATAGAAGACGATTTTTTCGATAAAGTTTTAAGCATAGAGTTAAATTACTTATACATCCATGGTTTAAGTTTTTAAATAAAATAAATTAGTATAGTATTGTGATGAATGAACGGAATGGAAAAAATTTATGAATGAAATGCTGCTTTTATAGCGAGAGCCGGGCGATTTATATTTCTATGACGTCATTTGAATAAAGTTCATTTGTTTCCAAATATAATAAATTATAGTATTATAATTTTAAGTTCGATGAAGATTCAAGTTAAGTTTTCGATGAAGATTGAAGTTTTCAAATATAGTAAATGAATGTAGTATTGTGATAATTTAAAAAATATTATTCAGGAACGTATCGCATTTTAGAGATGTTTAAATAAAATTGCATTGAAGTTGGAAAGTGTTTCATAATCTATTAATTCTTTATGCATGATTGATCTTTCTTGTTTATTTCATTATGCATTAAATTTAGTTTCATTGCAGAAAATAATACGAATAATTTTCTGATATTATATCCAATTCATTTTTTTTTTAATTTCATCTTCGTTTCGTTTGGCAACTTCATTCACTTTAATTTCTTCAGGTCCTCAAAATTCCAAAAACTACAATAACTCGAGAACGGTATATCCTACAGTCAATGGGTCAGATTTAATCGCTTAGTTGTCAAATTTTACATATAGAACAAATACGTAATTAATATATTTCACCAACTTTAGTCATTCATTTCAGACGTTCACCATCTTGCACATGTAGTATTTTATTTTAGATCGAATATATCAGATTTGCGGGTTATTTCGCAAAAAAAAGCAAATTTCCTCCGAATCGTACCAAAATCCAATCTGCATCACAGTATCCTACGAGCAACTTATGAGCAAAATTTTGTGTATTTTGATCAATTAGTTTGTCCATTAGAGTGGGTACATACAATTTTTGCGGTCCATTTCGCATAAAAAAGGGTTTTTTTGTTTGTTTTTTTAAACTAATCAGCACCAAGATAACACGCAAGTGACTTACCCACTAAATTTTTATAAATGTAGTCGACTAGTTGAGTTAGAGTGGATATATACAATTTTTACGAGCCATTTCGAAAAAAATGCAGATTCTTCTGTTTCGAATCATCTCAAAATCTAATCAGCACCAGGATGATCCACAAGTGATTTATCTACCAAATTTTGTAAAATTTAATCAATTAGATTTTCAGTTAGAGTGGATTTGCCTTTTCGCCAAAAATGACAATTTGTTCTTGTGGGAAAGGGATTTAAAGTTATAATTTTAATATTAAGTTCATTAAGATTGACATGGCCATTAATTCATACATAGTGGATTTATTATTGAAATCGTACATTGCTAATTGTGCCGCTATATAAAACCCTCCAATTATTTAACTTTCGTTTGAGTCCTGTAAAGGAATTATTAATTGTTATAATACTCATTGACTGCACCATTTAAACTTTAACAATAAAAATTAATATTAGAAAAATAAATCTTATTAAATTCAATTGCACTATTTAATTATATGATTTCAGCGGAGGGGACATGTGTGACCAAAACGGAAAACACTAAATAGTGGTTATGACCAGATATCATTTCCAATGGGCACATACCTTCTATTTCGGCCTTGGGATTTGATCATATACCAAATGCTTGCACCAGTTATTTGTAATCGCCATAACACTTTGGTGTGTGGCTCCTTCTCGTACTCTGATTGCACTCACACATTACTATATCTCCATTATTTTGGAACCACTACGGGAGACTCTGCAAGTCTGAATTAACCAAATCCAGTCATTGCCTCCAAGTTATCTTGAGTCGTATTATACAAGTTATCGGTTCCAAGTCATGTTAGTATCCCTTTACGTGCGCAAGTTATCTTCTTGTAGTTCGTTCTCGGGTCACAGATCACAGGCTGTGGTTCCCTCGTTGGGAGGGGGACTCCCCCTTTTCTTCCATTTGCCGCATTGAGTTTAACGTAACACTCATCTTTTTTTAATGGTTACTCTTTTAATCAATGGAAACATTCCACATTTCGTAAGGCTTAGCTCAGCCCCTATATCATGGCCCTCTAAATTTATGGTCTTCTGACCTTTAGGTTCACGGGGTGATAAAACTCGGTGCCAGTCAGACTACAAGTATTGTTTGCCGATTTAGCCATCATAAATTTGTACATAAAACTGTCTCATCAAATGTGAGATCTATTTCTGGTCTCCCAACTACATTATGCGAGTAAATGGTAGTAAAATTGCGCATATTTCCACAATTCTGCCAAATGCGGAATCTGTGCCTGTGGGCACAAAAATGTACACTTTTATACATACGTACTTTTCTATCTAGTCTGTTTAAACCTTACCAATGATTGAACTTTTTTAGAATCCCCAAGTTCATTAACTTCCTAAACATAATGAAACCCTAAACATAATGAAACATAAGAATTCCTTAAACATAATGAAATATATCTTGCTTGTACATCAATATTTTACCCAAAATAAATTTATTTATTTGCGAATGCCAGGCATTTGATAATTAAGCTTTTATTAGCCTTCTAGCTTCTCAATATATTTGAAAAATACTAACCACATAAGTGCAGTACACGAGAGCAGCAAGGAATAAATACGTTGCAGCAAGGAATAAATAAACAGATTAAGCTGCAACAATCGTGACATTTTAAACATTACAGCATTCCCACCCATTGGGATACCTAGGTTAAAATATTAAAATATCGAAATTATAACCACTATACTTTGAAAACTAAGAGCTTGACCAAAATCCAATTGCATACACTTAGAGTTTTCAAAGAGCTACAAATTCTTACTTATTGTTTATAGCTTACATTTTCACTTTTTAAAACTTTACAACATAGTTGAAAGTGTTTATGACTTTGTTCATTCTGTCTGTCTGTCTGTCTGTCCGTTCACACGATAACTGCTGTAAAAATGGCTTTATCAAAATGAAATGTTAGTATGGTGTTCAGACGGTCTGTGGGTCCTATGGGAATATAAATGAATAATATCACCCAATTAGGTTTAACCTGAACCCGGGTTGAAAACATGAAATACATTGCAGCCTATGGAATCTAATTTTTGAAACATTTTTTAAACGAATTAAAAATTCACAAATTGCTTCGAAAGTTTTAGGTAATATTCAAATTATCCCATAAAAATATATAAAAAATTTAGCAAAATATATTCGGCAGTTTTTTAAATAGAAATTAAAATAATAATTACTCTCTTATAATGTGAAGAGATCACGTGACCCTCTTCAAAATAAAATATGGCATCCACATTGTGTCAAAATCGTGATTTTTAAAGTTCTTTTTAATTTATATTTAGCTTTGTATCCGTCCGAAAACCTCTTTATTTGTACTTGATTACTATGCATCCATATTCTGAAATAGTACATTTACAGTATATTTGAGTTTAAACGATCAATATCATTTACCTTGTGTCAAAATCCTGATTTTTAAAGTTCTTTTAATTTATACTTTGTGTTGTATCCGTCCTAAAACCCGTTTATTTTTGCTTAATTTCTGTGCATCTGTATTCTGGAACTACTCAATTAGAATATATTTCAGTTTAAATGATCATCAAACTTCGATTATTTCTGCAAAGAAGCTTATTTTTAACTAATGAAGAATGTAAACACATGAAGCTGCACGATGAGTTGTATAAAAATTGCTGAATTTCTTTAATGCAAAATTTTTTAGCTCTGGAATCTGCAATATAACTAATATGAATGAACCATTTATTGATTTTTCATAGAGCAGCAGACGATTTTATAGACTTTTCTATAAAGTTTTAAGCATAGAGTTAAATTACTTTTACTTCCACAGTTTTAAGTTTTTAAGTAAAATAAATTATTGTAGAATTGTGATGAATGAAAGAAATGAAAAAAGTGTATGAATGAAATATTTACTGCTTTTTAATAGAGAACCAGACGATTTATATTTCAACGACGTCATTTAAATAAGGTTCAATTTTCCGATGAAATTTTAAGTTCTTAAATATAATAGAAGAAAAGAAGATGTAAAAGAGAAGAAAGAAAGATGTAAGAAAATTTAAAAGAAAAATTCGTTGGGACGAATACTTTTAAAAAAATGTTCAAAAAAGAGCTACATCTGAAATTCAATTATATCTATTTATAGAGATTTTTAGTATGATCAAATTCTTGCTTAATGTGCAAGGATAGCATTTTATTCTTGAAATATTAGCATTACAAACTTGAAAAACGAATAATTCTCAATCTTCTTCAACTTGCCCATCACTTGAAAACTATAAGAACCTTTTTTAAACATATATATAGATTTAGAAACTAAATATAACTGAACTGTTAAGACACATAACTGTTAACTGCATTACTACATTTTAATCGTAAAATCGTAATTATTTATGACAGTTATGGTTGGGATACTCTCGTAAGTAATCAACAGAAAATCATTTAATTATTCCGTCGTCGGTCATCTTTGGTTCGTTTCTGCCAGCAACCAATCACAGAGAAGATGAAAGTCATCTCGTCCAATTAAATCTATCCTAAGATTAAAGGGCGTTCCTCTTGCAGTTAATAGTAAAACCTCTAATGGTAAAATATATATGTTTGACACACCATGATAAAAAACATCATGCTAATAGTTAGTGTTACACTTTCGATGGCTTTATTTTTATTAACAGAAATCATAAATTTTTCATTTTTTAAAAAGAAATGTTAAATAAATATTTCATAGAGTTCATAGTGTTATGAGAAACTAAAATTATTTTGGGAATAAAGTGATTTAAAACAATAAGGTTGTGTGACAGAGTAGCAAAAAATTTTTGAATCAATTAATGTGCAGAAAAAAGTATTCAACGATAAATTTTTCTGGAATAAAACAAAGACATGTGAAGCATCATTAATCATTTTACGCTTCATTAGTCTCTGTAATAAACCCTCCCCCAAAAAAGTCTTTGACACGCTAAAGGAGAAAAATAGAAGATAGAAGTTTGTTCTTTGAACCACATAGACGTCAGTTCAAAAGTTGACGGCGAACATCTATCTTTCTGAGTAAATAATTTGGGACTTTTTTACCTTTTCACGGGTAATTGGACATATGCTAAGCGTATTGGGCATATTTTAGGCGTATTGGGCATATTTTAGGCGTATTGGGCATATTTTATTCAAAAAATATTTTCTTCAAAATATCAAATTCTTAGAAATATTTTAAAGAGTAAATGATCAATCTAAACGTTGCCCTGTATATTTTATAAAAAATATTTTCTTAATATGACATGAATAAACTAAACAATCAACAATATAAAATGAATCAAAATATATTTATAAGCAAAAATTCCCCAAATAAATATCAGCAAGTTAAGATATAACCTTCAAGATATTAGTAGCATTTCAGAACAAAAATCACATTTTTGGCACTCTGCGCCAGTGATTGTCTATTATAACGTTCATTGTAGCGATATTGCAATGATAGTTCATTGCAACGTCAATATTTTACAATTTTGCGACTTTAATTCACACCACTTTTATTAAATTATTAAAATGTTAGATTGTTGCATATTCATCATCTCAGACGGGCGTTACATTTGCGATATTGATATTGATCACCATTATACAACTGAAGCACGTTTGCATTAATTAAAATGATGAAAATAAAAAGAAAACATATGTGGACAGCACATGACTTTCCCTGCAGACTCATATTCACATTCTCTTTATTTCTTCAATAATTCATTAAATTGAAATTAATTGCAAAAAGTAACAGCCATGATTATTTTAAATTACAACGAATTTGCACTTTTTTGTTCAATTTTCGTTTTCATTTGGTAACTGGATTTATTTTCAAAGGTGGCGTAAGCGAAAATACGAAAAACTAAAATATCTCGAGAACGATTAATCCTAGAGTAATGGAATAGGGTTGGTCTTATCCGTTTCTTCGTCAAAAATTACGTATAAAATAAGCATTTAAATAATGTATTTGAGCATACGTATATTCTTTTACTTTTAGATTTAACAATTTTTGTGGGCCATTTCGCAATAAAGGGCAGTTTTTTTTTCGAATCGTACCAAAATCTAATCAGCACCAGAACCACCCACAGGGACTTACCTACCACATTTTATAAAATTTAGTCAATTAGTTTTTCAATTAGAGTGGATACAAACAGACGCACAGACACACACACAGACGTCAGGCTAAAAATAGTTTTTTCATATTCTGGAGGTCGCAAAACATGTAGACCCGTCAAAAACTCCAGTTGTGATTTTCGGCACGATTCCAATACTTTTTCTATACATTACCGTGTATTACAGGGAAAGCAAAAATATCACTATTATCAAATAAATGGGTAATAAATAATTTTTAATTATGTACCTTTAAATTTGAATCCTTTAAATTTGAAGGACTTTTCAAATCGATAAAGACAATTTATTGGTTTCCAACAAGATTCGGTATTAAAAAGGCTATACTCTGTGTTATTGCTTCCCCGCTGCATCCAAATTAGTTAATCTGTAGAGAAAAACATTTGTTTGACATGCTCTTATTTTTCTTATGCAGAAGAATATTCATTTAGAAAAATATCGGTGCAAATACTCACATTGGAGTTTTAAGAGGGTTCCTCATAAGCTCATATTTTTAGAACAACAACTCTTTTCTGCATTGTCGTATGTGGACCTCGTCTAAATACATCGCCCTGTCTCCTTTATTTAGTATTAAACTGTGTAGCGTATAAGTAATAAATGCTTTAAATTCGAGACGTCTACTATAGCATACGTTTGCCAATATTCGCCTGCCATGTTTTAGCCATGGAATCAATCCCCATGTAGTAATTTTGTGTTTCCATGGTATTGGTAATACGGACAAACACAAGACAGCCTTTGCTCGCTGTTATTTCCAATTCTTCACTGAAAGTTACATTGTAAAAGTACACCTTCTGTACTCCTCATGCGATGACACCAAAAGGCAGTTGAACAAATGGTTCGAATATCTACTGCACATTCCTCACCAACCACGCAATCTGTAACGGAATTTTCTGCTCCGTCAACAGAAATCTTCTCACGACAGCTATTTTCTTTCAACTTGTAGCACGCACACCTTATTTGCAAAACCAAATTGTGCTTTAATCGGTATCCGTAAAACATACTGGGAGGTAGAGTGGGGTTGAATGCTCATAAGATAATATTAATTGGCTTGAGCTGGAGACATCTTTAGCTAAATCCTCTAATGCTCGCTAAGTTTTTTTCCAAAGGATAAAACACTGACGACCAAACTGTTGGTTTTGTTGTTTTCACACAATATGTTACTAAATATATATAAAACTCGACGCTTGGCTTTTCATTAACTTTAAATAAAATATTGTGGGTGCCTTATTTTTGCAATTATTTTCTAACATTTATGATGCATCAGAAAAATTGCAAACATTATTCAAAACTTATCTTTTGCAAACATTATTCAAAAATAATATTAATATAAGTGAGCTTTTCCCTCTAGCGGTTATTAAACGCAGCAACCACTTTTTAGCAAATTTTATGCCAGCTGCGTGGTCGCAAAAAAAAACCCTCTCCCTAACACAGCCCCCTTCTCATTAATCCTTTCTTGCACTGCCGCAAAATCCGCAAAGTAGCAAAATTGGATCCAAGTTTAGCGTGAGCAGGTGGATTTGGGTCCATTACAGAATCGAAAAAAACAACATGAAAATTGCCTCACAATCATCGCCTAACAAATGATTTTACAAAAACAATAATTATATAAATCTCTTCCCTGACCTTTTCAATAAATATTGATATTTATTGAAGTAGAATGTTTATCATTGTTTATTGTAGAAACTTAGTTTCTTTTTCAAGAAAAGCTTATAATAATGTTAAAATTTTATATTTAAAAAACCAAATCGCAATCTGTTAAATTCGCAAAATCAGATTTTTTCATTTTGATCCTTCCTTCGGCGGAGGAGGAAGCATTCAAAGATCGTAATTACAACTCACCCCTACTGGGTAACGGGAAAGATATTACAGTCGAAAGACAGATAGACTTTTCGAATGAAAGTTATTGAATCATGAATTTTATTGTAAAAAATTAAATAAATTCACAACAAAAATAATTACAGTTTCGTAGAAATATGACATGACACTTCACGATTACGAATTTAATGACCGTACCTGACACACTATATTTTAGACGGAATTGTGATTTTGACTATTACATCACTTTAAAATAAAAGTTATCGAATATTTAACTTTATGTAAAATATTAACAATAATGTTACGGCAAAAAGAGTGGAAGTTTCCTAGAGCTCAGAAATGACACTTCACGATGACAAATGTTGAAGACCGTATCTGGAAAACATTTTTTATCAAACTTAAATTTTGAGCAATATGTCGCATTGGAGTAAAAACACAAGTTTTCACCGAAAATCGGTGATTTTTACAGGGTATATTTATAATGTTGCTTTAATCTTATATTTAGGAATTCCATCCGTAAAACTTTATCTGTACAATTTTAATCGCCATCTGTAAAATGTTGATCTCCATCTGTAAAGCTCGCCGTTTAAAAATTTGGCTTTTTTATTCTCAATGCCACTTACTGCCAGCCATCTTGAAAATGTATGTTTCCGATTCGCATTAGGGAATATCAGACTCACCGTCTCGAATCATATAACTCTTTGTTCAGAATGCGTTTTGCAGTGTTTTCGCAATCTCTAAAAATCGATAAAAAATATCGAGTTTGGCACAATTTCGGCTTCTAAAGGATTTTGAAATTTATCTGTCTTCCATTCACACCAAAAACCGATATTCTATCTTTTATTTATGGTAGTAGATATATTTTTCCCACACCCCTCTTATATCCTTTAAAATGGGACTTTTTTGCGAATATTTAAAAATCTATCAAATTTTTCGCATTTTGGAAAATTTTCGGCACCATTTTCAGTTTGACAGAGGTTTTGAATAGTGACAACGTACAGCCGCAAAAAAAAACGCCCCACCCTCTGTTAATCGAGCATCGTTCATCGTAGAGAAAATTGAATGATACCATTCGATTAGGAATAACATCCTCTACAAATTAATGGGCGTAAAATTTGCATAAGGAACCATCTTCATATCTAAATGCGCACAAACTATGAAATTTTAAATGCCAACATCCAAGTTTGACAACATAGTTCGAAACTAGAGCAAAATTCAACCTGTGAAACCAAATTTCAAATCATTTGGTTGAAGTGTTTCTGAGTTGTGAGTATGTAAAGTTTTGAGCTCCTAATGTTAAATTAGTTTTCAAGACTTCCAGTCATATCTTCTGTAATAATTATCTGCTCACGCTGATTATTTGTATGAAGTTACTACTAAACAACCCAAATACATTTACGTGATTTTTATTTTTGTAGAATAAATTGTTTGTATGAAATATTAATTATGAAATCAATAATCGAAAAAATATGAATACAAACCTGAACACGTTTTGATAAAAATCGATTCACAAAGAGTTTTTATATGTTTATATAAAATTCCAGGTTTTTCCTCCCACTAGTTCCTTCTAAATGTTTAAATATTCAGCATCACGATGATTTTAGGGGTCGTATATTAATTTAAAAAAATGACTAATTAGAAAAAGTTATATTAATTGTAAGTTAATCTTTATTTAAGACAACGGGGATTTATTTTTACCCAATTTTCACAAAAACTTTGTATAAACAGTGTTGCATAGATGCAGACAAATCGACGTAATTCTGCTACTGTATTGAAGGGTGAAAACTTGTATTGTTATACATGGGATCTACGTATGTTACTGTCGAGGAGTTACTGTTCCGGAGCTACTGCGAGTTGAAATTGCCCACAAAATGTGATAATTTATAATAAAAACTATTTATATAAAATAATAACAAATTATAAAACTCTGTGATACTAAACACCATAACAGGTAGCTTTACATCAAAAGACGAATTTGCATAATTGCGGTTTAGTATAATAGTTATTACAACAACTTAAGAACATCTTATTCAAAGGTAAAATGATTCTATAATTTTACTCTCAATTTATTTTCGCTTATTTAGCTGTATTACAAAGCAGAGTTATCACACCTAATAACATTCTTATTTAAAGTTTTACTGCGGTATATATGTTTGCAAGTCGGGTTTGTTATAAATGCGTATGCTTCGACAATATATTGTGCGTATGCTTCAGTACTTGACGGGAGGATGCCTTGGCAAATTAACGAGACTACCAAGGGCACAATTATTGCAACAGTGCTGTGGTCAATCAACGAAACATCGCCCTTCAAATTGAGGTTTTCAATATGGAGCTGATCCCCGAAAATTGTACATTCTGGAATATTGAATATATTCGGATATAAGGCTAGAAACTTCGTGAAAATTTGAATTTGGACTAATTTGGGGGTCTAGAACTTGTGGGTGACGTCAAAATTGGGTGTTGCTATAGGAAACTTCAAAGTTTGTGCGCGTTTAGATATGAAGACGGCCCCTTATGCAAATTTTACGCACATTAATTTGTAGGGGACGTTATTCCTAATCAAATGGTATCGTTCAATTCTCTCTACGATGAACGATGCTCGATTAACAGAGGGTGGGGCGGATTTTTTTCCGCGGCCGTACATTACATACTATACAGGTTTCAATGGGAATATGAGGGATTAATCACAAATTAAAATATAATTGTTTACAGCAAGAGTGCAAATGCCGCAACGCAGAAATGCATCATTGGCAAATAATATCTGCCTCTTATCTTTAATGGATCTTTGGTATGGATGGAAAACTTTTTGAACAAGCTTTGTAATCTTTGTGTAATGTTATTATTTCTACACAGTGTAGATACTTTTGTATCAATAAATAGCAAAATTATTGTTTACTTATGTAATCATTGATTTTTATTTTCGTTTTGTGTATGACCCCAGAAACGCGATCTGCCGACATGATTTTTCCCCTCTGAGAACCCATGTCGAGGCAGCGAAAGCGGTTTAAGTCAGCATTTTTGCCTTTTCATATCTCTGGGACTGTTTATGGTAAAATGCTGAAATTTTGAACATCACCTTATTACTGTATGACGCACATTTTACCAACACCATGGAAACACGAAATTACTACCTGGAGATTGATTCCATGGCAAAATCATGGCAGGCAAATATTGGAAATGTTTTTATACGGGGACCGTATTTAATTATTATTAAATTTAAATTTTGTATTTCTTAAATTTTAATTCCATTGAAAATTTTAAAAAATTCTGTATCTTTTTTTACGCAACTTTGTAATTTATTATATATGTCTAAGATCAATATTTAAGGAATAGAAGCTGGAATCAATGTTTTTGTGACACCCTGTATAGATGCACAGAAAAAAAAATAAAGCGGTTTTAGATCAAATGCTACACTAAATATAAATTAATAGATTTAAAAATCACGATTTTGACACAAGACGGTTGCGACATTTTATTTTGAAGTAGATCACGTGATCTCTTCATATGATATGGGTATAATTATTATTTTAATTTTTATTTAAAAATAAAAGACGAATATATTTTGCTGATATATTTTTATATTTTTTATGGGATAATTTGTATATTTCGTAAAACTTTCTACGCAATTTGTGAATTTTAAATTCGCTTAAAAAATGTTTAACAAATTTAGACCTATAAGGTTCGATGTATTTCATTTTTTCATCCCGTTTTCAATCCAAAACTAAGTGCGTGATATTATTTATTTATATTCCCATAAGTCCCACAGGCTGTCTGAACAACGTACTAAAATTTCATTTTGGTAAAGTAATTTTTACGGCAGTTATCATGATAACGGGCAGACAGACGGACAGCCAGACAGAATGAATAAAGTCATAAACACTTTTCAACTATGTTGTAAAGTGTTAAAAAAAGCGAAATTCTATACTGAGTACGGTCTTTGGAATTTTAATATCTACCAAAGTGGGAACACATCTTCAGTTCGATGCCTGTGTTTTGAAAACATTTTTCCATTGCGGAGTAGGGGTAATGTAATAGTGGTAACAAACACACGGTCACCTTTTAATAATACAGATTTCAACATTTTTGTGTATACTTACGTAAACAAAACAAATAAAGGTAAAACGCATAAAATAAAGATAAGAAGTCTTATGAAGTCATATAAACAGTTGTTGAAATGTAAATGCACATATGCGTTTCTAAAACATGTAGAGAATTTACAATGTTGCTTTAAAAGAACAGACCAAACATATTCTCGAAAAAACAATAATTTAGATTATATGAACTATTGATTAAAAATAGCGAAAAACTGTTGAATTCGATATGGTACAATTTTAATGAAATTAAAAATGGATGTTTTTGATGACTTTTAAATGTCATTACACGGCCGTAATGAGGCGAAATTAACTTAATTTTAGGCATCAGTAGACAGTACAGCGTCACGTTTCAATACTTGTAACACAAAAGAATTGATATGGCAATGGTCTCATCTATTTTAATAATGAATAATACTTGCTCCTTCATCTGCATTTTTTTAATAAAGTTAATATTACTTTTCCCATATCGCAACACACGTTGAAGTGACTGATGCTATCTTATAAGAGCTAAAAGGCGCTACATCACTTAAAATGTTTTCATTTTTTTCATCTGTTGTCATACTAGTATAGATATGACAACATTATATATATAAATAATTTGTAGTTAGTGCTTGTTCTCTCATAGTATATTATTATTATTATTATTAGTAGTAGTAGCAGTATTGTTGTGTGTTGTTGTTTTTGTTGTTATCATTACTGTTTTTATTATTATTGTTGTTATTGGTCTTATTAGAGTTTTTATTATTGTTGTTGTTGTTGTTGTTATTATTACTGTTTTTATTATTACTATTATTATTATTATTATTATTATTATTATTACTATTATTATTATTATTATTATTTAAAAGTTTTTTATATGTCTCAAAAGTTTTAATAATGATTGTGAGTTGACATCCCTCAAAGGCTTGCCATTCAGAAACAAAATGTTATAAATATAGACAAGAAACATAATAAAAAAGCAATTCATGATCTAAAAAGATATATAAGACACGAAAATCTACAAGAAGCTATTGTTAATATGATATGAAATTTGTATTTTTGTGATTATAAGCTAAAACCTTGCATGCACAGCAAAATATCTGATAAAATTATATAGGTTATTAAAAGCCCAAATTAATTAATTTTAAATTCACATTATGCAACAGCATATTTAATATATCACCAACCAGACAGAGAAAATTTTAGAGAAAAAGAATCTGCACATACATATATATGTCGCAATCATTATAATAAAATATATATATATGTCGCAATCATTATATTGCTAAAATTTATAAGTAAATGTTTTGCATTATAAACATTTTCTTGGAATCTGTAGTACATTTTCTATATTCTTAGTATTTTAAAATAGTTTTTCCTCTCGGAGATGAGCGTTTGAATACAATTCATTACAATTCAAGAATTTTACTATGTTCTTCGTCAATACTTCTGATTAAACAAATCATTCCGGAGAAAATAAAGCAGAAATAAATAATTTCGGTGCACAGTTATGTGACAGAAAGGTTCTAAATAAAAAAAGTATGAATAATTATATTTCCTTTCAGTTATGTTCAAATTCAGAGTATTCTGATGAAATATTCTTGTAAAATATTTGCTGTTTACTGCATGATTCTCGGAAGAAATACTATTGCTTTAGGTTTTATTTATCTGCTTATGTGCTTCAATTTTAATTAATATAAGAATTCAGCAAATCCAATTTATTTTCTTCGAACTTTTCTATCATTAAATATTTATTATGTGCTTTAATCTTATTGATTAATTTATACATTTAAAGTGAGGGAAATGACCTTAATTGGGTAGTAAAAAGACAATGACAATTTTTTTCACATTAAGCTTAACGCTAATTGATACACATTAATTTATTAGTCCAAAGGTAAGTGACAAAGATTGGAGTCTTAAAAATGTGATTTTAAAATTTCTAATCTTTCTCTTTCGTAATAATAAACAATAAATATTAATAAAACTATAATAACTTTGTTAAAAGCAAAATAAAATACTAAATTAGTGCTTTCGACCGGTTTTGAAGGAAAGAAACAGCCTACTTCGTCGGACACACAAGGAGTACCACCTTCACTTGTGAAAGCTAAATCTTCAGTTGCCGATCTAGCTCACGAATCTTAATATCGTTTATCCTTGATAGCGTTCTAAAGTTTGTGTTAATCGTTTTCTAATAAAGAGTAAATTACAAGAAGGCTGAATCTTTACACGCTTATAGTATCGGCGACGTCATAGAACCTGATGAAGCTGGGTTTGATTCACTCCCCACCCCCCACCCCCCACCCACCGAGCACAGAAAGTGTGGGAGGGCTTTTTCGAAAAGTCTTCTCAAACCTTCCAGATTCCACACCCCTGGAAACATAGAAGATTGAATTTTTGCATACTTATAATATTGATTACGGGACAGATTCTAACTCAGCCGAATTTTCGACTTCATTACGGTTACGCACAAAATAGTGATCAATAAGGCTTTTCAAACACTTTGAAAGTCCTACAGATCATCTGGGAGGCTTGAACTTTGCACGCTTATAGCATCGACCACAGGACAGAACCTAATGAAGTCGGTTCCTGATTTCTCCACCGGGGGCGGACAAAATGGAGGAAAAAAAGTATTTCCAAACCATTCTGAAGCTCCCCAGTGACCAACAAGGCTGAAGCGTTGCACACTTATTAGATTGGTGACGAGGTAAAACCTTAAAGAGCTAACATTTTTATTAAGACTACTATTTTTTACTCTAAGCAATATAGATTATCAAATAAAATACAACATGTTAAAAAATGTTGCAACATAATTTTTTAAAAGTGTTATTTTTCCCGTCTTTTAACCGGTTTAAATACTAGTTAAAGAATAATATTTCATTATGCACATGTAATTTCAATCACAGAAAAGTTTAACATAAAAAAAATATTTTTTTTTTAATTTACGGCATAAGTACAAACTTTGTATGAGTAAGTAAAGATAAGAAATAAATGGAATTCTCCACAGCTACAGACAGTAAACAACAAATATTTAACAAGAGCAATTCTGTATTTGTTCTCAGACTTTAAAATTACCGTGAGTCACAAAAATATATATTTTTTAATTTAAAAGCTTACTTCTAAATGTAACTGGGACCATGAAATAATTTTCAGTCCAACTGTCTCGAAAAAAATTCATCCACTCCTAAATGTTAACGAAAAACATAAGAATTTTGTAATATATGTAGCATTTTGTTGAAATGCACATCTACAAGAACAAGTTAGAAGGAAAAGTAATTTAAAGTTGTTGAATTTAAATTTTAATTTAAAAAATTACACTTAACAATTCAAGATTTATTCAAGCGTTTTCATCTCCCGTTTCATGTACTGGGCTAAATTTATACACTAAATCGTAAAAAAATATGTTGTACTACGTGCTGTTAAAATATTGAAAAAATTGTCGCCCATAATTTCAAAATAAAAACAGATTTTTATTCATGTTTTTAATAATTTCATTCGGACGATATTTTTCCTGAGTAGATAAAATACGTAACATAAAAATGTTTCGATTTATTTGATTCTCCATTCCTTACATATAGGATTGTCGAAAGCCCGGAGCGTCCGACTCATTTTTGGACATAGAGCAGCAAAGTGGGCGGCCGGATAAAACATAAATGATTGTAAAACAACTTGACAACTGTGCACCCCCACTTCAGCTATAGCTTTCTATGATAAATTAGGCACTATATCCAAATCCGTGTTCGAATTGTAAAAAATGCGAATTATAATTTAAAATGCTGCAATATAGTTATAATTTTATTTAATTTTAACATGATTTACATGAACCTGAAATTCCATAGAAATATGGGCTGCCATTTTTGAGTTATCGTGTTCGTATACAACACATACATCCATGCAGACTGTGAAGAAGGCAGATATATTTCCAGTGTTAAGGAGATATTACAACGTTCGTAACAATGAAACATTTTAATTCAATAAATTTTTGATACCATATTTTCTCAATATAATATATTACTCTAAATTCTGAATTGAAATATATTTTAAGAAGAATCATAATAGGTAATCGACCAGACAAAATTACCTAGTTAAATTTAATTAGTATTTTTGCTTTCTATTCATATATATAACCTTCAAAGCGATTCTTTAAATATCTGCAAACTTCTGCAATAAAGGAAATTAAAGATATATATCAAACAAAGACTTGGACTGTCTGTACATAAAATTAGTATCCATGCTAAAAAAAGGAGACGCGTATTGAAACATTTAAGAACAAAAGGAGACTATGCAGATATTTACTCAATATAACTTTTTTCTTTTAAATCCAATAAAAAGTGTATTATGAAAAATTAAGATAATGACTACACATTTCGACCCCCGCTTTGCGTGGGCGACATGTTTAGCGATTGCTTAATGTTACACCTACGCACTTGAAAGGTCTGAATAAAGTAAAACCCGTTTCAAATGTAAACATAAAAATCGGATGTAGGCAGCACATGACTTTCCTTATATAATGCAATGAATTTACTACTTTTACAACTAAAAAAAATGTTATTCTTATAGTAGATATTTCTATTTTTTCCAAGATATTGAATTTTCTTCAATTAGTCGTCATTTTCATTGATTTAGCGACATTTTTATCCATTTCGCGAGATTTTCGCTAATTTAGCAACATTTAAAAATGTCGCCAAATTGGCGACATTCCGCTTAATTCGTCTCCAAAATATCGCCAAGTGTTATGGACGGAGAAATAAGTTACTCTTACAGCGGATAAATGACTATTTGCGTTCAAATACAAAGTATTACTCAAAGTATCTTTTCTCGTGAATGGAACGAGTTAGATCCACGAGAATGATGTCACTCAATTTATCGCATGGTATTACATATGAAAAGTGACCATGTTTCTCAATACGAAATCCTTTTCTTTTATTTTATATGACTTTTGATATTTTTTTTGAAAAATGTGCAATATCTCGAGAAAGATTCATGTTAGCGTTCTAAAATTTATGTCAATCGTTTTCTAATGAAAAATTACATAAGAAATGTCTATTTACGTAACTTTATTAGCGGTATTGATTTTTTTACGATTTTTTCAAAATTTTACTCGAAAATTTAGGGGGGTTCTGAACATTCGATTGCGTATAAAAGCAATAGGCTTCCAGTGTTTACAAATTGAGATTTGTGCACCAAATTTCTTTCGAATCGGTCCATTCGTTCGTCAGTTATCGTCTCCACAGACTCACTGACACACACACACACACACACACACACACACACACACATATACACACACACACACATACACACACACATACTTTCACAAACACACACACAGACATCACTTCAAAAATTTTTGATTCGTGATCAGGCATGCTTGAAACGTGCTCTCCCGTCGAAAACTCGAATTCGAATTTTCGACCCCGTCACAATACTTTCCTTATACATTATGTATATAAGGAAAGTAAAAATGAAGCACAATTTATAGTTCAGTTAACATAGTAACACAGAAATTGCGGTATATGAAACAACATTTCACCCTCGATCACTGTGTATTGACATTTTTAAACATTTTCAAACAAATAAATTAATTATAGAATTAATTTTCAATTCTTCAATTTAAAGAATATCTAACAAACCATTTCGATATTTGAAACGTAACTCGGTTATCATAATTGCCACAATTGAATTAAAAACTATACATAAACTCAATGGTATGTAAATAAAAAACGTGCGATATAACCATAAATTTAAATATCTTAAGAACGGCTGATTGACACCAATAGAGATAATTAAGAAAATTTATGATATTATATTTTGGGTGTGAAATTATAAAAGCGAATTTTCATGTGTTTAGCCATTCGCGAATTGCAGCCGAGAGAATATTAGAACAAAAATTTACGCGATTACTAAATTTTTCAGCTATGTACATGCCAAGTTTCAAGTTCCTACCTCCAGTAGTTCCGACTGTGTAATTGTGAACTCAGTCAGTTGGTCTCACTCAGCCGTATGTATATGATATCTAGATCTAATGCATTAAAAGAAACTTTTCAGTCTATTGTATAGAATTTTATTGTATAGAAAATATATTGCTTCGTGAATGGTTTTTGAATTCCAAATTTGGGTTTCACTGCCTGATACAAATCATGCAAATGCACCCAAATTATCGAAATAATGCCTATATGGAATAATAGCCTTCTAAAGAACTTCAGTGTAAATGTTCAGAAAATTTAAAAAGAAATTGGGACGCCACTCATAAGAAGATTATTTTTCTTCAAAAAGAAACCAAAACAATATATTGAATATAATGTATGAATAAGTCGAATACAGCTGAATACCGCCAATATTTTTTCTTAAGAGTCGCGAAAATTACTGATAGAGTCGGTTTGTCCGAAATCCTGAATGTACGAGTTTCACAGTTTTTCTTTTTTTAAATAAAGCAAAAGTAGAAATCGTACGAGATGCATATCACGACATATTACACATACGCGAAAGAAAATACTGAACTGGTCTGTGGTCAATCATTACGACCATGAATCATGGATTTGCGGTCATTGCCGCTCGTCAACACGCGCAGGTGATGAGATAATCAATGAGTTCCTTAAAACAACGATTTTAGAATTTTTCAGATAGAACTATTGCAACTTCGAATCCTTTTTGCTTTTATGCAACGTCCTGTTATAGAGCAAAAGTCGCTTCACTGTATTCTTGAGAACTTGTAAAGAGTCTTGCTGACCCAACCGCGACTCGGAACCTGGATCTTCGAACTAGCCAGCCGTTGCTCTACCGTTAAGCTACTAGGACGAAATTGCAAGCTCTTATCTTTGAACTGGACTCTGCATTCTCCACCCTCTAATATCAGCAACTGCCAGTCTGACTGACCACATCCTGTTATTTTTACCTCAGGTTAGCATCCAGCTATTTTTACCTCAGGTTAGCATCCTGCTATTTTTACCTCAGGTTAGCATCCTGCTACTACTATTTTTACCCAGGTTAGTATCCTACGTGGTCGTTATCTTCTTAAATTGAAATCGACGCTCAATCTTCCAGAGTCCACTGAATCCGTACTAGTTGTACTAGCGTCACCTTCAGACATCCGACATCTTCTTTTTATATATTTTCTAAATTTTACTTTTAAAATTTTATTATTTTCTTTAATTTTAATCTATTTATCATTACGTTATTATACCTCACTCTAAATTTTATTTTTCAATGATCTTTTTATCTATATTCGCAATAATCCTTTACCCATTTTCGTAAAATGGACGTACTTGTCAAGTTCAAATAAAATGTAAAACTGTCTGTTTAATCACAATATTTTTCATCAATTGTTATATTTTTAGACCTAAATAAAAGTTCGTTTAGCGGGATGGTAGACTTCTAGCGGATGGTAGATACCTCCTGAATGCAGGAGGTATCATTTCCCGGCCGTGCAGCTAGCTACTCTAAACCCACTATGCGAGTCGCACGGTCTGGTGTCTTCAGACATCCGACATCTTTGCACTAACCTACAAGGTTGATTTGTTCGGGAGCTATTCTAAAAAACCTTAATGCTCCAACCGGGATCCGAACACTGGATTTTCGAACCGGCCAACCGATGCTCTATTGTTGAGCTACTGGGACGAAATTGCAATCTCTTATCCTCGAAATGGACTCTGCAAACTTAGAATTTTATTAAAGGTGAGCAAAAGCTGAAAATACTCCCAATCACTATTGGATTCTAAATTACATCATTTCTACCAGAAAAATTCTAAAATCCTTGGTTTAAGATGTTTTGTACTAAATTATGGATTTGTCACTTACACCGTGCTAACGAACAAAAATGACTGCGAAGCCATGGGACACGGTTTCTGATCGATGATCAATTGATCACTTTCCTTCTTTTATGCAACCATCCTGATGTAGAACAGAAGTCCCTTCACAATACTGTTGAGCGCTTAAAATTTTATTGACGATGGATATGTTTAACACCCCCCCCCACCTCCAGTCGTTGCTGAATGAATTCAAAAATACAGTACTTCTACTAGAAAAATTATAAAATCTGTGCTTTAAGGAATTTTATTGCATTTCTTAAAATAATTCACCCTTTCATCGTTATATTATAAAGCAGAAGTTGGTTCATTCTGTATTACATGTACACTGTGCATTAATATACTATGTATTACACATAATCTACACATATATATTGTAGTATTGGAAACAAACAACAATAGTTGCTTAAGTAGGAATGCTCATAAATTTGTTTCTCACAACTAACGTTAAGTTTATCACGAAACACTGACAATAAACTTAACTTGCTGAGAAATAAACATTAATTTTTTATTACTAACTTAATTTGCTTTTACGGTATGTAAATGATTAACAAGTTAAATGTTAAATCACGTACTACTAAAAATGTTCGAAATGAATTTCCAAAATAATTAAAATTAAAGTAAACGTGCAGAAAATGTAAACAGAAAGCAATGACTTTCATCACAGTGACAGACGGAAAATAATAAACATTTACATAACAAGAGAATTGCTTCTTTTCCAGATTTTGAAAATAGATGAAAGGAAATAAATTATTTACCTTCTTTTAATTTAAAATATTTTCCATCAAGTACGATTGCATAAGTTTTACGGCGCCACTTTTCTAGGGGATAATTTGTTTAGCCAGAGATGTTGAAGAAGAACACGATTAAAGTTTTTTTTTATTATCGAATTTTTGAAAACATTCATTTTCGGGAACATTTTCGAGGAGTAAGGAATTAAATCGCCGATTTCCTCTTATCGATGCTATGATCTAGTGCTTTACTACAAAGTGCTTACTTTTCATATGTGCTACTAGTGCTTACTTTTCATATTTGAAGTACATCCTGTATTCTCAGCCACAAATATAAGGTATAAATTTACGCAAGCAACAACCTTAATAAAGAAGGATGCCTGTTTAAGTGTATGTGTGTGTGTTTGTCTAAGTGTATGTCTGAGTGTCACGTCTGAGTTTCAGTGTGTGTGTTTGTCTGAGTGGCTGTGTATATATCACGTCTGAGTTTCTGTGTGTGTGTCTATCTGAGTATCTGTGTGTGTGTCTGTCTGAGTGTCTGTATGTGTGTCTGTCACGTCTGAGTTTCTTTATGTGTGTCTGTCTGAGTTTCTTTGTGTGTGTCTGTCTGAGTGTCTGTATGTGTGTCTGTCACGTCTGAGTTTCTCTGTGTGTATGTCTGTGTGAGTGTGTGTATGTGTTTATCTGTGCAGTCTATAGCGGGAAATGTAAGCATTGTATGACCATAAAATTTGGTACACAGATACTTCAGGACTCAAATAGGCGCACCACGGCTTTATTTATTTTTCTTTTATTTAGAATAAGTTATTTTATTTATTTTATAAGCTCTAATTTTCTTTGCAACTGCTAAAAACTCAATAAAACGCGTGGGCTTAAATGTGGCTCAAATATCATTCGAAGCACGGTGGCAAGATCACAGACGAGCATCTTGGTTCCGAAACCTGAAATTCTAGAGTCTAGACGGATTGTGCTTCATAATTATAAAGGTTCATGTGGATTTCCGCGGAATCGTCTGTTTAATGAGCGGTTGAATATAAAGTCAATTGTCATTCTCATATATTTTGTTTTTTCGGAGAGTAAATGTGATTTTGATTCGCGCAATTCGAAACTATTTTAAATTGTGTTCATATGTATTATTTAGGCAGCGGGTGCTTGTTTAATTATTTATACTAGTGAACGCTTATTTAGAACTAGGGCAATGTCAGGTAATTCGTTCCAGTAATAAAATAGATCAAAGTAAAATTCTGTGCAAATAAAATGTATAAAACATACGATCGTTTCGAAATCACGATATGGGGTCCTTCATCACGGCGAATAGAGCAAGAGTTACCCACCAAATGGACTTAACTAGTGCATGCATAAAATTGCTTAAATAAGCATAAAAAAGAATGGTGGTGCCACCTGGGGAGAGATGACAGAATTGAATAAAACCAGCAAAAATGAAACGTATGGCAGAACTATAAAATATAAAAAAATGAACACAAAAAGTGAAAAAAATGCTAAAATTGGGGAATAAGGCATAAAACGACCGGTTGAACGTGGTATGGACATAACTCGGAGAAATATGGTGTCACACGCAAATTATTACCCAGTTAAATAAAATTTTTATTGGTGTGAAAATCTTGCAGATTCAAATAAAAGCAGATCCAAATATGCTTATTTCTGTTTATTGAAGCAAGTTTCTTGCGCGGGTTCAAGTTCTTTGGTGAGTGGCTCTTAATCTGCATCCTCTAATAAAGAAAACTCAGTCCGAGCTGTCGAAATGATGGCAAACTGTATATATATATATTTTGCCTAGCAGTTTACATTGTTATTCATTTATAAATTCTCCTTCATATTTCAAGGAAAAGCACTATTTTAGATCTGTAATACCTCTTCATAGCCGCGTTTTCAATACAAGGTAGAAAATTCCAAATTAAAATGAACCTCACCTTTGCCGTAGAAAGGGTATAAAATCTGATATTAAGTGACATATTTGCAATGGCATACCCTCTTTCTGAACGAAGACTAGGAGTGATATATGTTCACATAGATGGTAGGAAGTCTGTTAGAATGATAAAACTTAGCGTTTTGTACGCAGATATTATTTTCCACAGAGGTGCGCTTTAAAGTTGAAATAACTTAGAATTATATATATATATATGTATATATATATATATGATTAATATATATATATATATATATATATATATATATATATATATATATATATATATATATGCACAATCTCAGAAACTGACCTACTCAATCTTAGATGATAAAAGTGCACGAGAAAAGTATTAAAAGTGCAGTTTCAATTCATTTTATATTGTTAACATAAGACTACTGTAGAATCCAGTTCAAACTGTTAAGTTGCTGGGAAAAAAACAAAATTCGACTCCCAGAAACTCCATGGTTAGAAGAGTTACGTGGCTCGTTCAAAGGTTCATGGCTCAAAGCCAGGTTAGTGTAGAAATTTTATACATAACATATCTACGACAAGAAGTGAAACTCCTTAGTAAACCCCTAACACCTTGTGAAATGTGGTGATGAACACATATCATTCATCATCTAAATTTTATTTATAGCTGATTCTGAGAAATAGAAGTTTCAATGAAAATGTTTGGTAAACATTTAGATGCCAAATTTGTTTGCCACCAACAAGGGCAAATTCTGAGTCAGAAGTGTGAATCTTAAGTGACAACACCCACACCATTCCTCTCTTTTCAGAGTTTAATGCTTAATCAATATCAATCATCATTTAATTTATGTCTGTAACCGATCGGCGGTAAAAGATGTTTCAAAAAAGTTTATTGAACTAGAAGAGGAAAAACCTTTTGAACCGAAAGTGAAAACCCTTAGCGAATTCTTACATCTGATAGAGAATTCATGCTAGTCATTATCTAAACTCTATCTACGGCTAAACGATTATAAGAAATAGATGCATCAAAGGAAACATTTGGTTAGAAATATAAATGGTAAAATTCTTGCCAGCGTCCTGATGGGTTGTTCAGATAGGAAATTTCACTTAGATTTGAAACCTGTAGAATAAGAATATAAGATCCAATTTCACTGTAAGAGATAAAATTTTCGTCTTGGTAAAGAAATTTTGCTCTAATAGCTAAATCAAGAGGTCTTAATCTGTAAAGAATGACCACCTAATAGAGAAATGTATATAATCTAGGGGAGGTGTGAGTTGGCTCTGAACTATACATTTTTGCATTCCTATTTTACGTACAAATCGCGCATGCACAAAATCTAAAATACGCAAGGATAGAACCCTAAAGGGATATTTTATACACTGACGTTGAGTGATGAAAGGTAGGTGGACAGTATATTTAAAATGGTTCTACTTGCTGCCCCTACATATCTGTGGAAGCTGCAGACACTTACAAAAAGATGTTGTGGCGTGTCAGAATCATTAAATGCGTATAAACCTGTTCAACCAAGTTTTCCTTTTTAGTTAGTTTAGGGTGAGATATGGGTCGTATTATCTTTCCGAAGAGATGTGTGACAGCAAAATTTTTAAGAACAACTGAGTTTCAGTGTCATTTGCCTAGTTCAAAGACAGGACTCGAATTCCAGTTGGAGGTTGCTGCTTTACACAAGGCAAAAATATTTTCGGAAATTTTCATTTAATTTAATGAATGTACAGGGTGGTCATAAAAAAACTTCTCCGATACATGAACCCCTAGCGGCCTATCCGCTCAACCAATCGAAAAGAAATTTCAGATATTGTTATTTGAAGATATGCGCTCAAGATTGTGATGATTTCAAACAATAGAGCTCTCACGGTTATAGTTACAGTGAAAAATTTTTGAAATTTTCGAATGGCAATACCCACTTTTTTCCTGCGCAAATTGATCAGCGCACTGAAAAACCATAAATGACGTTGAAACGATACACGTATGACGAAAATTGGCGGCGTAAAACATTTGCAAATAAGAGCATTGTAAAGGATCAATAACAACACAGAGAGGAGGTGCATTGACGCACTTTGCATAATTCACAAGGATAGACAGTAGAAGCACCAATCACAGAACACCATGTGCAAATCATTGCTTGTCGAAAGCCCAGACCATTCGTCTCGTCCGAGGACTTAGAGAAGCTATTTGAATGGCCGGAAAGCATTGCTTGTGAAAAACCTTTAATAAGCAGTGTGGAAAGATTGTGTCTTCAATCAGATGTTCGAACGTGATAACTAGATGAAACTTACAAGGAAATAACGAGGTGAATTGATAAAGCTGTTTTATCTGAACGGGGAAAATGCTGCTGAAGCAGTGCGAGTTTACCGGCGAAATTATAAGCTAAGACGAGGCCCATGTTCCGTACGAAATGTACGTGATTTGGTAAAAAAAAATTAAAGAAACTGGATGCACATGTGATAGATAGCGATCGGGACGACCATCTGTTCCTGTTGAAGTTGTTACGGAAGTGCATAATGCGATTACTGCAGGTTCATTGCGTACTGCAAGAAGTGTTGCCCGCAATTTGGATGTACCGAAAACCACAGTCCTCAAGCTTCTGCGCTCTGTTCTGCGGATGTTTCCTTATCGATTACAGCGCGTCCAGATGTTGCAACCTGGAGACGAGCAACAGCGTTCTCGACTTTGCGATTTTTTTCCTCATCAGATATGATGAAGATAGCAGGTGGCCGCTGCGGATATTATGAACGGATGAAGATAGCAGGTGGCCGCTGCGGATATTATGAACGGATGAAGCACATTGCTCCTTAACTGGGGATGTAAACTCCAAGAACTGCGTTCACTGAGCTGACGAAAATCCTCACCATGTAGCACCAGTGCCTTTAACCGAAGCTAATTTGACTGTGAGGTACGGCATCGCAAGCACATTCGTTCTCGGTCCGTACTTCTTCGAAGAGGTCACTTCCAATACTATGGAAACGGGCTCCATCACAGGTCCTCGGTATAAAACAATGTTGCAGAATTACGTAATTGCAAAATTGCAGCAACGAAATATCGTTAATGACATTGTATGGATGCAAGATGGTGCTCCTCTACACGTCGCTACATGTCTTCGACAAGTGCTGCAACAGAACTCCCGTAACGTTGCAGTTTCATGGTCACCGTGATACCCCGACCTCACTCCGATGGATTTCTGGTTCTGGGGTTATCTGAAATCTAAAGTGTACACGTCAAATCCATGAGATTTGTCAGAATTGAAAGATGCCATAAAACGTGACGTTATACAGATCCCTCCTGCGATGTCACGTTCGTCATTGTTGTCAACAATCTCCCGCATGCAATGCGGTATCATCTGCGAAGGTGGACACGTTGAAAACTTGTAATTTCAGTAAAAGGTTTTTTTTTTCTCTCCTCTCTTGTGCTGTTATTGGTCCTTTACAATGCTCTTCTTTGCAAATGTTTTACGCTGCCAATTTTCGTCATACGTGTATCGTTCCAACGCCATTTATGGGTTTTCAATACGCTGATCAATTTGCTCAGGAAAAAAGTGAGTGTTGCCTTATGAAAATTTCGAATTTTTTTCACTATAACAGTAACCGTGAGAGCTCTATTATTTGAAATCATCACAATCTCCAGCGTATACCTTTAAATAACAATATCTCAAATTTTCTTTCGATTGGTTTAGCGGATAGGTCACTAGGACTTCATATATCTGGCAAGTTTTTTTATCACCACCTTGTATGTGTTTTTCTACATTATGGCCACTTTACAGAAATTCAAAAATTAGCTGGAAACTCTTAGCTTATTTTATGCTAATGTACACTCAATAAATTAATTTATTCTAACTTATTCGTTATTATTCGGGTAAGGAAAATTAATTAAATCCCGCTTACTTGTTACCTCCAATATGTCTCATTACTGAATATTTATTAAATATTTTAATGTTATTTTCACTAAATACATTGTTATTGATGAATCGTCTGCTCATTATTATGTCTATGGAAATGCTTATTTTGTGTTTTTATTCATATTTCGACAATCCTTGAACCTAGAAAATCAAAATAAAGAGAAGGTTAACTGCAATAAAATAAATAATGGCCATACCAAGTTAAAAAAAATATCAGTTACAAACTGTAGATTTGTATAGAGAGACTTCCAACTTTATTTTTCAATACACTACTTATTATCTTTTACACACTATTTATGTATATATTATTTATTGTATACATTATATACTATTAATTATGTTTTATACACATTTCAACAATTACAGGTTTCAATAAAAAATACTAATTACCATGCTTCTGATTTTATAAGCTGAAAGTTTGGAGTAAATAAATTTAAACTATTGCACTTTCAAAATAATTCAAAGTTACGTAAAGAAGTGGAAAATAATTTCAGGCAAAATTGAAATTCTTTACACCGACAATCGTAAAGCAACAAATGTTTAATTAAATTCTTTCTAAATTTATGCTCAAACTTGAAAATAAAGTAAAAAAAATATTATTTACTTTCTTATAATCATCGATAGATTTATAATTTAGCGTCATTTTCTTTTTCTGTTCAACTTCCTCTGGAACAATTTGTAAAATCAGAAATACTGAAGAAAATATTAAAACAATTGTGCAATATTAGATTTTCCGAAAACATATATCTACCAAATATTAAATAAGTAAAACAATTTAAAATTCGAGGTTACACAATATATAATATGAACTGAAAAGTTCATATTAAATTTTTTAATATTTATAATGCAATAAATAAATATATACATATATATATATATATATATATATATATATATATATATATATATATATATATATATATATATATATTTATATATATATATATATATATATATATATATATATATATATATAAAATTAATATATAAACAAAGAAAAGTTAAAAGGATAACAAAATAAATTAAAATATAGTGTGCTTACGGGGTATTAGCAATTTCAAGGGGGATTGTGATCCCTATCCTGGTTGAAGCATGCTTTAAATCCCGGGAAACACTCCCATAAAATACTAATTGCCCGAAGCAGCACCCATCCGTGTGTACGGGAAAAGCAGAATCCAGCTTGGAATACAAAAGACCATAAAAGCGAAAAGAAAGTCGAAAGTCACAAAGAAGCCTATACCACATTAGACATCCCGTCTAGTGAAAATGCAATCTAGTAAAAAAGAATAAATTAGTGCGTATCTGGTATATTTGTATCACCTGATTTCTATTTCATAGATACATTAAAAAGTTCACGGTTACCGTGAAAAGATTGTTGCTGTTGAGTTGTATGGCAATAAATCATTAAAATTAGCATATTCTTCGTTACCATATTTTTTACTATAAGCAATTGTAGTAATGTCTCTGCAAACGTAACCGATAGAATTGCTTAAGTGCTTCTTTGATCAATTGTCGTTCGCATTTGATCCGTTGTTTTTCAGTAGAGTACGCATCTCAGCTTGTGTATAATTTTCCTAGATTGTGATCTTTTGAATGATACAGTATGGAATTTTTAATAACTACTTTGCGCTTTAGAATTTTCTATTTTGTATTATATATTTATTTATCTTTTTGCGTGAATTTTGGGGATCACTCTCGGACTGCTTGCGGGCGTGAAGTGGTCTTCCGTGTGACAGGGTGGTATGGATTGTATTGCATATTTGCCTTATTTGGCTTTGTTGGTGTCGTATAATAGGATGTTCAGAAATGGTTGTCATTGTTGTGCATGGATCGCAGTTGAATAGATTTTCAGCAATCTGACGATATTGAACATTGGTTTTTATAGCATGTCGAGTTTTGCTCTTTCTGCGATTTCCCGTGTTTTTATGTCTTTTATATGTTTTCGGCTTTTGGATTTGGTTTTACATGTATTTCTTACTTTTAGTTCAAGTGATCTTGGGCTTAGTAATTCTGGACTTGATATCTTATCGATTCGAGATTAAATTTAATTTTTGACTTTGAATTTATTGACGTTTTAGGTCAATAAATCTTTTATAAAACTTTTAAAAATTGATGTTCTGTTTGATATTAATGATTTGGATACTTGGAAGACTTCATGCAAAAACACTTATTAGATATTGTGAAAAAACTTCCCTTGCTTTAACTGTGCAGGTTGTCTTAATCTTTGGAGTTATTTTAGAATTGTGATAAATTATTGGAAGCTTTTTAGCGGATTATATTGTAATGGAAACATGTATTTTTGCTCTTGATATATCTATGTGTTTTTAAGATGTCATTTCATTGTTTGTATTTATCTCTTCTGCAAAATTAATTTATATCATGGAATTACAAATTTATAAGAAGTAACGCCCGGCAATTTTGCTAATTTTTATTCACAATGGCCCGGTCGTACTGCAATAAGGGTAGCCGTGCGATCGACAACAAGTGACCTTTAGTAAATGAACTCTATTTTACATTATTTCCGGCCTGTTCATCAGAGAATCAGGGAAGAAAACATAACGTTTGTAAAGTGTCTGTATTTAATAAAGACTTGTGTGAAACTTCAAACACATCAAAAAAGAATGCACATATTTTATATAACTATAATGGCATGAATAAATACAAATTTAAAAAATGTAAATCAAGTCGTTGTAAATTATGCCCAAGTGCAAATACCTTACAGGTCAATGGAAATGTACCTTACCATAAAATTTTCTGTTTGGTGTATACTAACTGCATTTATTGCTTTCAATGTAATGTATGTGGTTTAAAATGCATCGGGCAAACAAAAAATAAACTTCATCTCAGAATAAACCTTCACCGCAGTCAAGTTAATAAATTTAATGGTGAATTTATCTTTGAAATGAGTTTAGAACTGAAACATTTTTCAACACACAGATTCCATAACGTCAAAGTCACCATACTTGATATAGTAACTAATTTAACAGCAAGACTATGGTGGGAAAATCAACATATTCTTCAATGGCGTACTATGTATTCATTGGCCTCAACTCTATCAACTACGACATTTCCTATAATTTGGAATATCATATGTCTGCAAGTAATCCCCCTATTGAGGTCAAGAAAAAAAACGGAAAAACTACTCGGGGGGAAAAGAAGAGACAATGGAAAAAAAGTGAAATTTATTGATTATTTAGATAAATTAAATGGATACTTGCTGCAATCCAGAATTACAACAAAATAAAAAAAATTGGATAAAAAACATTGTTTATGGTATCAAGAAAAAATTTATAAAACGGTTATGGAATGGATGGATAATACATCCATTCTTGAAGAAAATGGAAGGTGCCAGTGACATATATGTTACTAATATAGCGATTTTTTATAATTTATTTAAGCTACACGCCAAAAAATATGCAATACTGTTGGATAATTCTGATAATAAAAAAGTACAAAAGGAATATTTTATTGCCACTTTTTTCAATAAATATTATGATATCCCTTTCAGGAATATCCTGCATAGATGCAACTATCTTTTGCCTCTTAAATATACCAGGATATATTTAACATATCGTTATGTGAAGACTAATGGTCGAAAGATTTTTAATTCCAACCAAATCAGTAAAAATCTTGATGAATACATTGATACGGATTGCCAATGTGGAACATATGAATTTTCTAATCGGGATCATAATCATGTTGTGACTGGTGATATCGCATTAGCAGCCAATCCGGAACTGTAGAACTTTTTGCAATTAGGTACAAAATTTAGATATTAGGAATACCGTAAATTTGAAAACATTTTCACTAAAGAAATTAATGAATTTACATACAAATTAGCTGTAAAGTATAGTTTCCCTATCTCTACAATTAATGAATGGAAATATGCAGTATTAAAAACTTTTAAAAGTAATTATTATATCCATAAGTATAGATCTGACATATACACATTGGACAAAAAGATTTTGGAGGAATTTCAGGACATATTTGCAATCACGTATATGGATAAAGTTACCAACAACTATGCTTTTACATGCAAGAAATACTATGTGAAACATATAAAAAAATGTTACGAAGACACTAATATGTACAAGAAAATTCATTTCCATCTTAAAACTAATGAAAACAGAATTTTAGCTTTATACAAACATATTGGATATGAAATCAAATCAGTGCAATTTCCATACTTGGTACTTATCCCAAAGTTGCATGAACAGCCTATCAAATTTAGACCAGTCACTGTTGGATGTGTTTCTTATTTAACTAAGACAAATACACTTTTAATTAATATATTGACACCAATTATGAAGAAGATTGAATCAGGTGGAACTTTTATGGTTAACAATAGTTATGAAGAAACCGAGAAATTGAAAAAAATTCCCGATAAATTATATTTTAAAAGCTTTGATTTTAAAGACCTGTTCAACAACATCGACTTACAGGACTTGTTTGATATTTTAATGAAAGCATATAAGACCAGTGATCAGCTTTTAAATTTAGACATTAATGAGTTTAAAAATCTTATTAAATTGGTTTTATTTGAGAATGTTTTATTTAATGGTACAGATTTCTTTAAAGAAATAAAAGGAATTCCCATGGGTGGAGGTTGTTCGTCATTGCTGGCCGACTTTTATTTATACAAATATGAAAGTGGTACACATATACTGAATGAGCTACTTTTCTTCCGTTTTGTGGATGATATTTTAATTGGATATATAGATAAATCTTTTCAATTTGACTTTGGATTCTATCCCAATAAATTGGAACTTGTGGAAACTGAAAAAAATAAATTCGAAGAGCTGTAATTTCTGGATATATCATTATATAATGATCAATACGACAACTTGAATTTTAAAATATTTGATAAGCACAAGAACTTTAATTGTGATATCAACTACATCACTAGTTGGCACATTCATTTAAGTATAGGTATCAAACGCAATTTAATTATCAATCATTTCATTAGATATAGAAGATTAAACTCTACTAAAAAGCAACGGATCAAATGCGAACGACAATTGATAAAAGAAGCACTTAAGCAATTCTATCCGATACGTTTCCTGAGACATTACTACATTGCTTATAGTAAAAAATATGGTAACGAAGAATATGCTACTTTTAATGATTTATTGCCTTACAACTCAACAGCAATAATTCTTTCACGGTAACCGTGAACTTTTTAATGTATCTATGAAATATAAATCAGGTGATATATATATATATATATATCAGATACGTACTAATTTACTCTTTTTACTGGATTGCATTTTCACTAGACGTGATGTCTAATGTGGCATAAGCTTCTTTGTGACTTTCGACTTTCCTTTTGGTTTTATGGTCTTTTGTATGCCACGCTGACTTTTGCTTTTCCCGTACACACGTATGGGTGCTGCTTCGGGCAATTAGTCGTTCCTGGGAATGTTTCCCAGGATTTAAAGCATGCTTCAACCAGGATAGGGGGTCACAATCTCCGTTGACATTGCTAATACCTCGTAAGCACACCTTAATTTAATTTATTTTGTTATCCTTTTACCTTTTCTTTGTTTATATATGATTTTATATAGCGGATTTGTTTAGAGCTGCAACTGCGCCTATAATCATCTCAGCTTGTGTATAATTTTCCTAGATTGTGATCTTTTGAATGATATATATATATATATATATATATATATATATATATATATATATATATATATATGTATATATATATATATATATATATATATATATATAGTTAAATATTTTCTTTATATTTTGTAATTTTCTCCTTATTCACATTAGGATTAGGTTTTACATGGACTTAGTTGCTTATACTTATTTATCTATAAGCAATTATTTTAATTCTTTTATATTATGTTCTCTATGTTATAGTGTCATACTGATAATTATTCTTATACTATTATGAATTACACAACTTATATGATTTAGTGACGGGCAAATATATTTATACTTATTATTAGGTATATAATTTGATAGATATTGCCCGATGTTTTCGATTCATGTTGGGAATTGTCTAGAACGATATCAATTTACCAACATTCTGCCATGAAAAATTTTGAATATAATAATTACCCTGCTAAAAATTATAATTTCAATAAATGTATGAATAAAAATTGCAAAACAAGCCCTTCTGCTGCTAATACTCAAATCACAAACCAAAAGAGCCATTTATCTTTCTGTAAAATTTTTAATTGCATTTATCGACTTTCGTGTAACATTTGTAATATATCTTATACAGGACAAACTGTCAATCTTATTCATTTACGAATGAATGTTTACAGAGATCAAGTTAAAAATATATCCTCAATAATAATTTTCTTCCTACATCTAATAAAATAGAATATAAACATTTTGCTAAACATGATTTTGAAAATATTACTATACATATTTTGAATATAAAAACTAATACAACTGATAGAATATTTTTCGAAATCTTTTACATTAAATCAAATTGTATTCTCTTTCCATATAGATTAAATCAATTATATATAAATGGTAATATTGTAAAAAATAACTTTGTTGATAATCAACATTCAATTTTTAATCACCTATTTTTGAAATCCCATTTAAATAATATAAACACAGATAATCTCAAATGATTTAAACGAGGCAAGGAAAGCTCCATATTTAATTATTATAAGCTGAGATTAAAAGTTTACATCATCAATTTAACAGGACTTATCAATGGAAATTAATAAAATCTTGGGTATTTGCGGTTAAGAAAAAACATTTAAATAATATTTATGCTATTTTCTTAAAATTAAATCTAACTAATGAACATTTTAATCATATTTTCTATGATTTGCTCATTACTAGATCAAAGTATTAAAAAATAAAACTTAATCAATTTCATAATAATAATACACTTACTAATTCTTATTGTGTGATATCATTTAAACATCCAATTTATAATTCTATAAATTTTGGGTCTATTTTTCACAAATTCAAACACTTATTGCCTATTGAGGATTTGAATCTTAAATACAACAAGCCGATTGGTAGAACTATTTTTAATTACAATGAAATTTCACAATCTCTCTTTATTGCTAATGATTCCATGCCAAATGTAGATAAGGATTGCATTTGCAAGGTAGACGAATATGCTCACTATATAAATCCACACTTGGGCCATATCGTTACAGGAGACTCAGCAATAGTTAAAGACGAAACGTTAAGAAACATTATGTCATTTAGTACAAAATTAAGGTTACCATCCTGTTATAACTCTTTTGAAGTATTAAAGTCAATCCATCTTGACCTTGATAAATATATTTATAAATTAGCTTCTAAATACGCTCTGCCTTTAGAAGCATTTAATATGTGGAAATTCACTTTATTAAAATTTATTAAAAATATTATTTGTAGTATTAAATTGTCTAGACTAGATCTTTATATAATATTGATAATTTAAAACATTCCATTAATGATTTACAAAGGTATTTTTTATTACTTATGTTGATAAAGCCTCTAATAATTATGCTATTATCTGTAAAAAATTCTATATACAATTTTTGTTAGATTATTTAAATAACAATAGTCTATTTAAACTTGAATCACACTCCATTAATAGTATTAAACTGAAAATTATCGATATTATATAGTTAGATATGCATAGTGATTTAAATATTAATTATAAATTTCTTAAATTTCCATATATAGTGCTAATACCTAAATTTCATAAAAATCCTATTAAATTTAGAACAGTAACTAGTGGTCATAATATTTACTCTATTACTGCGAGTAAATTACTTCTAAATTACTTAAATGAAATAAATGATAGTTTACGTTTTTCTAGCAATAACTACCATATTCTAAATAATAGTAAAGAATTAAAGAATAAATTAACATCACTTGATAAACTAATTGGATTTCAAACTTTTGATTTTAAGATCTTTTAATAATATTAAGATTGATCTTTATGTAGTAATTTTAGCTCTATATAATGCTTATACTACTTATCATACTATTCATACTATATTTACCAAATTTCCTAAACTTCTTCACTTTGTTCTTTTCAATAATTATATATTTCTAGGAAATAACTTATACAAGTCTCAGGGGTTCCACAAGGTGGTTCTAGTAGCAGTATATTAGCTAATTTATACCTTTACCATTATGAAAAATCTTTTACTTCAACAGATTATAAAATTTACAGATATGTTAATGATCTGATTTGTTTGGTCTTTACAGACAACTGTGTCATAGATATAGATTTCTATCCGGATAATTTGAAACTAATTCCTAATGAAGCCACTATTAGCAATAACATTAATTTTTTGGACTTAAATCTTATTATTGAACATACTAATTAGACAGTTACTAATTTATATGATAAAAAAGACTATTTTAACTTTAACATTAATAAAATATTACCTTTTAATTCCTGTAACTCGATTCAATTGTTTAGAAATATTATACTTAATTAACTTTTTAGAATTTATAGATTATATGATAAAAAATTTCATGCTATGGATATTAATAAACTTAAAATTACTTGCAAATTATATAAATGTCCAGCTTATTTAGTACATAGTAAAGTTAAAAAGCTTCGATTGGTAGATTATACTTAAGTTATTTCCTTAGTATCTTATTTTAGCCTGAGATCCATTTTCTCTTGAATAAGTATTACCATGTATTTACATGTTCTTACTGTTGAATATCACCTTTTAACGTCTTTTTGCATTACTGTTATTTGACGATTGGCAACAACAGTTCTCAACTTTTTATTTTTTGAGATTGGCAACATTGGTCTCTTTATTCAAGTCTCCAATGGATCAGACGTATGCAGTGTTTTTTCAGGTATTCTTGTTTCCTATTATTTTTCAATCTTTATGCATGTTGTCCAAGTTATCAAAGTTTATAGATATAATCTATCACTGATATCAGAAACATACATTTTGTGTTCATTTTTATGAAATACTTGGACTTGATAAAGAGTTTTATCGAAATGAACAATTCATTATTACACATGTAAAGCTTTCATGCTTGGATTTTATTTGATATTATTTTATCGATTCCTTTCCATTGATGTTTTTTGTTTGTCTTTAGCTTGATGACTAGAGGTTTGCATTTTTATTTTCCACTTGATGATTCTCTGTTTGGTACTTTTATTTGTAAGGCATTTTGTAATGTTGGGGTTTTTTGAGGTGATACTTCTCTCTGTTCTTTCATTGGAGTTTTAAACTTTTATTATATATTTATATGTATATATATATATATATATATATATATATATATACAATATAAAACTTGAAAACATACTACAATTTTGAGTGAATTGATTAAAAAGCTAAAAGCAAAAAAATAATTTTTAATACAACTTGTATAATATATATATATATATATATATATAAACATACATATATATATAGGATCTTTTTGACGATATTTCGGCCATATGGCTGTATTGTTGAGCGAAACACATTTGGAACCTCTGTGGATGCAAAGATCCTTGAAAAACTGGATCTACGGAGGTTCTATACAATTTCATATTTTCGGATTGCATCTTTTCTCTTACTTTTATTTTTGTCGTTTTAATGTTTTGAACCTCCAGATTTTGATAATCCTTTGATGTTTGAACTTGATTTGTATGTATCGCTCTTGAGTGTTGATAAATTTATGTGTATTATTGATATTTTAAAATTACGATCATTTTGCCTTATATGGCAGCATTGTTTTCCTTATGTCTGATATTTCTTTTTATATCCTCTTTACTTTATTTTCCTCCGTATTGTTTTTGAACGAGGGTAGGACACTGATCATGGTTAAATTAGTTTTACTATTTTTATATATTCATTTTTATCCTTTTTATTATATATATATACATATATATATATATATATATATATATATATATATATATATATATATATATATATATATGCAGAGAGAGAGAGAGAGAGAGAGAGAGCTTAGAGTATATAACTATAGAGCTTAGCTTACTTCTGAAACCAATCTTTTATGACATAGCCTCTGAAATCGTAGATGTACTTTCAGGAACAAAATTGAGTCCAAAATTTCTGTATAATTAACACGGTTATTTACACGTACAGGAACAATATACAGTAAACAGGAACAATATGCAGCGAATAGATCGATAACGATCTCACAAGATCAATAAACAACTGCCATACACAGTAAAACAGCATTTAAATGCTAAATTTATTTCGCAAAACGACGGATATTATTCTCAAGTCATTGGTGTATCTCCCAATTATCACATCACCTGCTCTCCAACTGAGTGAAAATTCCTTTTACACATTCTCTATAGTATTCCCGGCCGCCCACCTGTCTGCTCTATGTCCAGGGATGAGCCGGACAGTCTGGACTTTCGACACTCTCTATAGTAGGGCGCGGTAGCCCAGTGATTAGCGCACTGGAATTGCACTCGGTAGGCCCGGGTTCGATTCCCGTCACTGCCAAAACTGCCGCCGTGTTCACGCGGAGTACAATCACATTAAACATGTGGGTCCGTAAGTCCTTCCGAGAGGTTGGTGGTAGGGGAAGGAGGGTACGGTCCCTGTGGATGCCGTCCCCACTGGGTTCCGGTCTAAATTGTGTGGCACTTCCCGGCCGTTCAAACAGTTACCGTACACCTTTCTGGTAGGTCGGACGGTCTGAGTCTCAGGAACAACAATACTCTCTATAGTCACAGCTAAAAATCTCTCGTATATCGTAGAATATTCGTTATATCGAGAAGTTCTCCAGCATTCGAAAAGCTGCCAACTTTGAGATAAATCGTCAAATCCGGCTACTCCCTCCTTACTTTCGCATATGGAAACTCTAAAATCACGCATAGGAATGCCTGCTTAAGAAGGTGCTTTCTCCGTCTGGTTTTCAAAAGGGACTCGAATGCAGACATTTTACACGTTCGTACAATATTGTTGCGGCTACGTAAAAAGGTTCACAGCGCTTTGCTTCTCCGCGAGGAAAAAACAATTTTACAGACAACCATTGTTATTATTTGAAGGTCAGGTTTTCTTGACCATCACTAATTTTTCGTGACCGTTGTGCCAAATTTGGCAAAATATCCTCAGCATGGTGACTTTGGGCGAGATTTAAAGTACTCGATTTTTTTTTTATTATCCCTTGAACTTTTACTTCCCTGTTCTACCAATTTCCGTGGAGAGTATATAAGAGAGTGAGTAAGTCATCGTTGATGTAACACGAATCAAATCGAGTTATGAGGTATGTGTCAGTGTTTTAAGAACAGAATTGGTTTTTTTGCGAATTAGTTGAGCGTTTGCTGTTTTATTGTACCTGACAGTGGTTTTGTGATCTTGTAAGACAGTTATCGAGTTCTTCCTTGTATATTGCTCATGTTTGCACTTATTGGTACTTTGAAATAAAAGCGTTAGTGATAAAGAAATTCGAACTCATTTTTGTGCTCTGAGGGTACGAAATTTGAAAAGATACGTAGTAACAATACCTCTATTATGTGTTTTTTTACTAGATAATTAAGATAGTGACAAAATCACTTTTGAATATTAATTAAAAATCCTTAAAAAGTGAAATAAAGGAAATGTAATGCGAACGGGCTTAGATGGATCTACACATTTTGAACATCCCCGAATACAGATCTATCATTTTTAACACTTTACAACAAAGTTGAAAAGTGTTTATGACTTTGTTCATTCTGTCTGTCTGTCTGTCTGTCTGTCTGTCTGTCTGTCTGTCTGTCTGCCTGTCTGTCCGTTAGCACGATAACTGCCGTAAAAATGAGTTTATCAAAATGAAATTTTAGTATGTTGTTCAGACGGTCTGTAGGACCTATGGGAATATAAATAAATAATATCACCCAATTAGTTTTTTATTGAACCCGGGTTGAAAAAATGAAATACATTGAACCCTATGGGACCTAATTTTTCTAACATTTTTTAAGTAAATTTAAAATTCACGAATTGCTTCGAAATTTTTAGGAAATATTCACATTATCCCATAGAATGTATAAAAAAAAATTCAGTAAAATATGTTAAGTAGTTTTTTAATTAAAAAAATTATTTAATATAGGGAAACGAAAAATTCAATTAAATTCTGACTTTGGGATATCTTCCAGAAAGAAAAGAGAGAGATATTATATAATAAATATCTCTCCATTTGTTTAAACGTTTTGCATATGGGAGTGGCTTCATATTTTAAAATAAATTTGGTAGATAGCAATTTTTCATTTTTTTTAATTTTTATATAACTCTTCATGATAAATTTAATTGATGGCATTTTAAATGCACTTTCCTACGTCCTAGAGAGTTAAAATTTGGTACACAGCTTAAATTTGTTGAACATTTTATTCGACAAAAATTTGATGGATCTTTAAATATAGATCATACATTTTTTTCGAAATGGCCTGAAAATAATCCCCGTTCACTTCTATAAATCATTGTTGTAATATTGTTAAAAATTCTGATGTGGACAGCACATGTCTTTCTCTGCAGACTCATATTCGTTCTCTTTATTTATTCAATGATAATTTGAGTTTATCTGCACAACATAAGTATTTTAAATGACATTGAATTTACACGTTAAACTTAAATTTGGTTCTCATTTGATAGCTGGACTTATTGTCAAAGGTGGCGTAGCGAAAACGCGAAAAAACTAGAATATCTCAAGAACGGCTAGTCCTAGAGTAATGGGGTTAGTCTTATTCTTTTTGTTGTCAAAAATCACATATAAAATAGGAATTTAATTGATATAATTGAGCACACGTAGTCTTTTATTTTTATATATAACGATTTTTGCTGGCCATTTCGCAAAAATAGCCCGTTCCTTTTTCCCGAATCGTAGTAGAATAACCTACAAATGATTTATATACAAAATTTTGTTAAATTTGGTATATAATTCACTTGTAGGTTAGTGAAATATTATACACCAAATTTTGTTAAATTTGGTTCATTAGTTTTTAGCTAGAGTGGATAAAGGCAATTTCTGCGGCCATTTCGCAAAGAACGCAGATTCTTTTATTACGAATCGCACTATAATCTAATGAACATCAGGATTTCCCACAAAAAACATACCTACCAAATTGTATGAAATTCGGTCCACTAGTTTTTCAATTAGAGTGGATGTAATATCCACACAGATACACAGAAACATACACAGATACACCCTTACACACACAGACGTCTTCCTAAAACTAGTTTTTTCGTGTTCTAGAAGTCCCAAAACGTGTAGATCCTTTGAAAATTCGAGTTCCGATCTTCGGCACGATTCCAATACTTTGAGTACATGCACATACACATATATATTATCTGTGTATCTAAATTCCGTGCCTATGCAATTAAAATAGTTGTGATTTCAAATGATCCCTAAACTTTTATTATTTCTTCAAGGAAGCCTATTTTTAACATATGCAGAATGCAAATATCTCAAGCGATTGTAAGATGAATTACATAAGAATTGCTGAATTTTTTTCATACAAAATTATTTAGCTCTGGAGTCTGGAATACAAGTTATATGAATGAAATATTCATTGATTTTGCATAAAGAATCAGATGATTTATATTTCGATACAGTTTTAAATATTTAAGTATAATAAATTACTGTAGTACTGTGATAATGTAAAAGATATTACCACTGAATGAATCACATTTTAGAAATTTTTAAATGAAATTACATTTCAGTTGGAAAGTGTTTCATAATCAATGATTATGCATGATTGATCTTTCTTGTTTAATAATGTCTGTGCATCTATATATCTGCCCGCACGCGCACGTGCGTGTGTTTTAAATACATTTATTGAATTGAATAACATTTGTTATGGTTATTTTAATTGGTTAACATTGTAAGCCTCATTGAATGAACGGGAAAAGAAAATACTTTCATTTTTTTTAACATTTTTTATTCGTCGATGAAGAAAACGTTATCAAATCATAAATAAATACTTAGTAAAATGTCATAAAAATTGTTTGATATATAATTTCATATTTAAGAGAAAATGTCACCAATTATAATATCCTAACGTTCTTCAGATGTTTCGTGTTTTTGGTCTGAAATGGAAAAATTCATAAAAAGTAAAATAAACTCACAATTATAACATACATGAATATTTTGTAAATAGTTTTATATAGATATGAAAGGACATCATTATTTAGGTATTATCATCAGTTTTTTCAAATTATTAGAAATCCACCTCTTCCCTATAGAACGACATATCTCTCGAGCAAATTCAGAAAAGTAAATAAAATTTCGTACAATTTTCCCAATCATTAAATCTGAGAAGTCTATTTTATTATCGGGAAGTTCGAACTAAAGAAATGAATTCAATTTTTCGAACATTATGAAAGTTCGGGGACTTATCATTTCGAAGTAGTTGGGATGCTTAAATATTTTGCCAAGAAACCTGAATATAAACTTTCAGATAGTCATAACTTCCAGAGAAAATAAATACGTAGTTTGCTAATCAGATGCTACTTTAATAACATTTTATTTAACTAATCTCTTCAGCTTAAACGTTGTTTGTGGCAGTAGAATTTGTCATCTCTACTTTTGCTAAAATAAATTTTTAGAGCATCTATTTTTCAAGATCTACTATAGATAAAGCTCTATAAAGACTGGTATAGATTCAGCATTAATTTTGAAGAAAGTAGGGCGCTCACTAAACATTTTCACAACCGGTTCTTTTCCCATTTCCGGTTCAAACATTTTGATTTTTTCTGAAACATCTATCTTTCATAAATAGCTATAAATAGAGCTTAGATAATAACTGCAATTAATTTAGCTTCAAATTCAGGAGTAGGTAGGGTGGTTCACTCGGAATTTCCACTTCCGATTCCTTTTACACTTCCCCATTAAAAATTCCTTGAAACATCTATTTCTTAGAATTGGCTATTTATAGAGCTTAGCAAATGATTCGTATAGATTCAGCATTAAATTCTGAAAGGGGTTGTGTGGCTTACTAAGAATATGCATTTCCGGTTCTAGAAAGTCAATTTTGATATTAAAACATACGTTTTCCTTATAACGTATATAGATGTAATTTAGATGATGACTGCTATAAATTCAGCATAAAATTTCGTAGACAATAGGGATTCACTAAGGATCTCCACTCCTGTTTCTTGAAATGCTACTTCCGGTTTTTCTAAAAGTCGCATAACTGAACGAAATAAGTGTGGAAAAGAGAATAATTACCTTTAATAATTTTGTCGAAAAGGAAGTTTACACACCACTTCTCATCATATAAAGGCTCCCCCATAAATGCCTTTGTTATATACTACTGTTTTATGCAGGTTTTTTAAAAACCTATTCGTTTTCTTTTATATTCTGAAGCCTTTCAAGTCTACAGTACGCAACACCGATTTTCTCACTTTAACGAAAATATAATCTCTCTTTCTTTCTGATTCTTAGAACCACAAGCATAATGTCCTCTAATTGCATGTTTCCATATTTATTAAATCAAAATTGGCAAATGGAAATAATGTACTCGTCTGTGTATCGAATATTGCCTCATTTCGCCTCTAACATCTGTAATTCTTTATTCATTAGAAGTTCTTAACTGACTGGTATGCGTAATCGCTGCATTCAAATGGAATTTTCAATTTGAAACATATTTAACTTTGTGCGCATTTTGGAAATATTCCAAGCACTTCTCTTTTGCAGTAACTTCCATTATTAATGGAACGTGTTTTAAATATTCTGATGACTAACTTTTGTGGACAAAAATGTTATCTGTAAAAAGTACTTGAGTTTCGCCGAATATTCGGCGAGTATTCGATAATGAATATGTGATTTTTTTATTTCTACATTATTTCTGTTTTCTACATTATCCGCTATATTTTGGAAGGTGAATTAACAAGCTACTATATTAGTAAAGTGCATTAAATAAATTTATTATTATTAAATAATTTAAATTTTTACTTTCCAGTATGTGCACAGAGAAAATGTTATAACAGGATTCAAAAATTGAAATTAATTTTTACGAATTTACACACTTTGAGTGAATATCATAGAATAGGAGTCAACTATTTTTAGAATAAATTTTTTGAGTGTGTATATCTATGTATAAATATATCTACATGTCTGCAATATACTGTCCAGGAGTTTTATATAATGTAAGATCCATAATATTATCCATAACAGATATTGTTGAATTATGGATGTTTTTTTTTTTACTTATGGAGTTAATTGGATTTTTATACAAAGAAAATCAAATAAAACAATAAATTTACTTATTCATGAACTAAATTACAACGTAAAATGCAGAGTAATAAAATTAAGTAAGGAGACCTGAAATCTTTAAATTTTCTTCTTCAGTGTAAACAAGACTGGATTTGAACGCCAAATAGAACGCTAGACCATATCGGCCAAACAGAAAATGGATAAGCGATAGAAGCCAATTTGGTATCGCCACCTAATGTAACGAAAAAAAAATAAAGCGAGAAAAATAAGAAATGAAGGAAAAATGAACTTGAGAAATATACAAGAGAAAAAAATAAAATGTAGAGTATATGAACTCAAAGTGAGGCATAAACAAAGAACTAAACAGACAAATAAAAATGAATTCATGCCGTGCGTCTGGAAAAATATAGTGTCATTGACAAACCATTAACAAGATTACTGGTTAATAATTTGTCAATTAACCAGATTACTGATTAATGATTTGTCTTACTTGACTTTATTTTCGCTGCTATTTCGTCGTCATGTAGTTCATTATTGAATGAGTACAAAGTCACGTTCTATTCTTCATAAATTTACTTAACTATTCCATGACCCAGACCCCCCCCCCCCCCATGTGAGGGCATTCTACACCATAACGCCAGTTTAGGATCGCCACATGCCAGAATTCCGAGTCCGAAAAAGGGCTGGCAAAATGGCGAATTACCAATTTGGCAACCCTTCTTCGGACTCGGAATTCTGGCAACTGGCAAACCTAGACTGACGTCATAGAAAAGAGTGCCCTCACTAGAGTATTTTCTTTTGAGAACCAGACGGCTAACATCCCGATGGTATAAAAGGGAATATTACACGTTTGTAACAATATACAGAAGGTCGTTCGCATTTCATGGAAACAATTTTGTATTTATGTTTCCCGTTAGCATTTTGAGATAATGATTTGGCATTTTCAATATAATCGCCTGCTACTGTTTTGTTTTAATTGGAATGTAGAATAAAAGATGTATTTTGAAAATGGCTCCTGAAATTGATAGATGGCTCGAAGGTTACGTAAATGCACATTCCAAGGAAAAATATTCGTATCAAAAAATTGTAAAACGGTGTAAAAATCGAGATTATTGCATTTGAAAGAAAGGTATTTTTAATATATTAAATTTGAAAGGGAAAAAGCATCTAGCTGAAAGTAAAAATGAAAAATGCCCACAAAATCGCATCCTAAGGCTGTTCGAACGCAGGTAAACCTCTGATCAGTTTATATTTTTAAGAAATTTTTTATTTCCTCTCTCAAATTGGTTCCTTTTCTCTAACACTCACAGTTATCTGATTTCTGAACAAATCGGGTGCCTGTTACTAGGAAATAGATTTTTCTGTTTCAGAACAGAAGTCATTTAGCGCAATTTCTGGAAGCCTTCCAAGAACCTGTCACTTGCAGTACTTTCGTTATTGATGAGATGTGTTTTATATATTCTGATGACTAATTTTTTTTAATATTAGTAGAAGTTTAAAAAGTACTTTGCAAAAATTTTAAAGTATTATCAGTTGTGTGTAAATAACACTTATACCTTTAATGTAATGGATTTCGAGTTACAAAATTTTGACTCGAAATTGGAAATGTGACAAACATACTACGATAGATAGAATTATTGTTCGAACAATTGGAGAAGCTATAAAATTGACATAGTTAACAAGGGAATAGCTGTCGATAGAATTTTCAGATATGGAAAAGGAACTAAAAACCAAGGGTTTGCATACATTAAAGGTGATTTTAATATTTCAGGATATGCAAACGCAAATTGGAGATACAAGAAACCAAATCAGAAGTCAACAGCAGGTTTTCTTTATAACATTAGCCCAAATCTTATTAGTTGGACTTCTACATCGCAGGACACTGTTTCTCTATCTACTTGTGATACCCGAAGTATCTGCATTGGTAATCTGTATGAAAAATTGACTTTCTTTAGAATTATGTTTTGACGAACTTTTACTTGAGACTCTAGTGAATGTAAAAAGTTATTGTGATAACAAAATGTCGATTTTCATTTGTGAAAACGGAGTAACTTCAAGTAGATCAGATAACATTATTCGTAAATTAAGTTTTGTAAATGAGAACTAAAGATCTCAAAATTGTGAACTTGTCTATGTATTATGTTAACTAAAGCTATAAAGATAAACTCTTAAGGTTTAAGAAACACTGAATGTTATATAATATTTCTGTATTTGTAAAGATTTTATGTTTCTATATTAATAAAGATGTTAACTGAAGCAAAATTACGGGGGACCTTGATGGGAAATAATTTTACTTAATCTAACTGTAAATTAACCTTAAGATAAAGCTGTAACTGTGAACTGTAACGAGAGAAAGTGTCAGTGTAAAAGATGAGATGAATGGTTACTAGACGCAGAAAGAGATAGAATCAAAATGCCAGTATGTAAGTGTATACGTACTACCGAATGTTATTATAGAAGGACATGAATTTTACTTTATTATGTAACCTAAGATAGGTGTTTTAATTTGTTAATAAATATATATGTTCTTAAAGATGTCTCTTCATATCTGAATAAGCCACATTCAGAAACACTACATAGGGTTATAGGACCAACCTGTACTCTAAATTAAAAGTACATAGTAAGCCCTAGTGTGCAAAAATGGCGGAACAAGCAATTCCTAGATTTGACGGAGAAAACTTCAATAGTTGGAAGTACCGCATTAAAAGTATACTCGAGGGAAAAGGATTAGGCTTGTATCTAACGGATAATCCTCCAGCAACGGAAGTAGAATTAAATGAGTGGAAGAAATGGATTCGCAAGAGGAATTATTACATATGCATTAAGCGATATGTAAGTTTGCTTGATTCTTACTTGTAATATTGCCAAGAAAATTTGGACTTCCCTACGCAACAGGTATGAAATGTGATCTAAAAAGAGAAAAAATAAGTAAAGCTAGAACCAATGTGTCACGATTACAGATTGAAAGAAACGAAAACTGGAACGAGTATTTGTTGAGAGCCGAGAAATTGCTGGAAAGTGCACGCATACTGGGTACAATTACAGATGATGAAGAATTTATAAGCACTTTGATCAAGGTACTTCCGCCAAAGTATAATTTAATCGCAATGCACTTTAACAACTTTCAAGAAGCTACTATTTCTGATGTTCGCCGAATTTTCAAGTTGCACGAAAAGATCTAACGAAGCTGAAAAAGCAAGCTCATCCGTTTTTAAAGTACAGAATAGCAGAAGATATAGCAGTCTAGAAACGTACGATGAACCAAAGCGATTCGAACAAACTTATAGTAGGGCAATTTTATGTTATATTTGTAATTAAACAGGTCATAAAGCCGTGAATTGTTGACATAATCCAGCTAATCAACGAAAATCAAGTTTCTTGAAGGACAGTTCTAAACAAGCAAACACCAAGGATTTTCGGAATCAAAAAATATGTGCAACCGAAGTGAAACAAAAAGAGCTTTAAGAACTACAGAAGGTGTATTACAAGCCAAATGGATCTTAGACAGTGGAGCGACTAGTCATATGACTGAAAATCTTGACTGCTTAAATAAAGTACAAGATGATAAAAGAAATATTTTGTTATCTGACGATAGCAGGATATCTTTCTTCTCAAGAAAAAGTATCCGTAATATTAGGAGAAGTAAGTGGAAAATTTAATTCAGAAAGAGTGCTAACGGATGAACTTTATGTACCTAAACTGAAAAGTAATATCATATCTGTTCGAAAATTAACAGATGATAATATGAATGTTTTATTTGATGAATCTGAAGGGCATATTTTTGATAGGAAAGGCAATACAATTTGAAGTACAAAACGATCTGAATTTTATGCTGATTTGAAAGCGATCAAGGATAAGAATATTATTTACAAAGCAGGTAAAAGCACTTCTTGGGACATGTGGCATAAACTATTAGGCCATATTAACGAAAGCCATATGAAATGTATTTTACAAAATTCAATGGTGTATAACTTAGAGTGTAAGCGAGACACAATATCGAGGGATTTCATAGCATGCATTCAAGCGAAATACGCTAGAAAAACATTTAAGGAACTAATCAACGAGCAATTGAAAATGCCGTTGGAACTTCTTCATACGGACTTAATCGATCCAATACAAGAAATTTCTTTAGAAGAGGCAAAATATATTTTAACAGTAGTGGATGATTTCTCAAGGAAAGTATTTACAAAATGTCTAAACTCAAAAGCGGATGTTTTCGAAACATTCAAATATTTGATATTCAAACTGCAAAACAGTACTAGAAAAAAGGTTCAGAAAAATCAGGAGTGATAATGAAACTGAAAAATACAGAAATGGATCATCGTTGTAAAAGCAAAGGTATTGATAATCAAAAATCGACATACTTCTCACCAAGCCAAAATGGCCGAAGTGAAAGAGCAAATAGAACTTTAATTGAAGGTACGCGAGCTTTATTAATAAAAGCTAATTTACCTATAAAATTTTGGGCAGAGGTCATGAATACGTTTGCTTATATAAGGAACAGATCACGAAATAAGTACTCACCAGAGGAACTTTTTATTGGAAGAAAATCAAATATTTCACACTTTCGAATATTTGGATGTCAGGCTCATTATTGGAAACCAAAGCACAAGCGAAGAAAGTTTGATAATAATTACAGACGTGGGATTATTCGTGGGGTATTTTAAATCTAGAAAAGCATATAGAATCTGGAATCCTAAAAATCAAGACATAGTGGAATCCCGAGATGTTTGATTCCTTGAAGAAACTAAAGGAAATGAACTTCTTGAACGAAATAGAGTATATTCAGAGTCCCTGGCAAAAATCTTAGATTTTGATAAACATTTGTTTGAAGACGACAATTTTGATGCAGATAAAGAAGAATCGACTAGTGTTGAAACCGATCAACCTGTAAATGATCAAGATCCTGAAGATGGTAAAACTCGCAGTTTAAGACCTTGCACTAAATTTATGAACTATGACGAATCATTTGAAAGTAATGATGAAGTTGTAGATCCCACTTATTATCTTGATCAAACCATACTAAAGGCGAGAGATGGGTAAAATATACTATCAAGTTATGAGGAAGCTGTATGTTCTAATCAAAGGGAAAATTGGATAGAAGCAATGGATAAAAATATGGAATCACTAAATTTTCTCAATGTTTGGACCTATGAAAAGGTTCCAGAAGGAATCAAACCAATAAATTATATATGGGTATACAGCAGAAACACCCCAGGAGCATCTAACTTGATATACAAAGAGCGATTAGTAGAAATAGGTAGTTCTCAGAAGTTTGGAATAGATTATACTGAAACGTTTTCACTTGTTATTGAAGCTAATAGCTTAAGAACACTTATAGCATTTGCATTTATGAAGAACTGGAAAATTAATTTTTATGATGTTGAAACTGCGTATTTGTATGATAAGTTAACTGAGACTATATACATGAAGAACCCAAAGGATATGGAAGTAGAAAGAATAAAATTGTCGCGTGTAAACTAAACCAAGCTATCTATGGTTTAAAACAATCTGTCAAAGTGTGGTATAAGACTTTATCTAATTACTTAGTAAAGTGTGGATTCAAAATCTTTAAATCTGGCAATTGTGTTTTGAACTACAAGAAGGAAAATTATCGATTAATCATTAAGATTTACGTAGTAGATGATCTGATAATTATAAATGCTGATGCTTAAATTTTAGATCATGTAATTAGAAAATTGAAAGGAAATTTTAAACTAAAGGAAAACGTTATAATGTTAAAATTTCCTAGGATTACAAATTTCAATAGAAAAAAATCAAATGATCATCAAACAAGAAGCTTATGCTTGTAGATGGAATATTAAAAATACTTAAAATGCAAGATTGTAACAGTATTGCAACCGCAATGGACATAAATGTGGATTTGGGCAATTGTGAAACTTCAGAAAAATGTGACCCCCCACAAATATCAGGAAATTATTGGTACATTAATGTAACTTGGAATGAAATCAAGACCTGACATCTTGTGTGCTTTATCAACCTTGTCAAAGTACAATAAGGATCCAAGAGTTACACATATGACTGCTCCGAGAGTTACACATATGACTGCTCCGACCACACAACATGATACCATAAACCCCCTGGGTTGGTCGTGTGGTCTGGGCCTTCAACATATGACTGCTGTCGATAGAATTCTCAGATATGGAAAAGGAACTAAAAACCAAGGGTTTGCATACATTAAAGGTGATTTTAATATTTCAAGATATGCAAACGCAAATTGGAGATACAAGAAACCAAATCAGAAGTCAACAGCAGGTTTCCTTTATAAAATTAGCCCAAATCTTATTAGTTGGACTTCTAAATCGCAAGACACTGTATCTCTATCTACTTGTGATACCCGAAGTATCTGCATTGGTAAGCTGTATGAAAAATTGACTTTCTTTACAATTATGTTTTGACGAACTTTTACTTGAGACTCTAGTGAATGTAAAAAGTTATTGTGATAACAAATCGTCGATTTTCATTTGTGAAAACGGAGTAACTTCAAGTAGATCAGATAACATTATTCGTAAAGTAAGTTTTGTAAATGAGAACTTAAGATCTCAAAATTGTGAACTTGTTTATGTATTATGTTAACTAAAGCTATAAAGATAAACTCTTAAGGTTTAAGAAAACACTGAATGTTATGTAATATTTCTGTATTTGTAAAGATTTTATGTTTCTATATTAATGAAGATGTTAACTGAAGCAAAATTACGGGGGACCTTGATGGGAAATAATTTTACTTAATCTAACTGTGAATTAACCTTAAGGTAAAGCTGTAACTGTGAACCGTGAGAGAGAAAGTGTCAGTATAAAAGCGGATGAGATGAATAGTTACGAGACACAGAGAGAGGCAGAGGCAAAATAGTAGTATGTAATACGTGTATACGTACTATCGAATGTTATTGTCGGAGGACATGAATTTTACTTTATTATGTAACCTAAGATGTATAATAAAGTAAAATTCATGTTTTATGTTTTAATTTGTTAATAAATATATATGTCGTTAAAGGTGACTCTTCATATCTGAATAATCCCCACTCAAAAACGCTACAGAATTAACATATTATATTGAACATTTTACAATGGGGGACAAAATATTACTAAAGATTTTAGAATCCCAAATGTATGATCCCAGAGACAAAACAATGCGGAAACTACATATGACTACAAACGTCATTTTACGATCCGACCAATGATTCAACTACAAATAGAAGCGTGTCTTGCTCGCAGCACGAATGGGTTGAGTCAAAATGACCACCAATAAATAATTGAACAAAAAAAAAATGTCAGATATAGCGCAGCAGTCTATTAAAATAAGTTTTCAAAAGAAAAGTTCCGAGTTATAAGAGCAGTATGTTGTTCTGTCTTTTTACGAGCAAGATGAGAAATAAAGTCAAAAAATGATGATTACCTTCATTGAAGAATATTGAACGACGACGCCCGGCAAATGCCTATGTATGACAAAAGTTGTGACTTAATGGATGCTCCATAAATAGTTATTATAACTGGGAATGTACGGTTCCTAGTTAATCATATATAATGAGGTCTTGAGTTTTGGAAATAATTGATACAGCATTGTATTAAAGTTACCTAAGTATGGGTCATTAAGTTTGTCCAGCCAGGACCTTCCCTATTCAATACTTAAATGATAATTAATTATCCTAAAGAATGTACCAAAATGAGTTATTTGGTAAATAACTAAATGCAAGTCATATGGAATTTCTAATAATTAATTCTAAGCTTTCAATAAATGTAATGTTAAATGTCAAACTAAGAAGGTTAGGTTGGTATGACTTTATAGAGAAATTGTAGGGTATGCGTCCACGCCTTCTAAACGACTGTAAGTAAAATTACTTTGTTTATTAAATTAATAGAAATAACTACCATATTTTAAAACACAATACCTTATCTGACATCCTTATCATGAATTACCATAGAATTCCATTGGTCCGCCCTTCCCCTTTTGTCATAATTTAAAATTCAGAAAAAAAATCCGTAAAATCTTCTGAACATCGAAATAATCTGGAAGCAAATAAAAATTGATGCAAATATATTTTGTTTCTTTTAACTGAAAATTCCAACCTACTTACTCCGCTATTTTTCGTAGCATTTGAGAGGCAGATCAACAGGATTTTATTTGCGTCTTTTAACAGAAAATCCCCAGTAAGCGCCCTTCCCCCCCCCCTACATTTTCAACGACATTCATTGCATTTGAAGGGACGGAATTCTACGTTAATGCCAGATTTAAGATTACTAGTCCTGTTATCTAAAGTACATTTTTCTAACCATTTCACCAACTAACTCTCTTACAGATTTCATTTATTTTAATTTCTTAAGCATCCCCTTTAATCCATTTCTTCAGCAGATAAATCTTCTCTCGTCAAGTAATCGAGACAGATCTTTCGCTGTACAGACGATGCTCTATATATTGATTTTAGACGATTTAATCTCCTTCCATACTTGGAATGGGCCCTCCTTCATGTATCATATCGAAGTGCTACTTATCCTTTCGGCAGCATCATTCCTTTGCTCGCTTTCTATCGGATAGCTCCCAATCGTATGTAACTCCCCGTGAATAGAAACCTCTGCCATAAATCGTAGAATCCTTTAAAAATACACATTTCTGTATTATTTAGATCAAAGTCACCTATTTCATCTATAACCTTCAGGATTAAATTGCTCTATTACCATTGTAAAGACCGTTAATATCAGCGAATAATCGAACCGCCAATCTTCGATTGTGCAGACATATCACATGAGCTAGTAAGCGAAACTTCCTTCTGCATTTGAAATAGACCTATCACCTTAATCCCATATTATGCCAAAATGCAGACTACGCTATATCATATGAGCTACTAAGCGAGACTTCCTTCTGCATTTGAAATAGACCTATCACCTTAATCCCATATTATGCCAAAATGCAGACTACGCTATATCATATGAGCTACTAAGCGAGACTTCCTTCTACATTTGAAATAGACCTATCACCTTAATCCCATATTATGCCAAAATACAGACTACGCTATATCAGATGAGCTACTAAGCGAGACTTCCTTCTGCATTTGAAATAGACCTATCACCTTAATCCCATATTATGCCAAAATACAGACTACGCTATATCATATGAGCTACTAAGCGAGACTTCCTTCTGCATTTGAAATAGACCTATCACCTTTATCCCATATTATGCCAAAATACAGACTACGCTATATCATATGAACTACTAAGCGCCACTTCCTTCTGCATTTGAAATAGACCTATCACCTTAATCCCATATTATGCCAAAATGCAGACTACGCTATATCAGATGAACTACTAAGCGCCACTTCTTTCTGCATTTGAAATAGACCTATCACCTTAATCCCATATTTTGCCAAAATACAGACTACGCTATATCATATGAGCTACTAAGCGAGACTTCCTTCTACATTTTATATAGACCTATCACCTTAATCCCATATTATGCCAAAATACAGACTACGCTATATCATATGAGCTACTAAGCCAGACTTCCTTCTGCATTTGAAATAGACCTATCAACTTAATCCCATATTATGCCAAAATACAGACTACGCTATATCATATGAGCTACTAAGCGAGACTTCCTTCTGCATTTGAAATAGACCTATCACCTTAATCCCATATTATGCCAAAATACAGACTACGCTATATCATATGAGCTACTGAGCGAGACTTCCTTCTGCATTTGAAATACACCTATCACCTTAATCCCATATTATGCCAAAATACAGACTACGCTATATCATATGAGCTACTGAGCGAGACTTCCTTCTGCATTTGAAATAGACCTATCACCTTAATCCCATATTATGCCAAAATGCAGACTACGCTATATCATATGAGCTACTAAGCGAGACTTCCTTCTACATTTGAAATAGACCTATCACCTTAATCCCATATTATGCCAAAATGCAGACTACGCTATATCATATGAGCTACTAAGCGAGACTTCCTTCTACATTTTATATAGACCTATCACCTTAATCCCATATTATGCCAAAATACAGACTACGCTATATCATATGAGCTACTAAGCCAGACTTCCTTCTGTATTTGAAATAGACCTATCACCTTAATCCCATATTATGCCAAAATACAGACTACGCTACATCATATGAGCTACTAAGCGAGACTTCCTTCTGCATTTGAAATAGACCTATCACCTTAATCCCATATTATGCCAAAATACAGACTACGCTATATCATATGAGCTACTAAGCGAGACTTCCGTCTGCATTTGAAATAGACCTATCACCTTAATCCCATATTATGCCAAAATACAGACTACGCTATATCACATGAACTACTAAGCGCCACTTCCTTCTACATTTGAAATGGATCTATCACCTTAATCCCATATTATGCCAAAATACAGACTACGCTATATCATATGAGCTACTAAGCGAGACTTCCTTCAGCATTTGAAATAGACCTATCATCTTAATTCCATATTATGCCAAAATACAGACTACACTATATCACATGAGCTACTAAGCGCGACTTTCTTCTGCATTTGAAATAGACCTATCACCTTAATACCATATTATGCCAAAATACAGACTACGCTATATGATATGAGCTACTGAGCGAGACTTCCTTCTGCATTTGAAATAGACCTATCACCTTAATCCCATATTATGCTAAAATACAGACTACGCTATATCATATGAGCTACTGAGCGAGACTTCCTTCTGCATTTGAAATAGACCTATCACCTTAATCCCATATTATGCCAAAATACAGACTACGCTATATCATATGAGCTACTGAGCGAGACTTCCTTCTGCATTTGAAATAGACCTATCACCTTAATCCCATATTATGCCAAAATACAGACTACGCTATATCATATGAGCTACTGAGCGAGACTTCCTTCTGCATTTGAAATAGACCTATCACCTTAATCCCATATTATGCCAAAATGCAGACTACGCTATATCAGATGAATTACTAAGCGCCACTTCTTTCTGCATTTGAAATAGACCTATCACCTTAATCCCATATTTTGCCAAAATACAGACTGCGCTATATCATATGAGCTACTAAGCGAGACTTCCTTCTACATTTGATATAGACCTATCACCTTAATCCCATATTATGCCAAAATACAGACTACGCTATATCAGATGAACTACTAAGCGCCACTTCCTTCTGCATTTGAAATAGACCTATCACCTTAATTCCATATTATGCCAAAATACAGACTACACTATATCACATGAGCTACTAAGCGCGACTTTCTTCTGCATTTGAAATAGACCTATCACCTTAATACCATATTATGCCAAAATACAGACTACGCTATATGATATGAGCTACTGAGCGAGACTTCCTTCTGCATTTGAAATAGACCTATCACCTTAATCCCATATTATGCCAAAATACAGACTACGCTATATCATATGAGCTACTGAGCGAGATTTCCTTCTGCATTTGAAATAGACCTATCACCTTAATCCCATATTATGCCAAAATACAGACTACGCTATATCATATGAGCTACTGAGCGAGACTTCCTTCTGCATTTGAAATAGACCTATCACCTTAATCCCATATTATTCCAAAATACAGACTACGCTATATCATATGAGCTACTGAGCGAGACTTCCTTCTGCATTTGAAATAGACCTATCACCTTAATCCCATATTATGCCAAAATACAGACTACGCTATATCATATGAGCTACTAAGCGAGACTTCCTTCTGCATTTGAAATAGACCTATCACCTTAATCCCATATTATGCCAAAATACAGACTACGCTATATCACATGAACAACTAAGCGCCACTTCCTTCTACATTTGAAATGGACCTATCACCTTAATCCCATATTATGCCAAAATACAGACTACGCTATATCATATGAGCTACTAAGCGAGACTTCCTTCTGCATTTGAAATAGACCTATCATCTTAATTCCATATTATGCCAAAATACAGACTACACTATATCACATGAGCTACTAAGCGCGACTTTCTTCTGCATTTGAAATAGACCTATCACCTTAATACCATATTATGCCAAAATACAGACTACGCTGTATGATATGAGCTACAGAGCGAGACTTCCTTCTGCATTTGAAATAGACCTATCACCTTAATCCCATATTATGCCAAAATACAGACTACGCTATATCATATGAGCTACTGAGCGAGACTTCCTTCTGCATTTGAAATAGACCTATCACCTTAATCCCATATTATGCCAAAATACAGACTACGCTATATCATATGAGCTACTGAGCGAGACTTCCTTCTGCATTTGAAATAGACCTATCACCTTAATCCCATATTATGCCAAAATACAGACTACGCTATATCATATGAGCTACTGAGCGAGACTTCCTTCTGCATTTGAAATAGACCTATCACCTTAATCCCATATTATGCCAAAATACAGACTACGCTATATCATATGAGCTACTAAGCGAGACTTCCTTCTGCATTTGAAATAGACCTATCATCTTAATTCCATATTATGCCAAAATACAGACTACACTATATCACATGAGCTACTAAGCGCGACTTTCTTCTGCATTTGAAATAGACCTATCACCTTAATCCCATATTATGCCAAAATACAGACTACGCTATATCACATGAGCTACTAAGCCCGACTTCCTTCTGCATTTGAAATAGACCTATCACCTTAATCCCATATTATGCCAAAATACAGACTACGCTATATCACATGAGCTACTAAGCCCGACTTCCTTCTGCATTTGAAATAGACCTATCACCTTAATCCCATATTATGCCAAAATACAGACTACGCTATATCACATGAGCTACTAAGCCCGACTTCCTTCTGCATTTGAAATAGACCTATCACCTTAATCCCATACTATGCCAAAATACAGACTACGCTATATCATATGAGCTACTAAGAGAGACTTCCTTCTGCATTTGAAATAGACCTATCACCTTAATCCCATACTATGCCAAAATGCAGAAGCTCAATTTTTTATTCTTAAAATGTATCAATTTTATTGTCATGTGTTTTCCCAATTTCATATTTTTTTCTAATTTAGCAACATTTGTGAATTTTAGTCGTAATTTCCGCTACGCTTTTATATATCGAATTTATTAAAGCAAGTTATATTTATTTAAGAGATTGTATGTTACATTGTATTAGTAGTTACGATTTCATTTCATATATTTTCATAATTATTAAAGCTCAATTTATAAATTATATTGCATTTATAAATTGTACTGGTAATTATAATTCTATGTTTATATTTTCATAATTATTAAAACTTATTTTAAGCAAACTTTATTTGTAAGCATTTCATTTTCATATTTTTAAAGCAAAATGCTTGAATTCTATTTAAACTTCTTTTATTTTTATATTTATAAAAGCAAGATGTATGAATTTTACTTGTGTTTTTTTCATTCCATTTTCCAAACTTTTGAACCTTCTCATTCTTCAACTCTCATTCGCAAACTTCTCATTCTATTTTTACATTTTTATATTTAATAAAGCTAAATTTACGAATTTTATTTTGGCATTTCTTTTCATTTTCAAATATTTACATTTATTAACAGACTTTTATATTCATTTGTAAAAACAAAATGTGTCAATTTTACTTGTCCTATCCCATTTTCCAATATTTTAAAGCAAATTTAATTGATTTTATTTGCACCTATTACTCAATTTTAATACTTAAAGAAAATTTTAAAGCTCTAAATAATTTCATAAATTGGATCATTTTTGCTTTAAGGATTTTCACTTATCTAAACAGATGACTTTATTTTCATCTGCATGGAAATAAAATCGTAGCGATATGATTGCATTGCCATTCCTTTGCAATACAATCCGTTGCATTTCTCCTAGCTTTATTACAGCTGTTCTTGACAGGCTCTTGATTTCTAAGCTACCCTCTCATCATCTCTTCCGCTGGGCAAATGCAAAATTTCGGTATTTTTTTTGCACATATTTTAGGCATCATCCAGAGCGCATCATTTTTGCAGTACCTTCATTATTGATGGGACGTATTTCAAATACTTCGCTGACTGAATTTTCGAGACAAGAATGTAAGCAAAATAAAATAATTTTTCATACTGCTCATAGCTTTCAGGATTCTGAAATGATTTCAATTTGTATGGAAACAAATAATTATTAGAAAATGTTCGATCAAAGTAAATATTAAACATTTCGTTACTGGTGTCACTGGACGAATGTCTAAATATTCATTGGTGGCAAAAAATTTGCAATACTATAGTTTCTAAGATAAAAAAAGTTCCTTGAAACATCTATTTATCAGGATCTGCTAAAGGTAGAGCTCAGATGATGACTGATTTAGATTCAGCATCAAATTCAGGAGGGGAAATAAGAGAGGGGTGGGTGCCTCTAAGGAGGCACACGATCGGTTCTTTTATTCCGATTCAAAAATATTCATTTTACTTAAATCATCCATTTCTCAATATTGGCTATCGTGATAGCTTAGATAATAACTGACATGGAGTCAGCATCAAATTCTGGAAGAGGTTGGGTGGTTCACTAAGAATTTTCACTTTCGGTTCTTTTATTCCTATTCAAAAATGTTAATTTTATTTGAATCATCTATTTCTCAATATTGGTTATCTTGATAGCTTAGATGATAACTGATGTGGATTCAGCATCAAATTCTGGAGGGGGTTGGGTGGTTCACTAAGAATTTTCACTTCGGGTTTCTTTTTTCTCCTCCAGTTCAAAAATGTTCCTTAAAAAATCTATTTTTTAAGATTGGCTGTAGAAAAGAGCTTAGATAATGACTGATATGGATTCAGTATTGAATTCTGTAAGAGGTGGGATGATTCATTAAGAATTTTCACTTCAGGTTTTTTTTTCTCCTCCAGTTCAAAAATGCTCCTGAAAACATCTATTTCTCAGGATTGACTATAAAAAGATAAAAGTAATGACTGATATGGATTTAGCATTAAATTTCAGAGGGAGTAAAGAGATTCACGAAAGATTTCCACTTCCGATTCAAAATGTGTCACTTCCAATTCAAAAATTCACATTTTCTCTGAAACATACATTTCTCGAGATCTGATATCGATATGGTGCTAATGATAACAAATATGGTATCATAGTGGAATAGGGGTTTCACTAGGGATTTTCCCTTCCGATTAAAAATTTTTCGAGATTGGATCAAGACTGGCTGTAGATCGAGCTTAGACAGTGACTGATATGAATTCATCAACGAATTCCATAAGCCGTAAGGGGGTTCACTAAGCAGTTCAATATCCGGTTCTGGAGATTTTACTTTTGGTTTTTCAAAAAATTCGTACTGTGTATTCGTACTATATATTCGCACTCTGTATTCGTACTATGTATATTCATACTACTAAATAAGTATGCAAAAGATAATAAAAATACTTAGTAGCTCCGTCAGAAATAAAGTGTACGCACCTTTTTCCCCCTATAAAAGCTCCTTCAGAAATTTCTTGTTGTCAATTTGCATTTACATTAACAACGATTATTGTATTTCTACTTATTTCTTCCATTTATGGAAATATATATAATTCTGCCTGTTGGTAGGTACTTTACCAAGAAAGTTAATCAACGATTTAGGGTCTTGTTAAAGTCAATGAAATTTGAAACAGACACCAGAGTGATCTACCATTCCAAAAAAATGAAATGTATTTCTATAGTGTTACAGTGCACTTCAAAGCATATGTTATGTAATATCAAACGTTATAATTAATAGAGTTTTAATTACATTTTTCATATTTTTTAAATAAAATATCTATAACCATCAACATTTATTAACTCAACAGAAATGGAAGAAAATATTCTACTAAAACTGATTTTTGCTTTTTTAGATTGGTATAAACATAAAGTACATATTAAAAAACTGCTAATAGAAGCCCATGACTTTTCTCATGGTGCCATACTTTTTTTTATACATTTTGTAATAAATACATTGGTTTAAGCTTCATTGTACAAATAACATTTAGAATACTAAATCTAGATGCCTGTTACTTTCCTTATATACATAATGTATAAAGAAAGTATTGTGACGGGGTCGAAAATTCGAATACGAGTTTTCGACGAGAGAGCACGTTTCAAGCATCCCTGATCACGAATCGAACATTTTTGAAGCGATGTCTGTGTGTGTGTGTGTGTGTGTGTGTGTGTGTGTGTGTCAGTGAGTCTATGGAGACGTTATCTCACGAAAGAATGGAGTGCTTCGAATGAAATTTGGTACAAAAATCACAATCCATTGGAAGCCTATTGTTTTAAAGAACAATCGAATGTTCAGAACCCACCTAAATTTTCGAGTGGAATTTTGAAAAAATCATCAAAAAATCAAAACCTTTAATAAAGTTACTCAAATAGGCATTTCTCATGTATTTTTCCTTAGAAAACGGTTGCCATAAACTTTAGAACGCTAGCAAGGACCGTTCTCAAGATATTGCACATTTTTCAAATAAATTTATCAAAAAACCCCATAAATTAAAAAATATATATATTAACTGTTGAGAAGCATGTTCACTTTTCATATGTATAATATCATGCGATAAATTGGGTGACATCATTCTCGTGGGTCTAGCTCATTTCATTCATGAGAAAAGATATTTTGAGTAATACTTTTGTATTTGAACGCCAATAGCAATTTATCTGCTATAAGAATAACTTATATCTCCGTCCATAATGCTTGGCGAGATTTTGGCGACGAATTTAGCGGAATGTCGCCATTTGGCGACTTTTTAAATGTTGCCAAATTAACGAAAATCTCGTGAAATGGATAAAAATGACGCTAAATCAATGAAAATGACGACTAATTGACGAAAATTTAATACATTGGAAGGAATATAAGTATCACCATAAGAATAACCTATTTTTTTGCTGTAAAAGAAATACATTCATTGCATTATCTAAGAAAAGCCATGTGCTGCCCACATCAGATTTTTTTTAATTACATTCAATTAACAGTTTTATTTTTCATTTGACAACATTTGAAACGTCGCATTTGACAACTTCGAAGCGGAGCATTTTGAAACTATGCCAGTTTGCGAAGCATCCAATACCCTAAATTGTGCAAGAACAGTTTATTCAAGTGCCATAAAATAGATATCTTTCATTTTGCTATCAAAATAATGTGTTAAACAGGGATTTAATCAAGACAGTTCAGTATATTTAGTCTTTTATTTTAGATTTTGGCCATTTTTGCGTGCCATTTTTGCGTGCCATTTCGAAAAAGAAGCTGCCATTTTTTTTTCTTTGGAAGGACATTTCTTTTTCATCCAAATCGTGCCAAAATCTAATTAAAACCAATATAACCCACAAGTAACCTACTAAATTTTGTAACATTTCGTTAAATAGCTTTTGAGCTGGAGTCGATAAATACACGGCACACGCAAAGGCGGCTCGTGCATAGGCACTGCGGGAGCGACAGTGCTCTCTCTTTCTCGCAGCCTGGCTTGCAGCTTCCTACTTGCGCATGCGCACAACAGTCAAACACCACGCCGCTGGAACTATGAAGCGTGGTGTTTGACTGTTGTGCGCATGCGCACATTGGAAGCTGCAGGCGAGACTGCGAGAGAGAGCTCTGTCGCTCCCGCACTGCCGCAGTGCCTATGCATGAGCGGCCACTGCTGCACAGACAAATAGGCAAACAGACTCACACAAACACAGACGATATGTTTAAAATACATTTTTCGTATTCTAGATTGCCCGAAACATATAAATCCGTAAAAAACTCGAATTCAAATATTTGATCCTATTTCAAGACTCACCTTCGCATTACCATGTGTTGCAAGAAAAGTAAAAATTACAGCTGTTATAGTAACTAATTTTATACCAATATAGGAAAGGGTGCAAAGTATCATTCTTAAACCATAGAATAGTATTGATGATTAATTTATACTCATTTTGGGATTCTAATGGAAGAAAATTGCGTCACATAAAGTGGTTTGTTGTATTGTTGGTTTTGAATGTCTACAGCAGTTTGAGCAATCACTAAAACAGTGGTGTAATACGTCGCCAATAATGGTGGCAAACTTCAGTTTACGAGGTGATGATTAAATGCATACAATATTATTTTCCGACTCTGAAAGTGACTGTTGTTACGAACGTATCCTCTAGAATCCTGGGTGTATGCGCAGGATACAAGAACGAGTAGAAGTTTCTGGATAACTTACTTTTATTCACAAGCACAAAGCAAACAGGGACAATATACAATCAAACAACACTTAAATGCTCCACTAATTACACAAAATAAGCTATAATATTCTCAAAACACTGGCGAAAATAATTTCACAAAACAACAATTGGGAGCGGAAGTCCAGTGGTTAGTGAGCAGGAATTGCACTCGGTAGGTCCGGGTTCGATTCCCTCCGCTGCCAAAACTGCTGCCGTGCTCACGCGGAGTACGATCACGTTAAACATGTGGGTCCGTAAGTCCTTCTGAGAGGTTGGTGGTAGGGGAAGGAGGGTACGATCCGTGTGGGTGCCTCTCCCCCACTGCGTTCCGGTCTAAATTGGGTAGCCGTCCAAACAGTTACCTTACGTCTTTCTGGTAGGTCGGGCGGTCTGGGTCTCAACAACAATAACAAAACAACAGCTACTATTCTCAAAACATTGGCAAAAATCACAGTCCATCCTAGCTTGTATATTGCCAACTCGTCAACTGAACTCCAACTGAGAGATGAGTCCTCTTTATAGTCTCTCTATGGGAATTTCTGGAAATCTCTCTGTAGTCATTTCCAGAATGATCTAATATCTCGTAGAATAATCTTTATTTGGCGATGTTTCTCGAAGTTTCGGGAAGTCGCCAAATGTGGCCAAACTGGCGATGAATCTCCAAATCTGGAAACCCTTCTACTTACTCGAAATTCTGGAAACCATAGAGTGACGTCAGGGAAAGAATGTTCGTATTGCTGTCTTCGGGAAGAAACACTGCGATAACATCGTTTAGTCTGCGTTAGAGACGGAAGACAAGACGGAGAACGTCAGGAAGAGAATATTGCACGTTCGCAACATTATAAAGCTGTTTAAAATTAAATTCATTACAGTATAATGCTAAGGTCGTATGCAGCCTACATTACATTTTGTTAAACAGTGAATAAATCATATAAATAAATGGGATGGAAATTATATTATATTATATATGTAAAATTATATTCTTTATTTTGAAAATGACTTAACTTGATGCGGAATTAATTCTCCATCTTAATGTTTTTATTGTTTTTCCTCTGTAGTGTAAGATTGTTCCAACACCCTTTTCTTCGTAAGTCATCAAAATAATTACCATGAAATAAAAAATAATAATTACTATAAAATAATAATATAATTATTACCAATATCAAAATAAAATATATCTCAACTATGAAATTACGGACTTACAAATGTTTGTAAATACGTGCATTAACGCTGTATCATCTCTTTGGGAATCAATAAAACATAATTTGATCACTATATGAGCGTAGTTGTCATTTTCATTTCAGTAAGGATCGAGAAGTATACCTTTTCTATGAAAAGGAATTTAAAGTATTTCCCCCAAAAGAATTCGTTTATTATTCAAATTGTCGTTCAATATCCGTCTAATGAAATATTCATATATTTTAGGACGTGCTTTCAAAGAATAATGCATAAAAATGCTTTGCATAATTCTTTGAATGTTTTATGTAATTTCAAAAAAAGAAGAAAGTATTTGGATTGAAAAATTTAAATTACTTAAAAATAGTTTCATTATTACCATAATAATATAAAGTTGCTTATAAATATCTACAACAGAATGGACAGTTTGAATGATGTAACACATCATTTTGAATTTTCCTGCAAATATAAAATTGTTTAGAGATGTTAAACTTCATTCCCTCACTCTAAAAATATTTCCTGAAGATTTTTTTACTGAAAGGTAAAAGCCAAAAAAATCAGTTGTTTTCTTCAAAGAAACACAAAAATTTCCGAGTTCTTTGACTCGGAAATCTCAGCCTAATTATCCGGTCCAGATGATATTTCAGTGTGCATAAAAAGAACACTAGAGCATAGAAATATTCTAATCTCATCTGAGAATTAAAATAATCGACCGACTAGTAGATTTACAGACAAAGGGTGGGACAGCCCAGTGGTTAAGGCGCGAGAATTGCACTTGGAGGACTTAAGTTTGAATCCTTGCTCTACCCAATCTGTCTCCGTGTTCATGCGAAGTACGGGTACGTTAAATATGTGGGTCCAAAAGTCCTTTGAGAGACTTGTGGTAAGATAAGGAGGGTCATGTCCCAGTAGATGTATCACACACAATGTTACGGTCTAAATTGAGTGTACTATCCTAGCCGTTCAAACAAATATCTTACACCTTCGGGTAGGTCGGTTGGTCTGGGTCGAAAGAAAAGAAAAATCAGACAGTCAAGAAGACGGGATAGCCCAGTGGTTAGGGCAGGGAGGATTTAGTCGGAGGGCCTGTGTTTGATTCCGGTTCTGCCCAAAATATCCATGTGTTTACGTGAAATAGGGCACGTTAAAGTTGTGGGTCCGAAATTCCTTCCGAGAGGTTGGTGGCAGAGGAAGGAAGGTACTGTTCCTGCGTATGTCGTCCCCTCTGGGTTTCGATCTAAAGTGGATGGAACTGCCACAGCAATCTAAATACTAGGTCTGACTGTCTGGGTCGAAAGAAAGAGAAATATACAGACAACATTAAAGAATGGATTATCCTTATTCATGCTCAAAACAAATAAATCCATCAAACATGGATTGAAATATTTAAAATCATCACAATATTTTTTATCTTTACCGATATTCTAATATTTTGGGGGAAATAAACTGAAGAAAAAGTCTGTAAATGTACAACAAAACATATCTGGTACATAAATACAACACCGCCAGAATAACCTGCGGATCGCAAGTAGCCATCAAGTATTATCTTTACGTTGTAAAAGACTATTGTAATATATAATTTAACATTCAAGTCAGAAAGAGAGATTTGTCTTACCGTGAAGTATGACATGAGATTCAATTCTCCAGGTCACAAAATCAGAATTATATTCTTATCCACTAAAAGAAATAATTGCTGTTTTCTCGTATTAGTTTGGAGAATATTTCTTCTACTTTTACTGGTCTGGTGAAACTGCAGAAATGCGATGTTTACATATCATTTTTTGATAAATTGAAAATGCATGTATTGTTTTAATAATAGTGCATGTACGGTTGTTAGTAAAAATGTGGCAATAATTCAAAAAAACGACTACTCATGTTGGAATTTTCACAAAAAAGCAAGGTTGATGCGTACTCTGATTTATAGGTCTAAAGGTTCCAGGTTCAAATCCCGAGCACTGATGTGGAACTCTAAAACTGCATACATGTCTGTATCCGTTCATAATCCACTTAAAACTACAGCTTTTAATCAAATCGTGTTAATAAAGTAGAACTTCAGAACAATTCAATTCAGTCCAAACCAAGAACTAACAAAAAAGTGCTGTTCATCCTAAAGGGTGACTGATGATTTGTATCCTTGCAGAATAGCATGGGGCAATCATTTTTACATTTCATATTTCATTAATACAATCAAAAGGCTGACCTGAATGTCGATATCCATAAAAGATTCCAAAATTATGGCATACAGCATGTTTTCTTTCCGCCGTTCAAGTTGCAGACTATTGTAAAGTTGATAAAGTTGCAGACTATTGTTGTCCACTTCGACGATAAAAACTTGCAATATCGTCCCAGTAGCTCAGCAGTAGAGTATCATCTGGCCATTAAGAAGATTCGTGATTCAATTACTTAATTATTTAATTACTTAATTATTCTGGTAATTGGACTACTGGTAATTACTGGTTCTTTACAATGGCACCCAAACAAATCAACCCTGTAAGTTGATGCAAAGATGTCAGAGGTCTGAAAGTGGCCCTAGTATGACTGACACAGATCCATTGCATTCTGGGATATTGAGTTCCATTTTCAAATCTGGAGATCAAAGACCACAGAGAAAGCTAATTTGGAGGATAAAAATAGCATCAAGCGGTTAACCTAAGGTAAAAATAGCAGGAGGTAGTAGTCAATTAGACTGTAGTTTGAATGTAAATCTAACATTAGAGGGTGGATAAGAAAGAATCGTCCACTTCGACGATAATAAATAGCAATTTCGTTTCTGTTGCTCAACAGTAGAGCGTTGTCTGACCAGTACGAAGATCCGTAATTCGATTCCCGTTTAGGGTAGCAAGGTTCTTTACAACACTTGAGGAGGATATATCTCAGAATAGCTGTAAAAATCTCTCATTTAATATTTTTGGAAAATTATAAGTAAATCCATGGAATAATTTTATCACCCACTAGACGGAATCTAACTGAACTGATACTTGATTAAAATTACCATTTTTGACACCAAGCGCTGCTTATTATTCAGTGAAATATATTAAGAAAATGGTGTTACCTAATTATTTGAACTGTTATTTTTCTTCCATTAACAGACTTAAATATGCTAAAATGAATTTTTATTAAATAAATATTAAAAGTAATCCACTTACTGCTTCAATGACAATAACATTTTAATATTTTGTGCATTTCTTTACTTTTCTTGCATACATAGTATATTATATAGAAACAGTATCCTGAGACGAAAATTCGAATTCAACTTTTTGATGGAGGAGTACGTTTTACTCATTTCTAAACTCGAATCAATCGTTTTAGAGGTGATGTCAGTGTGTGGGAAAGGGAACGATATCTCACGAAAGAATAGAGCGGTTCGAACGAAGTTTAATAAAAAAAAAATTACAATCATTGAATTCTGGGAAATCTATGGATTTTAAGTTCAATCGAATGTTCGGATAGCCGCCTAAATTTTCGAAAAAAAATATTGAATAAATTATCAAAAAATCAGAACCTTCAATAATGTTACCGTAAATAATTATTTCTTATGTAATGTTTCATTAGAAAACGATAGACATAAATTGTAGAACGTTAGCATAAACCGTTCTTGAGATATTGCATTTTTTCAAATAAATTTATCGAAAAAGTCACGTAAAATTAAAAAAAGTATTTACTATTAAGAAACATGTTCACTCTTTATATGTAATACCATGCGATAAATTTATTAATATCTTTGTCGTTAATCTAACTCATTCCATTTACGAGAAAAAATACTTTGTGTAATAATTTTGTATTTTGACGCCAAACAATTCGGCAACATTCATTTATATTGTGGCACATTTAACTTTAACAAAAACATTTATTAAAAACATAAAATACCTATTAAATTCAATTACATTACCTACTCTGCTTATTAAGTATTTAAGGTAGCATGTGAGAGATGAGATAGCATGTGAGGCCCTTAACCATATGCCTAACGTATTTAATAACCTGTGAATATTTGAGGAACACATACCTTCAATTTGGGCCTTGTTATCAGCACGTGGTTAATCTCGTATATAGTTACTCGCACTAACTCGTAGTGTAATGCATCCACTCGTAACTTCGTCGACCACTGCTAACTGAAACACTCCACTTATTTCATGCTCTTAGGTTGTTCTCTCCACAAGTCATAATTAAGTATCTGCACAAGTCATCATGTCGCACCAATATTCACCTGTCTCCAACCAGTCGTTATTAAGTCATAATAGTATATCTCTCCTCGTTCTTAAGTCATCACAAGTATCTTTTTTCCACTAGCCGTTCTTCTTCGGTCACAGGTTGTGGTTCCCTCTTTTTTGGGGGGTGTCATTTCCTTCTTGCTTTCATTTGTAGCGTTCAGTGTGGCGCAACAACCTCCTTTTTCCATTGGATACTTATTTAACCAATGGAACCATTCCACATCCTTGTAAGGGCCAGCTCGGCTCCCTCTGTCATGGCGCCCCTAAATTTATGGTTTTCTGAACTTTAGGTTCACGGGTTGTAGAACTCGTCGCCATCCAGACTGTCAGTATTGTTTGCCGTTTTGACCATAATAAATAAATGGCATAAAGCTGTCTCACCACAGTGTGAGATCAATTTCTGGTCCCACATATATAAGAAATCCTCTTCTATCGGTTTGTCTGTAACGCTTGGCGATCGATTCGGCGAACTGGGCGACTCATTTAGCCAACTTGGCGATATTACACCCCATCAGTTTCACGATACCGTAAAAATTGCAAAAATGACGCCAAAGTGATAAATTATTAAAATATTTTAATATATGGACTATATTGGTTATTGTGGATGTTATTAATATTGATAATTGCCAATATAGCTTGCGCGAAATATAATTAATCTGGGTACTTCGAAATAGTTTTGCATGCTGTCATGTTGAAAAGCCCCAAATATGCAATTCAACATCAAAAGCATTCTATCGTAAATCTTATACATCATTGCTTCACTGCGAAAGAAGTAAATTCATTGAATTATATAGGGAAAGTGATATGCTGCTCACATCAGATTTTTTTATTAGAATTATTTTCGGTACATACTGGATTGTGCTTTTCCTCTGTGTGAGTTAGTTTTCCTCTGAGCCAAGGTAGCTCATGCAGATCGTAGGATACAGAAATTGGCAGTTCCAAATCTTTCTTGGCCAAGACTTTTACTGGCATCTTGACTCTTACATAACAAATAAAAGATTAAGTGTATAAAAAAAGTAACGGAACAATATAAACAGATAGATTCGTTGAAGCCAAGGAACTCAAACTTTCGATTTTAGAAGAGGAGAGTGGAAGATGTATCAATTAGAATCCATGCAACTCAATCCGTATAGCACTGGTTTCCCAATACAAAGGTCAGGAATTTCGATTTTTTCCCAGTCTAAGAATTTATATCTGACTATAGTATTTAAGCCAATCAAAAACAGGAAACTAACACTCTTAAAAACTTAACTGCAACTTTTCAATAGGTTTTGTTTTGTTTAACAAAGTATGGTGCTCAACATCGAAACTTGTTGTCTCAATTAAAAGTTGGCTCAATTAGGGCCTGCACCCTGGTCAAATTTCAACATTTTGACTTAAGTCTGTGCTTCCGGGAGGTTCTCAAAGAATTTACTCCCAACTCCATTGTAGTGTACAAAAAGAATATATAATAGAACTTAAAACTTGGAATTTTAGATTATTAATTTTAACATATATTAACATGGCCGTAAATTGATAGTATTAGTAGAACTCATTATTATATTTACATTGCATTGTTTTGCCGCTGATAACTCTCCAATTATTTATCTTTCGCGCGAGTTCTGTAAAAGAGTATTAATTAATATAATACTAAATTGATTGCACCATTTTAACTTTAACAATACATCATTTATTAAAAATTTAAAACACGTATTGAATTCTTACACAATGATTCATATTATTTAGACAGAGAGAGACAATGTGAGACCAATATTAAAAATACCTAAAATGTATTTAGGACCTGGTACTATATTTGAGAAACACATACCTTCAAGGCTGTCTTAAATTGGTCACCAGCACGTACCTCGCCTATCATATTGTACTTCTGGCTAGGTGTTAATATCGAACACTTCAGGAATAACAATATATCCGTTCTTAAGTCATACTAATCTATATCTTTCTAAGTATAGTTCTCTATCTCCGTTGTGTATCATAATTCTATCTCATTGTTCTTAAGTCATTGTATCTCTATATCTTTCTAAATATAGTTCTCTATCTCCGTTGTGTATCGTCGTTCTATCTCATCGTTCTTAAGTCATTGTATCTCTATATCTTGTCGTATAGTGTCGTGTATAAGTGTCGAGCTTTTTAATGTCGTGCTGTACGCCTATATATCTGTTTTTATCGTTGTTCATATGTCATGGGTTATAGCTCTTTTTGCCTCAAGACTGACACTCCCCCTTTGCTCTTATTGGCAGCCTTCACAGCAACGCCACACGCACCTTCTCCATTGGTCAGCCTTTTTATCCAATGTCGTTCTTTACATTTTCTTTAGAGTCCTTCGACCCCTTCTGGTCTTGACACCCCTAAATTTATGAGTTTAGCTGACCTCTGGGTCAGCGTGTCGTAAACATTGGCGTCATTGAGACTAAAGGTATTGTCTGACATTTCAGACACAATACATAATGTACATAAAACTGTCTCTCAATAACTGGTGTGAGATCTATTTCTGGTCTCACACATTTCCCTGCTGACAAAGAAACAGAAAAATCAACACCGATAAAGTTCGATAAATGTTCGAGTCACTGCCAACTCTGTAATTGGTATTTTTTCTTGAAAAAAAATTCGTCATAGAACTGCAGTCAAACACAGTCTTGTGATCCCCAAAAGTTTGTCAACACATATTATACACTATATATATATATATTGTAGTCATCAAATTTATATCAGGTCAAGCTTTCAATTGAAGCAAAATTAAATTTTGACTATTCCATAAGATTTTAAACAGATGCACATTCACACTTATATATCTATTACACACTTATATATCTGGCCGGGGTTCGATTCCAGCCACCATTATGTGGCCGGGGTTCGATTCCAGCCACTGCCAAAACTGCCGCCGTGTTCACGCGGAGTACGATCACGTTAAACATGTGGGTCCGTAAGTCCTTCCGAGAGGTTGGTGGTAGGGGAAGGAGGGTACGGTCCCTGTGGATGCCTCCCCCACTGGGTTCCGGTCTAAATTGGGTGGCACTTCCCGGCCATCCAAACAGTTACCTTACACCTTTCTGGTAGGTCGGACGGTCTGGGTAACAACAACAACAACAACAACACTTATATATCTAACTACTGATACTTTTAGCAAAATTACACTTTTTTTACAAATTACACAGCATATTTATTTTCATTTTATATTTTAACACAATTCCTTATGCATTGATTTACAATTTTTCATTATTGATACTTTCATAACATAATAAATCATATTTGCTTGTTTGCTTAACCTTCAACATCATAGTACATAATCATTACCAATTTTGTTTTAAATTCAGCAATTTAAAATATAATTTTGCCCACTTCATATGGGATTGACCACACTGCTCTGGCATTTTCCTTTTAAATGCCATTTTTAACAGTGAACGTAAACAACAACAGACTCCACTGGGCTGGTGACAGTTAATTGATTGATCATTATAAGACCCCTTTTTTCCCAGAGGAAGTTCCAAAACCGGAAACATTCAGAAATCCCCTTCGAACATCGAAGTAAAAAACGATAACAACTGACCCCCTTCGATTCCTTTTTTAAATCGTTTTGCTAATTGAATGAATACGCGCGGGGAAAAAACATCACAACTTTAATCGGAGATAATGACAATGAAGGATTACGGTGCCGGCCGGTGGACAACGTGACAGGCACTGATTTTGTGCTGGAGGGCTGAGAAGAACAACGGCTTCGCACTTTGCAGTATTGTAACATTTTCTTTACCCGAATTCAACATATCATAAATGTTAAATTAACAACATTTTATTAACACTTTACAACAAAGTTGAAAAGTGTTTATGACTTTGTTCATTCTGTCTGTCTGTCTGTCTGTCTGTCTGTCTGTCTGTCTGTTAGTACGATAACTGCCGTAAAATTGACTTAATCAAAATAAAATTTTAGTATGTTGTTCAGACGGTCTGTAGGACCTATGGGAATATAAATGAATAATATCACCCAATTAGTTTTGGATTGAACCCGGGTTGAAAATATGAAGTACATTGAGCCTTATGGGACCTAATTTTTCAAACATTTTTTATGCGGATTTAAAATTCACAAATTACTTCGAAAATTTTAGGTAATATTCAAATTGTTCCATAAAATATATAAAAAAAAATTCAGCAAAATATATTCAGTATTTTTTTAAATAAAAACTAAAATATTAATAACACCTCTTATATGAAGTAATCACGTGACAATTATATGAAGAGATCACGTGACCCACTTCAAAATGAAATATGGCATCCATCTTGTCTCAAAATCGTGATGTTTAAAGTTCTTTTTAATTCATATTGAGTATTGTGTCCGTCCTAAAACCACTTTATTTTTGCTGAAATTCTGCCCATCTACATACTGAAACAACGCAATTACAATATATTTGAGTTTAAATGATCATCCAAACCTGATTATTTCTACAACGAAGCCTATTTTTCACTTATGTAAAATATAAACAGAAAAATATGTAGAATGAGTTGTATTAGAATTGCTGTATTTCTTTAACACAAAATTATTTAGCCCATGGAGTCTGCATGGATGATATGAATGAAATATTCATTGATTTTACAAAGAGGAGGACGATTTTTTTTTATGAAGTATTAAGCATAGAGTTTAATTACTTGTAGCTCCATGGTCTTAATTTTTAAGTAACATAAATTATAATAGTATTGTGAATGAAATGAGTGGGAAAATGATATAAATGAAATGCTGCTTTTATAGAGAGAGCCAGACGTGTTATTTTTTCTACGACGTCATTTGATTGAATTCCAGTTGTTTTCGATGAAGTTTTCAAATATAATAAATTATCGTAGTATTATGATAGTTTTAAAAATATTACCGAGGGATGTATCGCAATCTTGTATGTATTTCTAGGAATGTATCGCATCTTTTAATCAAATCGTGTTAATAAAGTAGAACTTCAGAACAATTCAATTCAGTCCAAACCAAGAACTAACAAAAAGGTGTTCTTCATCCTGAAGGGTGACTGATGATTTGTATCCTTGCAGAATAGCATGGTACAATAATTTTTACATTTCAAATTACATTTATACAATCAAAACGCTGACCTGAATGTCGATATCCATAAAATATTCCAAAATTATGGTATACAGCATGTTTTCTTTCTGCCGTTCAAGTTGCAGACTATTGTAAAGTTGATAAAGTTGCAGACTATTGTTGTCCACTTCGACGATAAAAACTTGCAATATCGTCCCAGTAGCTCAGCAGTAGAGTATCATCTGGCCATTAAGAAGATTCGTGATTCAATTACTGGTTGGAGTTCTGGTAATTGGACTACTGGTAATTACCGGTTCTTTACAATGGCACTCAAACAAATGAACCCTGTAAGTTGGTGCAAAGATGTCAGAGGTCTGAAAGTGGCCCTAGTATGACTAACACAGATCCATTGCACTCTGGGATATTGAGTTCCATTTTCAAATCTGGAGATCAAAGACCGCACAGAAAGCTAACTTGGAGGATAAAAATAGCATCAAAGAGGTTAACCTAAGGTAAAAATGGCAGGAGGTAGTAGTCAATTAGACTGTCAGTTGAATGCCAATCTGACATTAGAGATGTTTAAACCAGGCAATTTATATTTCAATGCCATCATTTGAATGAAGTTCATTTTTTTCGATGAAGGTTTAAGTTTTCAAATTCCTAAAACTAGCTCAGAAATTTAATTTTTGTCTCAAAAAAACTTTTTTACACTTATTTAAAATGACTTCCGTGCATTATTTACTTATTTGAAAATTTATTTATTTATTTATTTTATTTTTTTAACATTTTACGATTTTAAAACATTTTTATTTATTTATTTATTTTTATTCTTATAACGCTGAAAACTTGACATTCATGACCTTTCATTACGAGCGATTGTTTAAGCGATTGCTTATAATTCTATCGCACACATTATTATCTAATTATTAATTATTTTGACGTTTTTGTAACTGCGGCTGACATCTTTATAGCTGCAACACATATTATTGTTTATCAATTTACTACACTTGGCATTTATTGCATCCAAACTTAATTTTATTTATTTACATAGCATTCGTCAAACTTATTCAGATACTTATTTATCACAATTTGTTGTCGTATTTACAAATACCTAATAATCAATTGATATGACATTACTAACAAATATTTTTCTTATGTTCTTTACTTTTGTTTACAAATGCTCAGTTGATATCGTATCTCTTCGATAATTTTTTTTTATTTATATGCCTCACTGACATCTAACTTATTTATTATTTTATAATATTTATTTATATGCATTTCATATTCATTTATTCATTTCGTATTTATCTATATTCATTTCATACGTATTTCACATTTATATTTATTTTTGTATAATTTTCCTCATCAATATTTACATTTTATTCTCATATCCTTATTTATTTATACACATGATGATCGTAACCTTTCCTTGAGTTGTAAATCAACAACAAAAATACTTTATTTAGCCCTCAATATTCTTCAATTAGTTTTTTATTTCAATTTTTTTACACCTTCTATGAATTTATTCATTTATTCATTTAAACAACGTGTTAACTAAATTTATTTCATTTATCCTGTCACTTTAGGATTAATTTAGTTATTTTATTTGCTTACACAATTTATATTATCCCTGAAACATTTATTTACCTAAGCAATTTTCAATGCATTTGCACATTTCAACATTCCTGCACGAGATATCGTATCCTCGATTGCTTTATTGCAATGGGCGATTTACAGCTATCTTAACATTTCATAGTTTAACATTTTAAATTCAAATTGATTTAAAATTTTCAATTATTTATGCAATTTATTTTTTATGACATAAAATTTATACCATTAATGACTCATCTTCAACATTCTCATTTTCAATCCATTACTATTTCTTCACTTTACATAGTCATATCTTACAATTTTTAAGCTTCAAGACTCCTTCATAAGACTCAACATTTCCTGAGCTGGAATTGCCTTGGAAAAAGTAACCAAGCTTACTGAATTGGCCTTCTACAACAATGCGTCAACTTGCATACCCTTTCATCTATTTAATTAAGTAGCACAATTTGATTACACCTTTCATTTTTGTAGATCATTTGCAAACATGAATTTTGCTTAATACTCTTATCACATGTAAAACATTTTGACTTAACGTTATAATTTATATTATAACATAATATTATTTTTGAAAAAAATAACTATTTGTACAATCATTATCAATTTTTTGATATTCATACCATATTCATTTTAAAACAATTCCTTCATTATTCATTTTAAAATTTTCATACCATTATTCATCTTTTTATTTTTTAAACATTTCTTCATTATTATTTTCTTTAGAAATTCATACCATTATCAATTTTTTAATTTTTTAAAAATTCATTCATGATTCCTTGCCAGATCATTTTTCTTTGATTCATTTTGATTTGTTATTTTTATATCTCCTAAATATTTTTGATCTCATAAAAAAATTTTGATCTATCCTTCTTTCATTTCGTTCATGAAAGTTTTCAGTTTCATTTGTGTTATGAATTTGTATCGCTTTTAGCAACTTTTATCTTTGAATAACATATTCTTTATATTTTTTTGGTTTTCATCTACTTCTGAAGCTACTTTTTGAACATCATTAACTTCATTATCATTTTGATTATTATCCCTTCTCATTTTCATTTTTACTATCATTTGAATATTGCATTTCTTGAAAATTAATATTTTCATTTTCATTAACCATAACAGCCATTATTTTATTCTCATTTGAATTTTGACTGTTTCCATTATTATGATTTTTATTATCATTTTGAATTTCTTGTAAATTAACATTTCCATTTTCCATAACATCCATTAATTTAAACTCATCTGAATTTTGACTGTTTCCATTATCATGATTTTTATTTTAATTTTGAATTTCTAGAAAATTAACATTTTCATTTTCCATAACCGCCATTATTTTATTCTCATTTGAATTTGGGCTATTTTTACTAGCATTATTTGCATTTTGCATTTTTTGAAAATTAACATTTTCACTTTGCATATTTTCATGATCAATATTTTCAAAATCCTTATCAACTTTTTGATTTTGCCCATTTTGGATATACGTATCTTTACTTCTATGCCGAATATTTTCATTCACATTTTGAATATTTTCAATTTGTACACTTTGTACACTATAACATATTTTTGATTAAATCTCAATTATTTCACCGTTACCGTTATATTTATTTTCACTTTGTACCTTTCGTGCCATATGACATTTTTTTGCGTGAATTTCCTTTATTTCACTGTCTTTGTCATATGTTTCCTTCAATTCTTCCGCACTTTGTACATTTTGTTCTATATAACATTGGGTAGCGTGAATTCCAATTGGTTCATCTTTTATGCTATATTTATTTCTAATAATCAATTTATTTTTTCTCCAAATTTTATTACTCGAAAGGGTCCCTGAAATCTATCTTGTAGCATATTGGGTTCGTTTTACTCTTTCAAAAATACAATATCTCCGATTTGCATTTTGTCATTGGTAACTCTTTTAAAAATTTTAATCACTTCTACTTTCATATTTTTATTTAACGTAATTTTAACCTTATTTTGGTTACTCATTACAATATTAATTTTGTTATTTTTTATTTCCGTTCGAATTGCACCAAATGAAAAAATGATTTTTGCGTGTTTTATTGGGATAAAGTTCACTTCTTTATCCTGAATTTCATGGTCAACATTGAATTCCTCCGCTACCAAATGAACTGGTTGCAAGGCAATCCTGCGTGCGACCGTGACATAGACCTGGACGTCATGATTTGACTCTTCATTAACTCATTCTTTTTCAGTAAAATCATTAATCTTTCCATTTTTGAGAAAATTGTCATTATCGAACTGTGCCCCCTTTTGACTGTAACAATAACCATTTTTAATATTTGCATTAAACTCAAATATGACTTTTTTATCTTGTGTTACAATTGGCTTTTTCGCACTAGTCACAGTTATAAAATCATTTTCTGTATCAATATTTTCAGTATTTTTATCATTTGAACAAATATAGTTATTAACATGGCTACCTTAAAAAAATGTTATCAATTTGCGAAACTCTACAAGTAGTTTCCTTAATTTGAATTTCAACATCATCTGTATTATCAACCTGATTCGATTTTGACTTTATTTTATTGATGTGTTCATCATTTAAATTTATTTTCGCATTGAGCGCATCATTTTTATTTTTAATAAATTCTTTAACTCCTGCATTTTCATTATTTGTCATGATTTTACTTATATCATTTTCTGCACATGTAATTTCCTCAATTTCCTTTTATTAATATTTGCCTCACATTTCAGGCTTTGGACAAACTGCTCATCGAAACGGGACCATTCGGGATGCGTTTTTATAGCTGCGACATCTAGCACTTAGATCTTTGGCCAGGGTACATAGGTATTTGTTTGTATGCTTTCCATACTATTTATTTTTTACTGTCATTTTTACTTTCTTGTACATAATTTTGCTTTTGATTTAAAATTGGGACCTGGGCTTCGCGTGCTAACCTCCCTTTCATCATTTTGTGCTTCATTAAAATTTTCAATATTTTTGTAAACGGATTTTTGAACTTACGTTTGCGATTTATAATTGGGACCTGGGCTCCGCGTGCGATCCTCCCTGTCATAATTTTCATCTCTACTATCGTGTCCGTACTTATATTTCGCGTGGTCGCTTATATTTGATTGGGACTTTGGTCTATTTTTAAAATTTTCAATCGGCCAAAGCCCCTCCGTCAGTTTAAATACCCGCGATTTTGACTGATGCTGCTGTTTCTTTCTCAAACCTTTCTTTCGCAAACGTTTCGGTATATATATTAAACCTTTCATTACTTTCCGTATTTCCTTTTCTGAATCCGCTAATTCGTGTGTTACCAAATCCGTTACTTTGCCAATTTCTAAAACCGTTACTTTGTTCATTTCTAAATCCGTTACTTTGTCCATTTCTAAATTGACTTCTTGGTCCATTTCTAAATTCGTTATTTTGTTAATTTCTAAATTCACTTCTTTTATTCCCATATTTATTTTCTCCATAATTTTGTGAGTTTCGGCTGTGCCAACAGGTATCAAAATAGTGTCCTGGCTTTCCGCATCCTATGCAATAGTTATTATTTTGTGATATTTTATTTCTACTTTGGTAACAAGGGTTGTGCTTACATTCTTCCCAAAGATGATTGGTCATTTCGCACCCTATACAATATTTTATTTCATTTGCTGTTTTCTCCCGCTATTCATATTTTAATTGCTGAGATTCAATTTTTAACTTTTGTAACTGCTATTCCATCTGCCTCTCATTAATATTTCTGCCTATATTTTCATTTTACCTAATCACATTGACTTCCGTACTGTCGCAATCCTCAAAAATTTTCTCTAAGTGCTCCGCGTACTCCACCGCCTTTTCAAAATCCTGTATATTCAATTTGTTAATTTCAAATGCCAGATCTTGTCTTAAAGCTTCCATAAATTTTGAAAACATTAAATCATCCTTTATGTCTCGAATCCCATTATTCGTATAACTGTTCCTCAAAAATTCTTTGGTCGAATTTGAAATTTCCAATGTTAACTCCGACACTGTCATTCCTGGCGTCATTTTAATTTTATTTAAATTTGTCTGCTTTTGTAGCATTCTAAGAAATGTTTTAAATTGTTTCAATAATATTTCTTTTATTTCTTCAATATTATCTGCGTTTTGCAGTTCCCTTTTCTTTGACAAAAATTCATGCGCTTTTTCCTGTAACCGAGTTTTCAAAATTACCACTTTATTTTCCTCCCACCATTCGGCTATTTTTGAAACATATTCAAATTGCAAGATAAAAATTCGACACCTTCGTCTTTACGTCCAATAAACACTGGCAATAAATTTATCAATCCAAACTTATCCATTTTTACTCTCGGATATTCACTAATCCTTATTTGCAATCTCTGAGGTGATTTCTATTTTCTAGAATTTCTCTGTGACATTTGAAACAAATTTTTCCCTACCAAAATCCTAATTAATAGCATAAAATACGCAATTCGAAATACTACACATCAAACACTTCTACATGCACATATTCTTAATATTAATCAATTTTTCAAACATTATTTTCCTTTTCTTCAAATATATTTAAATTATTTCATTAAACATTAGTAAATGTGCATATTTAATTATTAAACAATGCTCAAATCTGGCCATCACACTCTCCTCCATTAAATTTATTCATCACTTTATTTAAATTACTTTTATCAACCTTAGTATTATTTATTAAAATTTTCATTTAAATTTTGAACTCACACCAAGTAGTCACGGAAATAAAATGTGTTGCACAAAAATAATAATAACATTTTGAATACATTATTCACCATATAACTACCACGTATACTGCAGCATTTAAGATTTGGAAATAACAATTTTTTTAAGAACATAAAATACCTACTGAATTCTTACACAATTATTCATATTATTTCGACGGAGAGAGACAATCTGAGACTATTATTATAATTACCTAAAATGTATTTAAGACCTGGTATCACATTGGAGGAACATATACCTTCAAGGCTGTCTTGGCTTGGTCACAAGCACGTACTTCGCCGATCATATTGTACTGCTGGCTAGGTGTTAATATCGAACACTTTTGGAATAACAATATCTCCGTTCTTATGTCATTCTAGTCTATATCTTTCTTAGTTCTCTATCTCCGTTGTGTATTGTCGTTCTATCTCATCGTTCTTAAGTCATTGTATCTCTATATCTTTCTAAGTATAGTTCTCCATTTCCGTTGTATATCGTCGTTTCATCTCATCGTTCTTAAGTCATTGTATCTCTATATCTTTCTAAGTGTCGTGCTTCTTAATGTCATGCTGTTCGTCTGTATATCTGTTTTTTTCGTCGTTCTTATGTCATTGGTTGTGGCTCTTTTTGCCTCAAGATTGACACTCCTCCTTTGCTCTTATTGGCAGCCTTCACAGCAACGCCACAGGCAACTTCTCCATTGGTCAGCCTTTTTATCCAATGTCGTTCTTTACATTTTCTTAAGAGTCCTTCGACCCCTTCTTGTCTTAACACTCCGAAATTTATGATTTTAGCTGACCTTTGTGTCAGCGTGTGGTAAACACTGTAGTCACTGATACTGAATGTATTGTCTAACATTTCAGACACAAGAAATAATGTACAGCTGCGGAAAGAAAGAAACGGCCCACCCTCTGTTAATAGAGTATCGTTTATCGTAGAGAAAATTGAAAGATACCATTCGATTAGGAATAACATCCTCTACAAATTAATGTGCATAAAATTTACATAAAGGGCCGTCGTCATATCTAAACGCGCACAAACTTTGAAATTTTCATTAGCAACACCCAAAGTTGACAACATAGTTCGAATCTAGGGCAAAATTCAACCCGAGATACTAAATTTTAAGTCACTTGGGTGAAGCGTTTCTGAGTTGTGAGTATGGAAGACCCAGACCGTCCGACTCGTCCAGAGGACGGAGTTGTGAGTATGTAAAGTTTTGAGCTCCTAATGTTAAATTTTTTTCAAAGACTTCCATTCATATCTTCTGTAATAATTATCTGCTCACGCTGATTATTTGTATGACGTTACTGCTAAACAAACCAAACATATTTACGTGATATTTTTTTTTGTGGAAATAATTGTTTGTATGAAATATTAATTATGAAATCAATAATTGAAGAAATATGAATACAAACCTGAACATGTTTTGATAAAAATCGATTCACAAAGACTTTTTATATGTTTATGTAAAATTCCAGGTGTTTACTCCCTCTAGTTCTTTCGAAATGTTTAAATATTCAGCATCACGATGATTTTAGGGGTCGTATATTAGTTTAAAAAAATGACTAATTTGAAAAAGTTATATTAACTGTAAGTTAATCTTTATTTAAGAAAACGGGCATTTAGTTTTACCCAGTTTTAATAACAGCCTTGTATAAACAGTATTATATGCGGGATTATAACAGTATTATAAATGGGATCTACTTATGTATTGATACTTCTAAATTCGCCACCAAGTTCCAACGGGGTTGTTTTGTCGCGTGATCTGCAGATATTTGTTAGTCTCATAAATTGTTTTTGAAACAGCATTATAAAATAACATTTAAAAATAAACATTTCATTCTTCTTTCTTTTATTGACCCGGGCACGAATGCCTCATTTGTGTTTAGCAACGTACCCAGTATGGCTTTTTACCCCTAATGATCGTGCCCTATGAGGTTCACATAATCCTACCCATTACAGGCCCACTACCTTAGCCACTGCAAACACACATACAAGACAACACTACACCCAGCCATGAAAATGCTCACCCTCTCATGCAGGAATCGAACCTACGACCCTTTGACTGTGAGGTAAGCCATAATGCTGAATGGCAAGAGGCTAGTTCAATAATTTACAGCAGTGCTGGGGTCAATCCACGAAACATCGCCCTTCAAATTGCGGCTCACAATATGGAGCTGATCCCCGAAAATTGCACATTCCGGAATCTTGAATATCTTCGGATATAAAGATAGAAATGTCGTGAAAATTTGAATTTGAACTAATTTGGAGGTCTAGAACTTGTGAGTGACGTCGAAATTGGGTGTTGCCATTGAAAATTTCAAAGTTTGTGCGCGTTTAGATATGAAGACGGCCCCTTATGCAAATTTTACGCACATTAATTTGTAGAGGATGTTATTCCGAATCGAATGGTATCTTTCAATTTTCTCTTCGATGAAAGATACTCGATTAACAGAGGGTGGGACTTTTTTTTTCAGCAGCTGTACATAAAACTGTCTCACAATAACTGATGTGAGATCTATTTCTGGTCTCACACCCACCACCTTATCCATTCTAGGATAAAAAAAATTGAAAATCCATCTGTGTTAGATTCAGTCCAGTAGTTAATGTTATAAATGTGCAAAGATTCAACCTTCTAAGCTACCACATAGTTGCTTGATGGTCTGGAATAACATTAAAAAAACCATAATATCCGCCTCATGAGGAGGATAAAAAATCAGACTACGTTAGATTCTGTCCAATGATTGATACTATAAGTGTGAAAATATTCAGCCATCTAGGTCTCCAAAGGACTTCTGGAGAACCTGAAAAGACTTTCAGAAATCCCCTTACTCCGGGGAGAGGAAATGGAAAATCCGGTTTCTGTACCGTTATAGATACTAGTATAAGTGAGCAAAGATTCAGTGTCACCAGGGGACTTCTGGAGGATCTGGAAAGACAAAAATACAACAAACAAGTGACATTATATTGGGTTTAAAATAATCGAGAATTTTTTTCTAAAATCTACAATCTGAATAATTAAATAGAAAGTGTGGGCAATAATCTAGAGTAAGATATTTCAATTCGTCTCAAAGAAAAAGTTAAGAGAAGATAGACTAAAAGAAATTTAGCAAATACCTTTAATTAATTATAGGAGAGCAGTGTAAAATGTTTTTTAATTTTAATATGTATGACAACTTTTAAAATAATCTGATGTGGGCAGCACATGACTTTCCTTATATATAATGCAATGCATTTACTATTTTTACAATAAAAAATAATGTATAAGATCCACGACGCTGTGTTTTTATCGTTGCATTTCGATTGGCGATTTCCCGGATGACAACATGTAAAACTATTTCAAAATACTCAATTAACTTATACTTCGCGCAACTCTAAAAAAACAATCATTAATATTCATAGCATCCCCAATAAGCGATATAGTTAATATATTAAAGTATTTTAATAATTAAGTCATCAATTAGGCATAAATTTCATTAATTTAACGTTATTTTTGCAATTTTGACTAAGTTTTTATCAATCTGGAGCGAAATATCGACAAGATAGCAATACTTTGCTAAATTATTCTCTAAGTTTGCCAATTGCATCAACAAGTGTTACAGACAAACGGAGAGAAGAGTATTTTTTATATACCAGAAGGTATGCTCGTCATATGACGGAAATCAGAATTTGCAAGATATTACTTTCCATTTGGCGGTATTTTTATCAATTTGGCGACATTTTTGTCACTTTCGTAACATTTAAAATAGTCGCCAAGTCGGCCACGTCCCGCTAAATTTATCGCCAAACTTTATGGATGGACGCACGGAGAATGTGTTATTCTTATTGTCTACGCTTATGTTCGTTCCAAAATATTGAACTTCCATCATCCAGTCGTAAGTTTCATCGATTTAGCGTCATTCTTACTAATTTGGCGACGTTTTGGTTAATTTAGCAACATTTAAAAAAGTTGCCAAGTTGGCGACATTCCGCCAAAATCTCGCTAAGGGTTATGGACGGAGAAATAAGTTATTCTTGTAGCAGATAAACTGTTTGCGTCCAAATACAAAAGTATTACCTAAAGTATCTTGTCTCATGAATGGAACTTGCTAGATCCAGGAGAATGATGTCACGAAATTTATCGTATGATATTACTTATGAAAAGTGAACATATTGCACAATAGGTAATATTTTATTTTTATTTTAAATGATTTTTTGATAATTTTTTTTTAAAAGTATGCAATATCTCGAGAACGGCTCATGTTTTGAACGGCTAAAATTTGTGTCAATCGGTTTTCAATAAAAAAAGCACATAAGAAATGACTATTTGCATAATTTTATAAAAGGTTTTGATTTTTTGATGATTTTTTCAAAATTGCACTCGAAAATGTAGGAGGGTTTTGAACATTCGATTGCGTAAAAAGACAATAGACTTCCTGTATTCATAGATCGTAATTTTTGTACCAAATTTGGTTCAAATCGGTCCATTCGTTCGTGAGATATCGTCTCCACAAATTCACTGACACACACACACAGACATCTTCTCAAAAACATCTGATTCGTGTTTAGGGATGCTTGAAACGTGCTCTCCCGTCGAAAACTCAAATTCAAATTTTTGACCCCGCCTCACTACTTTCTTTATACATTATATGTATATAAGGAAAGTAAAAATCAATTTTAAAATACAATTTTAATGAAAAATATGGCCTTTTTCTTGTCAAGATCAAATTGTTATAATAATTGAACTTAAAATTTAGCATTTACCTTTACTATTTAACTACAATTTATATTAAAATTGAATATTTTTTATTTAAAGATTTAAGGATCTTATATTTTCTTCGAACGATAAATTTGAAATAGGAAACTGCAAAATGACATAGAATAGAATTTCGTATATCTAAAATGCAGAAACTTGAATATGCTTAAAGAATTTTTGATGCATTGAACAAAATTCAAAATTTCAACTCAACTGATTATTAGATTTTATTTCTCATACGCTACTCCATTCTGAATGCTTTTCAGAACCATTTTCACAGAGAGACAGATGTTTATTTATTCACACTTTTCGTAGCCGCCACCTGGTAGAGAAAATATTTATTTTCGCCATAGATATGTTATCAGGCGAATCTTCTGCGTTTGTTTCCCGTTATCTCCATGACAGCACGTAATTTAAATTTGGAAAAGTACCAAAGAAAAGTGTGTCTGTGAGTTAAGTTAGTAACTATATTCTCCACGCGTTCAATGCGGTATTTCTGGTTTCGTCATTGGGTTTTAAGTAACAAAATTGAAGCTAGTTTTTACCTTTTTTACTTTCCTTATATACATAATGTATAAGGAAAGTATTGTGACAGGATCGAAAATTCGAATTCGAGTTTTCGACGGGAGAGCACGTTTCAAGCATCCCTGATCACGAATCAAACATTTTTGAGGTGATGTCTGTGTGTATGTGTGTGTGTGTGAAAGTATGTGTGTGTGTGTGTGTGTGTGAAAGTATGTGTGTGTGTGTGTGTGTTTCAGTGAGTCTGTGGAGACGATATCTCACGAACGAATCTCGCGATTCGAATGAAATTTGGCACAAAAATCACAATCCGTGAATACTGGCATCCTATTGTTTTAAAACACAATCCAACGTTCAGAACCCACGTAAATTTTCGAGTGAAATTTTGAAAAAATCATCAAAAAATCGAATATCTTTAATAAAGTTACGTAAATAGACATTTCATATATAATTATTTCCTTAGAAAATGATTGACATAAACTTAGAACGTTAGCATGAACCGTTCTCGAGATATTGCACATTTTTCAAATAAATTTATCAAAAAATCCCTTAAATTAAAAAAAAAATATTAACTGCTAAGAAGCATGTTCACTTTTCCTATGTAATATCATGCGATAAATTAGATGACATCATTCTTGTGAATCTAATTCTTTCCATTCACGAAAGAAGGTACTTTGAGTAACACTTTTGTATTTGAACGCCAATAATCATTTATCTGCTGTAAGAATAACTTATCTCTCCGTCCCTAACGCTTGACGAGATTTTGTCGACGAATTTAGAGCAATGTCGCCAACTTGGCGACATTTTTAAGCGTTTCCAAATTAACAAAAATCTCGCCAAATGAATAAAATGACGATCAATCAATGAAAATGACGACTAATTGAAGAAAATTCAATATCTTGGAAAGAATATAAGTATCTGCTATAAGAATAACATATTTTTTTAACTGTAAAAGTAGTAAATTAATTCCATTATATAAGGAAAGTCATGTGCTGCCCACATCAGATTTTTTTTACCTTGTGTATCTTTTTAGGAGTCTTTTGGGGCGTTTTTCGAAGAACCTTTTAGAGGTCGCTCAAGAGGTCTTTTAGTCGTGGTTAGTCTTTTGGGAGTATTTTGAAAGTTTTTTAGGGGATGGGGGGTCATTTGAAGTTCCTTCGAGGGGTCTTTAAGGATCCTACGAGGGGTCTTTAGGGATTCTTCAAGATGTCTTTTGGAGGTCTAATGATCGACCACGCTCAAAATCAGTAAGATTCTAGTAATCATTGATTGTAACAATCATACTAAATTTCTTTTAACTCAATGTATTCTTACATATTATGTCTATAGCCTGACACATACATTCATACGTACATACATACATACATACACATATACAGATACATATTCACACTCATGTACGTAAGTGTATACATATTTACACACATATCCAGATACATTATTTACAAACTGTTTGATTCAATATCTGGAATTCTTAAAACGTGTAAATACGTCAAAATTTTAAATTTCAAATTATCGACTCCGTCACAATGCTTTTTCATACGTCAGTAAAGCACGTGACTTGGTGAAAAATCAATAATTATCTATAACGTAATGATCAATAATAACGTAAAATGCAGCGCAAATAAAGATAACTAAGTATACGTACATTTTAAAAAACCCTGGATTTACTTCTTCATTGAAACAAATCTGGAGCTGAATATTTCTCCCCTCAATTTTATTTTCATTCAGGTTCAGTCTTAATGCACTGGAAAAGGAAATCCAATGAGTTCCGAAACATACTTTCTTATTTGTTCTGCATTTTCTGCTATGATTCTGCTCATTGCAGTTTTCATACATCATGCTATGCACATCGAAAAGAAAAGAGTCTTTATATAAAATATCTATATCACTATCTCACTTCTATTTGCACGATTTTTTTATATATAATTTGCACGTAGACACCTTTCGTATAGAAATGAAATCATGATGCTTGCCCCATGAGAATCTAATAACACATTAGAGATAGATATAAGGGATTAAATAACTCCCATGTGGGTGTCTCGCGATTTAGGCAAAAATTTTCGAACTAATCTATCCAGAACACAAATTTAAGAAAAAAAAATCTGATGTGGACAGCACATGACTTTCCTTATATGATGCAATGAATTTTCTAATTTTACAGTAAAAAAATAGATTATTTTTATAGTAATTATTTATATTCTTTCCAAGATATCCAATTTTCGTCAATGAGTCGTCATTTTCCATTCCTCATCATCAATGAATCGTCATTGATTTAGCGTCATTTTTATCCATTTGGCGAGATTTTCTTTAATTTAGCAACATTTAAAAAAGTCGCCAAGTTGGCGACATTCCGCCAAATTCGTCGCCAAAATCTCGCCAAGCGTTATGGACGAAGAAATAAGTTATTCTTACAGAAGATAAATGACTATTGACGTTCAAATACAAAAGTATTACTCAAAGTATCCTTTTTCATGAATGGAACGAGCTGGATAAACGAGAATAATGTCACCAAATTTATCTCATGGTATTACCTATGAAAAGAGAACATGTTTCTCAATAGGAAATATTTTTTCTATTATTTTACTTAATTTTTTGATAAATTTATTTGAAAAATGTGCAATATCTCGAGAACGGTTAATGCTAGCGTCCTACAGTTTATGTCAATCGTTTTCTAATGAAAAATTACATAAGAAATGTCTATTTGCGTAACTTTATTAGCGGTTTTGAGTTTTTGACGATTTTTTCAAAATTTCACTTCAAAATTGAGGGGGGGGTTCTGAACATTCGATTGCGTATAAAAACAATAGGCTTCCAGTGTTTACGGATTGTGATTTTTGTACCAAATTTCGTTCGAATCGCTGACACACACACACACACACACTCACACATACTTTCACACACACACATATACTTTCGCACACACAGACATCACTTCAAAAATGTTTGATTCGTGATCAGGGATGCTTGAAACGTGCTCTCCCGTAGAAAACTCGAATTCGAATTCTCGACCCCGACGCAATACTTTCATTATGTATATAAGGAAAGTATTAATGAAAATTGGCTTAGTTTACTCAGAGCATAAATACGCTGAGACAGATGGATGACTATTCTTCAAATATATTTAATGGACATAAAGACAATAAATGACTATACTTTAAATTTAGTATACTTTTACTATACTTATACTATACTATTTACTTATACTATTTACTATACTTATACTATACTATATACTTATACTATACTATTTACTATACTTATATTATACTATTTACTATACTTATACTATACTTATACTTACTATACTATTTACTATACTTTTTCTAGTTATTGAGAAATATTGGGCAAATTTCAAGTCGAGAGTATTTTGTTTAAAAATCAAATCATGAAAAACTTTTTTTGTCTGGTTTAATATGATGCTTGTATTTGTATGATGTTAGTTTATGCTAGTATGATCCTAGTTTAATATGATGCCAAGTCATAGTATATTTTAGAATAAATCACCATCTAGAGATATGATGTATTTTCTGAAGACTCAACTGATTTTCCTTTCTCCTTCTAAAAAAAATCTAATGTGATCAACAAGTGACTTTTTCTACATACTACAAGTACTTTATTTCTTTCAATGCGAAATAATGATGGACAAGACCCTGGTGCTGTGGCGGAAATGCACTCACATTTGGCGCTGTTCTGGATAACAACATGTAAAGTTATTTTGAAGTAAAGAATAGTATTATATTTTGAGCAAATATAACTTGACAATGGGACATATTGCTAACATCTGCTAAGCAATATACTCCATCATATTAAAATATATTAATTATAATTTCGCCAATTTGGCATAATTTTTATAACTTTTGCATCATTTTTGCTAATTTAGCGACATTTTCTTCAGTTTGGTTCCAGATTAAAAAGTCGCCAAATTAGTGATATTTCTTCAAATATGTCGCCAATTTTTCCAAAATTCTTTCCAAATGTTACATATTTGATGAGAATTTTACTGTTCATTTTTATGTATTTTTTTAGATACATTTATTTAAAAAAGTGCTCGAGTGCTCAAAGTACTCAATATCTCGAGGGCTGTTCAAGCTAGCGTTCTAAAGATTTTTTTCTTTATTTTTGTACGTGTTCGCTTTAGAATAAAAAATCTGATGTGGGCAGCACATGACTTTCCCTGCAGACTTATATCCATGTTCTCTTTATTTTAATTAAATTTATTTCACTTTTAATTCAATTTTCGTTCTCATTCGGTAACCGGACTTATTTTCAAAGGTGGAGTAGAGAAAATACGAAAAACTAAAATATCTCGAGAACGGCTAGTCCTAATGTAATGGGGTTGGGCTTATTCTTTTCTTCGCTAAAAATTACGTATTAAACAAGCATTTAATGGATATATTTGAGCATACGTAGTTCTTTAGCTTAGATTTGGACGATTTTTGCGGGTCATTCTGCAAAAAAAGGCAGGTTACTTTTTTTTAATCATACCAAAATCTAATCAGCACCAGGGTGACCTATACGTGACCTATCTACCGAATTTTGTGAAATTCGGTCCGTTAGTTTTTCAGCTACAGTGGATACAAGCTTTTGCGGGCCATTTCACAAAAAAGGCGGGTTCTTTTATTCCGAATCGTACCCAAAACTAATCAGCACCAGCCCCGGCCACAAGTGACTTACCTACAAAATTTTGTGAAATTCGGTCCATTAGTTTTTTAGTTAGAGTGGATACAAAATCTGCACAGACAGACACACAGACACACAGACAGACAGACACACACACAGACGTCACGCTAAAAATGGTTTTTTCGTATTCTAGAGGTCTCGAAACGTGTAGATCCGTCGAAAACTCGAGTTGCGATTTTCGGCATGATTCCAATACTTTCCCTATACATTACCATGTATTGCAGGGAAAGTAAAAAGTATGTACAAAATTATTGTGTCATTTAACATTATTGAAATTCTGATTTATGATATTTTCAAACATTTATTGAAAAATTGGGGGGATTCAAATATTTTATCTCGTTTAAAATCACTAGGGTTCCCAAGTATTCATAGATTACAATAATCGTTCCAAATTATGTTGTTTTAATATGCTCCATTCGTTCGTGAGATATTGCATCCACAGACTCATGGACACACACACACACAGAGAGACAGACATGCATCTTAGTAAAGTTCGATTGGAGTTCAGGGATGCTTGAAACGTATACTTCCGTCAAAAAGTCGAATTTTAGACGCAGTCACAATATTTTTTTCTATACATTATAGTATGTGTAGGGAAAGGAAAAAATTGAGATTACAGGTCACTGAAATTGACAGTTATAGGCCAATTTTATGCCTCAATTTTATAGGTGCATTTACATCCCTTGCACCACTGAGCATGTTACTGTCACAAAATTAAGCCACTGAATGTGAAACAATTCACATTTTCAATACATTCATACATGTTTATGGTTTTTAGCCAGGAAAAATCTTATGTAAATACGATGTTTAACAAAGGTATAGGCTAGAAATACATACTATCTTCATTACAGCACACAACTATTGCTATAAATATATAGCACATAAAAGAATTATAAAACATTGGATAGCACAATCACTTTACTAGAAAAAACTTTAAAAGATTTATGACTCTGTGTTGGAGGCAATGAAAAGTGATGTATTCATGATGTGATCAGGGGAAAACAATTTAATCTTTCTCCACAAAACATTTTTATTTAATCTTTCTCGTTCGAGATTTATGCTGGGAGAAATTATTCAAACAGGCCCATAAATATTGAACTTTTTAAATTCCATGAAAGTTCCAGAGTTTATCTATTGTCTTCTTCTTCTTGGTCGAAACTTGTTATAGATAAATAATGTCCAATTTTGTCAAATATTATAAATTCAATAAATTAATATTTTATGTATATCACCAAGTAAAATATACAAAATAGCGAACTGTCTGTTATTCGAGCAGTTATAAGTTCTATTTAGTTACGTAACATCGGGGGTTGCAAGATCGGGGGGGTCTCCGAGGGGACCATTAAAAGGAAATTAAAAATATTTTATTGATAGCAGAAGTATATGTGATTAACAAATTTATATGCAAGTTATAAACAATGAAAAATAGTTTGTAATATAATTGTTTAAATTGTAAAATTTAATTAATATATATAATACAAATTTAGTCAGTATAAAGCTATAGGGGAAAAAAACCACGTATTGAGAAATTATGTCTAAGTATCTCAGTCCCAAATTTCAAAATGAGTTGATATACTTTTCTCAAAAGGTTGAAAATGAAATATTGACCGAGATAAAATCTTCTTAATTTTTTGTTATGATAATGGATACTATAATATGTAGGCAATGGATACTATAGTACTAATGAATACTATAACATGTGAATAAAAAACGACTCATTATGCTAAGTTTGGAGATAGGCTTGTCCCCTTCGACAAACAGTTTTGTCGGTCTTTCTATATATTTATTGAAGTTCTAAGCTTACAATAGCTACTAATCACGTAGTCGCCAACTGCGCTGACGTAATATATTACGTCACTAATCATAGGACGCATACGCTCTGTGATCAGTAAAAAATATACACGCGATCAGTGAAAGAGAATACACCTTTATGATTGTTATCAATCTTTATATCATGGAATATGTCACAACTTCAATTTTTGACTAACAATATTTTATACAGGTATTTTAAAATATTGCTCAACTAAGTAGGGGAGATTCGGGTAAGTTGACGAAGTGGGTAAGATGACGAAATCGAGGTTTCTCTGAAACCCTGCAAATGTCAACACCCATCAACAAGTAAGAGCTTCAAAATATCTCCCAAAGCGTCCATCGCAAATGTGAGAAAAGTCGACCGCAGTGTTTTGATGACATGGAACAAAGAAGCTACAGGTACGTTTTGTTATAATTTTTCACGTATTTAAAATGGGTTTTAAGCCGGCATTAAAATGAATGTTCTGGAAATTGAATTGCTTTATCAATAAATTCAAATTCTTGGTAAATCATGGTAAAATAGCTTCTTTTTGATAAATTGATTAATGTTTTTATTTGAAGTCATCAGACGAAGATGGATTTTGCAGGTAAGATGACGAACACAAAGTGCGGGCAAGATAGCGAATTCGTCATCTTACAATAAATGTAGAAAATGTTTTTCTTTCAAAATAAGTAGGCTAATAGACAAATTATGAATACTTTTGTTTATTTCAGAGATGGTAAAACCGTACAACAGAAAGACTAATCGACAAAATTGGTGCTGTGAAAGAGGCGATGAGGCCACAAATTCACAAGTTATTTCCATCACACCAATGCCACCATCTCCGATAGTTGGAACATCATACACTCCTGCTGCTGCTGAAGAAACACAGAATACATCAGGTTTGCCTCCTCTGCCTCTACAAATTCACAAGTTATTTCCACCACGCCAATGCCACCATCTCCCATAGTGGGAACATCATCCACTCCTGCTGCTGCTGAAGAAACACATAGAACATCAGGTGTGCCTCCTCTGCTCCCTACAAATTCACGTTATTTCTACCACACCAATGCCACCATTTCCCATAGTTGGAACATCCTCCACTCCTGCTGCTGCTGAAGAAACACAGAGAACATCAGGTTTTCCTCCTCTAACCCCTACAAATTCACAAGTTATTTCCACCAAACCAATGCCACCAACTCCCATGGTTGGAACATCATCCACTTCTGCTGCTACTGAAGAAATACAGAAAACATCAGGTTTTCCTCCTCTACCCCCTACAAATTCACAAGTTATTTCCACCACACCAATGCCACCATCTCCCATAGTTGGAACATCATACATTCCTGCTACTGCTGAAGAAACACAGAATACATCAGGTTTGCCTCCTCTGCCTCTACAAATTCACAAGTTATTTCCACCACGCCAATGCCACCATCTCCCATAGTGGGAACATCATCCACTCCTGCTGCTGCTGAAGCAACACATAGAACATCAGGTGTGCCTCCTCTGCTCCCTACAAATTCACGTTATTTCCACCACACCAATGCCACCATTTCCCATAGTTGGAACATCATCCACTCCTGCTGCTGCTGAAGAAACACAGAGAACATCAGGTTTTCCTCCTCTAACCCCTACAAATTCACAAGTTATTTCCACCAAACCAATGCCACCAACTCCCATGGTTGGAACATCATCCACTTCTGCTGCTACTGAAGAAATACAGAAAACATCAGGTTTTCCTCCTCTACCCCCTACAAATTCACAAGTTATTTCCACCATACCAATGCCACCAACTCCCATAGTTGGAACATCATCCACTTCTGCTGCTACTGGAAAAACACAGAAAACGTCAGGTTTTCCTCCTCTACCCCCTACAAATTCACAAGTTATTTCCACCACACCAATGCCACCATCTCCCATAGTTGGAACATCAACCACTCCTACTGCTGCTGAAGAAACACAGAGGATATCAGGTTTGCCTCCTCTGCCTCTTGCAACTCCACAACAGCGGAAACAAAGGAAAAATTGCCTTTTTTCCATATTACAAGTTCTCCTTGTAAAAAAAATCTAGAAGATAGAAAAACAGAAAAGGAAAAAAGAAAAACAAAAAAGAAAAAAATGCAAAAAGTAAGGAAGGTATTAATAAACAAAGAAAATCAGGCATTAAACGTAAATTTCCAATGAACAAGAAATCTAAAAAAAGCTTTCAAAAAAGATCTAGATGAAACATCATCCGACTCATCAATTCCCATTGATTATTAAGAAAGCGATGGCACAGTATCTCTAAAGAAGAGAGAGAATGCATTATTTGTTCTGAGTATAGTAAAGATGAACTATGCTCTCTCTGCAGAGAATGCGCACATGCCCAATGATCTTATATTGATCCAAAAGAAGCTAAGATTAAGCGTTATATATGTGATTTTTGTATGCTCTGAAATACCTGAAAAAATCCCTAAATTAACTTCCATTTTTGTACAATTTATTTGTTCGTCATCTTTCCCCACCTTAAAAGTAATCTTACCCCACCTTAAAAGTCATCTTACCCGTCAGTGAGGGTAAGATGACGAAACTGCCCTTCATGCAATTAAGATTATTTGTTCATTTTTCTTGTTGTTTAAAAATAATCTAATAATTCGTGGTTAAAGCTAACTAATAGTGTACTAAATACAGAAAAACTGCAGCTGTAATTGCAAGCTATAACGACTTAAACGTAAGTATTGCTTAAGTTCTTCAACTTACCCGAACTTACCCTATCTCTTAAATGATTCACAGCAGATCCAAAGTTCCAATTTAATAAATGCTTCAAAATAAGGTAGACTTTCAAACTACGATAATTTTGCTAACGAGACACATTTTAATATAAAAAGTACGAAACTGAACTTTTTATACTGGCAATCTACAAAAGACGCTCCAATTAAAAAATTCTTCTATATTCATTTAAAGATCTTTCAGGAAAAAACTTTCTTCTGGAAAAATAGTTCTCTTGGGAAAACATATGCAAAATTTTTAATATGGCTAATATGCAAACCACTGTCACCGTTTACAATGGAACGGCGAAAGCATAGATTTCAGTGGACATACATGCTTACCAAGCGAAAGTTTTATACATATCAATTACCTATCGAAAACTTTGATAAATAATATATTGGGTAAATTTGATCGTTTGACAATGGAACTTCTTTGTGTAACTAATTGGATTATGAAAAATATTTTTATAACTGAAACAAAAATTAGAGTAATAGACAAGTATAAAAAGGGATATTTCGTACTATTTTAATAAAAGATGATGGATACTGCGTGATTAAAATTTAAATATAATAGTCTACCTTAATTAAATTTATTAAACTAAAACAATGGGGGTCTACCAGCAATTGTTTAAGACTACAATTTTTTGAAATAATCTGTATAGTACAGTAATACCGCAAAAGTATATTGTAATGACCAGCGATGTAAGTTTAAAATTGCGTATGTTGAATCTGAAAAAATGCATTATATGTATCAAAAAATAAAATATACCAGGACTACTTCTAACCGTACATGTATTATATAAACGTGCTTAATATAAACCAAATTATACTCATATTTATTTATCTTGTTCTATATCATATTTCCATCATCTTGGTTGAGGTTTCAAGGAATCTGATACGAAAGTCCAGACAACGTAAGTACTAGTCGACGTAATATGGGGTATATAACTATTTAAAAAATCTGATGTGGGCAGCACATGACTTTCCTTATATAATGCAATGAATTTACTACTTTTACAGCAAAAAATAGGTTATTCTTATAGTAGATACTTATATTCTTTCCAAGCTATTGAATTTTCGTCAATGAGTCGTCATTTTCATTAATTTAGCGTCATTTTTATCCACTTGGCGAGATTTTCGATAATTTGGCAATACATGAAAAAGTCGCCAAGTTGGCGACATTCCGCCAATCCGTTGCTAAAATCTCGCCAAGCGTTATGGACAGAGAAATAAGTTATTATTATAGCAGATAAATGAGTATTGGCGTTCAAATACAAAAGTATTAGTCAAAGTGTATTTTCTCATGAATGGAACGAGCTAGATCCACGAGAATGATGTCACCAAATTTATCACATGATATTACATATGAAAAGTGAACATGTTTCTCAACAGTTAATATATTTTTTTAATTTATGGGATTTTTTGATAAATTTATTTGAAAAATGGGCAATATTTCGAGAACAGTTCGTGCTAACGTTCTAAAGTTTATGTGAATTGTTTTCTAAAGAGAAATTACTCAATAAATGTCTATTTGTCTAATTTTATTAAAGGTTTTTATTTTCTGATGATTTTTTCAAAATTTCACTCGAAAACTTAGTAGGGTTCTGAACATTCGATTGCGTTGAAAAACAATAGGCATCTAGTATTTACGGATTGTGAATTTTTGTACCAAATTTCATTCGAATCGCTCCATTCGTTCGTGAGATATCGTCTCCACAGACTCACTGACACACACACACACACACTTTCACACACACACACACATACTTTCACACACACACATACTTTCTCACACACACACGCACACATATACAGACATCATCTCGAAAATGTTTGATTCGTGACCAGGGATGCTTAAAACGTGCTCTCCCGTCGAAAACTCTAATTCAAATTTTCCATCCCTTCACAATATTGTCCTTATACATTATGTATAGAAGGAAAGTAAAAAATATTCATTTATGGTACATTCAATAGCAAAGAATAGGGATACTACCTAACGATCAAATTATCCCATCTACACCGTTTATCATGCTTATTTTGTAACTCAAAGGGATATGATTGGGTATTGAAGTTCACGTATCGTAATCCTGTTCCATCATCATTATTGGGGCAAAAAAAGGGACAGACTCTGCTGAAACATGGTGTTTCCACTAATTAGTCATAAAATTTCGTATTTTTTACGATAGAAGAATTTTTAATAATTGACGCAAGATCCTTAAATGTTAATTACTTTCAATATATTTTAGAAAACAATTTCTATTTGTATATTTAAAATACGCAATTTAAGATTCTATAAAAATAGTATACAATTAATTTTCGCGACTAACTCTTTCAATATTTGTATGCTCAAAAAACAAAAAAAAACAAAAAAAAAATCATTGCTTATATTCTTTGGTCTTTAATCGACACTTTTTGGAGCAAAATAGATATGAATCATATACATTATAATAGTACGATAGAAGAATTACGATTTTACGATAGAAGAATTTTTAATAATTGACGCAAGATCCTTAAATATTAATTACTTTCAATATATTTTAGAAAACAATCTCTATTTGTATATTTAAAATACGCAATTTAAGATTCTATAAAAATAGTATACAATTAATTTTCGCGACTAACTCTTTCAATATTTGTATGATCAAAAAACAAAAAAAAAACAAAAAAAATCATTGCTTATATTCTTTGGTCTTTAAACGACACTTTTTGGATCAAAATAGATATGAATCATATACATAATAATAGTCAATAAAGCAGACACAAATTAAATTTTTGCGCATATAATAAAAGCTTATAATCGTTTCATAAATACTTGGGTTCCCAAGCAAATACATCAAGAGCTGAACGCCAAATAAATGTTTGAACATTTATTATCGAAAGTGTTAAATAACAGCAGTGGTACGCCACTTAGTTTGGTACCCACACTTTAGGGTAGGTCGTGCGAGATGGGTAGACAAATACAGAAAGTCAGTTAAGTAGCCTTTGTGTACGCCGAGTATGGGCACAATAAATCTTTAGGTCCGAAAGTCCTTCCGAGATATGATGGGAAGAGGAAGGCGGTATTCCTATGGTTTCAACCCCCACTGGGTTCCAGTCTAAATTAGGTGGCTCTCCCGGCCATCCTAACAGTTACATTACACTTCCAAGTAGGTCAGACGATCTAGGTCAATAGAAAGGAAGCCAGTCACACTGAAGCGGATTACCACAGTGGTTAAGTCTAATTGCACGCGGTAGTCTTGTGTTCGATACTCAATGTCCTGGCTCAAACTATCTCTGGGTCTTTTCCATGTATGGTGACGATGAATTTGCAATCCGCGTGGTCGTGTGTTAGGGGAAAGATGTTGCGATCTCTGTTGTTGCCACCCCATTGCGGCTTTGTGATGGCAAAAGGCATACCTCTTTTCTTAAAAACACCATTCTGAGAAAAACATTTACATTTTTTAATTGACCAATTCTATGAAAATGTTTTATTCGCATCCAGATATCTGTTTGTAATTAATTTAAATACGCATTTAACAAAAATATCATAGCGTCAACATTTTAAAAGAAATCCAACCAAATCTTCTGAAAGCAAAACGACCTATCTTGAGATACGTCCTTCCGCCATTACAAAGCCGAATGGGTTCCGGTCTAAAATAAGTGGCACATTCCCAACAGTTCAAACCTTACGACTGTGGAGTAAGTCGTACGGTGTGAGTAGAAAAGAAACAAAGAATTGGAAAGTTAATCAAGTAGATCCCTTTGAGATAAAAATAGTCAAAGCTGATCGGTTATTGTTGACCCTTGATTTGTAAAATCTAACCAATAGGTGATACGCTTAACGTACCTATACGAGTATATGTATTTCTGAGAAGTTCGTGTGACACTCCCGACCAGCTCGCATTGTAAGATGTCATTTTGCATTTATTTAACGTTTTGCTTACGAGTGGGACAGCATCAATCTCAAACGAAGAACCTCTCAAAAAGACAGGTAGTTGACATACCCTATCCCAAACAGTTCAGTCCCCCTTTGCAGACATCGGCATCCATGGACGTCAATGTCTGCAAAGTCTTCAAATGTCTGCAAAAGTCTGCACAGGTCTGCAAATGTACGCAATGTCTGCAAAGTTCTGCAAAGGGTTCTTCGTTTGGGATAGACGCTGTCCCACCCGTAAGCAAAAGGTTAAGAGATTCAAATTCAAATTTTCAGTTGAAACCTATTTGAGTCAAGATTATTTATGAGGGAGTCAGATTTCGAATGCCTAAAAACTGGGAACAACAGTGTTTATCGAATAATTAGAATATAAACTTCATTGCTTCTTTTGTTTGTTTATTTACAGTTGACCATTCTACACTTTCCTCCATAGTTAACTATCATTATATTACTATACCTATATTACTATCACTCCATATATTACTATCACTCCATTCCTATATCACTATCACTCCATATAACTATCACTATATTATGTGATAAAAATATTTTATCACAAACTTTAACACAATGTATTTTTATTAACGATGATAGAGCAGAATAAGAAAATTTCTATGCTCATATTTTTCCTTGTTGCAACGAATGGCCATTTAGCCATCTAATGGACGAACCATATTAGGGTGTTGTTGTAGAGAAAGTTGATGGCATCCTAGATCATTAAATTAGCACGGTTGTAATATTGATTGCCCTCACATCATTACTGAAGAAATGATGCAGTCTGGTAGAAGCGCAATAAAGAAGACGCCAAATATTTCATTTGGCAGGGCTGCTGTTATACATATCAGCCGCTGCATTAATAAATGCCCTAATTCAAATGAATATTTTGTTATGGATGTCGCAGCTCAAATTAATTACGTAATCCGGAAGAATTCCATAATTCGGTTGAAACTGCAATTGAAGCCCTTTTGAAAAATATACACAGTGAGAATTTATGGCCAATTTGTGACCTATTTTGACATGAACAGTGAAAATGCCCATGATAAATCGATTTAAAAAATAAAAAATATAATGTAGGCAGCACATGATTTTCCCTACAGACTCAAATTCATTTTCTATTCATTTCTTTAATAATTCATTAAATTGGGGAAAATTGCAGAAAATGACACGCTTAATTATTTGAAACTACACTGAATTTGCAGTTTTAATTAAATGTTCGATTACATTTGGTAACTGGACGCATTTTCAAAGACGGCGTAGCAAAAATACAATATATATATATATATATATATAAGATTTAAAATGAAAAAAGAAAATATATAAGTGTAATGACTGTGTTTACAGGGTTACAGAAAGGTCAAGGGGGGATTGCGGCCCCTATTTCCTGGTTAGAGGGGTCGCAATCCCCCTTGACCTTTCTGCAACCCTGTAAGCACAATCATTACACCTATATATATTCTTTTTTCATTTTAAATCTTATATTTCAAGACTCTGATAGTGCGGCAATTTGCGCCTTTCTCTTTCTTGAATTTCATACTTTTTGGGATTGTATTTCTTTATATATATATATATATATATATATATATATATATATATATATATATATATATATATATATATATATATATATATATATATATATGTATATGTATGTATATTCCTAGAGTAATGGGATTGGTCTTATTTTTTATCGCCAAAAATTACATATAAAACAAGCCTTTAATTGCTACATTTGATAACACGTAGTCGCTTTATATAGAGTTTGACGATTTCTGCGGACCAGTTCGCAAAAAAAGCAGGTTCTTTTGTCCCGAATCGTTCAAAAATAAAAGGTAACCCACAAGTAACTTACCGATAAAATGTTATGGAATTTGATGTAATAGTTTTTGGGTTAGATTTGAGTTAAAGTGAATACATACATGGCATAGACAGATACATATACACACACACAAACGTCACGATAAAAATAGTTTTTCCATATTCTATAGGCCCCAAAACGTGTAGTTCCGTCGAAAACTTGAGTTGCGATTTTCAACACGACTCCAATACTGTCCTTAAACATTATCATGCATTGTAGGAGAAGTAAAAATTTATATTCAAGCACTTTACTTTCATTACGAACTCAAATTACAATTCTTCTCCTCCGCAGTTTATGTTCATTGAATTGAGATTAAATTGAATTTCTATGTAAATTAATGGTATCTTTCTTTCTATTGATATCACGTGGCTTTAAATGTTATCATTTCTCTAAAACTAAAAGCTCGGTTATTTCTAAAGGAAAATATTATTTTAGCTTAGTGGTAGTTATTACATACGATCATTTCTATACAGTAAAAAAAATTGCTAAAGCACGATTGTTTCCAGTGTGTTATAAGTACTTTCTTCAGGACAAAACAGAATAGTTAGAACAGCGAGCCCTTAACAAAAGCTAAGAGCGAAGTGCGATGAGGCAAGCAATGAGCAATTCAGAAAAGCTAAGGCAAACACAGTGAAGATTTCGCGAACGGGTGGTATCAGCCATTGATAAACAGCCATAAACATATCATCACGGAACAATAAAGTGTCTCTCTCTTGCCCACGGAGAAAAGAGAAGCTGAATTAATTTTGAAGTATTGATATAATACTTAAAAAAAGAGAAAATATATATAAACCGTTATATAATTGGTAAAAAATGAAAGATTTTAGAGGTTTAGGGAAAATATAGTCAAACACTTGTAAAGGAAAAAGATAGAAAATAACAATGAAGTGAAGCGGTAATTAAGAAGAAAATAACAAAAGTAAGTAACCTGTTTCGAGAGTTAAAATCATCAATCAAATTATTATGTAATTAACGTAATGATATGTTTATGGTTGTTTATCAATGGCCGATACCACCCGTTTGCGAAATTTTTGCTATGTGAGTCCTAGCTCTTTTGAATTACTCATCATATATCTCGTCGCAGTTTGCTCTCAGATTTTACTAAGGTTGCTTACCAACTGTTCCGTTTTGGCCTGAAGAAGGAGACTTATAACGCCTTCGAAACAATTGTAGTCCCATAACTGATATATGACTTCCTTTATGCAAGTATGTTATGTAAAGTATTATCATGTGTATAACCATATACATAACATAGCATATTTTGCTAACTGATATATGACCTCCTTTATGCAAGTATGTTATGTAAAGTATTATCATGTGTATAACCATATACATAACATAGCATATTTTGCTAATTTCAATATTGAAAGTTATTGAAATTTCAGTGGCAAACAGTGCAGTTTATTAAGAGGGTTCACAAATGTGAAAACTCGCATTTACGCTGTTTAATCTTATTATATAAAAACTAAATAAGATATGTTTACCACATTTCGAAAATAATACAAACTTAAAACATAGAAATAACAATAGGACTTTTCAAATGTATGATAATCTATAATAATAAAGGACGATGTCTATCTGTTTATTTGTCTATCCCATATCGAAAAATCTAAGCGACTCACAGCCATGAAATTTGATACAGACGTACCTTGATTCTCGAAAGGAAACTCCTTGCAGAGATTTTAACATTAGAATGGGTTTTTCAATTAAAGTTTGAAGCGCCACTTTGAGCGGTTTTCGCATAAATCTGCCCCTTAACTATCTAAAATATTAATGCAGAGTTTCCATCTTGACACTATTAGAAAGAGAGAAAAACGATCTTTTTAACGAGTTTTAAATCAAATCCGTAGGATAATGTCTCTATATTTAAAACCATCTTTGAAAATTCATCGAAATTTGAAAAGTTTGTGGTATTTTATACATACATTTTAAGATCCGAAAGTTGAAGAGTCGCCCAATTCCAATTTGTGGCAAAACAATTATGTGATCTCTTTGGATTCTAATGAAAGGCAATTTTTAATTACTCTGTTCCTGAATTTTCTATCCATATAAATGCGAAACCTCTCATAAATTTTCTGATAAATGAAGTGTAAATAACAACTTCTTCTCCTTGAGCCAGTTATGCCCTTTTCTTCCATTAGTAGCGTGAGGGGTAGGCTAAGGCATATGCTATTATATAGTCACTGTATATATAGGACTCTAGGATAGACGAACGTTATGTCACAAAATCTACAACAGTGTTTGATAGCGTTTGACATCCTTTTGAGATTTTTGGTGCACTTCGGGTGATTTTATAGTAAGGAAACTGGAGACAACGCCCTGGAAAATTGTTAGAATTTCAAGATTTTTTTTTTTCATTTGGAAAAATGTACTGTTTATTTTAAACAAGTTTAGCTAAAGTAGTCCTCCCCACACACGTTATTTAAGGCGTATCAAAGGAGCTTATTTGGGGAATATCGAAAGATATTATTTAAGGCGTATCAAAGGAGCTTATTTGGGGAATATCAAAAGATATTATTTAAGGCGTATCAAAGGAGCTTATTTGCGGAATATCAAAAGATATTATTTAAGGCGTATCAAAGGAGCTTATTTGGGGAATATCAAAATATATTATTTAAAGCGTATCAAAGGAGCTTATTTGGGAAATACTAAAACATATTATTTAAGGCGTATCAAAGGAGCTTATTTAGGGAATATCAAAAGATATTATTTAAGGCGTATCAAAAAAGCTTTTATAGGGTGTGTTACGTCCTCGCAGAACGCAAACTTCGTATTTAAGAATATAAAAGGAGTTCATTTAAGGCGTAATACGCCTGCGCAGAAGGCCAAATGCATATTTAAAGCGTATCAGCATAAGAATTTATTGAGGGCGTATTTATTGTGTGATATGCATTCATGTTAAGGCGTAGCGCTCAATGTAGCCAGCGCCGGGTACATTACGCACCTGAGACGGATTTAAATAATTCTTTAAGGCATTTTGTGACCGTAGTTGATCGCGTGGGCAACTACGCCTTTTGAAAAACTTAATACATGAATTCAATTAATGCTTTAAATTCCGGGAAACGCCTGGAGCACTTATTATAGTTATATAAATAAAAAGAAAATCAAATAGATTCGGGAATAGTTTAGTTATGAATAGGATAAGTTAATGATCAAAAATTTAAAATCTTGTGTTTCTTAGATTGTCATACATTGATCATTCTAACCGGGTTATTCCAAATATTTTTGACCTTCCGAACTGTTACACTGGGTTTCAACAACAACAACATAATATGGTTTTTATTGACCACTTTCACCAGAATATTTTTCGTGAACTCATTTTGCAAGAATGTATGCTCTTGAAGTTCTTTTATATATATACCAGAATCCTATTAGAACAAATCTCTTAGCCCACTTTTAATAAGAAAACTATTTCTATTTTTATCAACCAACATATACATTTTTCACAATACTCCCAATTTTGAAATACACAAATCTACTTGCACAATATATGCATCCTAAAAGTCAAAAATAATTTATTACATTTTAATGAAAGTTAGATGTGACATGTATTATATATCAATGATTCTCGTTACATATTTTGTACAAAATATAGCTCTTTTTTAATTTGTCTGCGATACATGGTAATGTATAGGGGAAAGTATTGGAATTGTGCCGAAAATCGCAAAGTTTCTGACGGATCTATAGGTTTCGATCACTCTTGAACACGAAAACATTATTTTTAACGTGACGTCTGTGTATATCTATGTGTATGCCTATTCAATGTATGTATCCACTCTAACAGAAGAAGTAATTGACCGCATTTTACCGAATTTGGTTGATAAGGCACTTATGGAATACCATACTGATTAGATTTTGGTAGAATTCGTATGAAAAGAATCTACCTTTTTTTCAAAAGGGCCCGCAAATATCAAAAATAAAAGGCTACATATGCTCAAATATATCAATTAAATGCTTGTTTTATACGTAATTTTTTACGACAAAAACATAAGACCAAGCTCATAATACTGAAACTAATCATTCTCGATATATTTTAGTTTTTTTTTTCGCATTTTTGCCACATTTCCTACTTAAAAAAGAAAATTAAATAAAAGTATAAATCCAGAGTAATTTCAAATAATTATCCATGTTATTTTGTGCAATTAAACTCAACAATTAACTTATTGAATTATGAAAGAGAAAATAAATACGATTCTGTAAGGAAATGTATGTGCTGCCCACATCAGATTTTTTAACTATTCAACAGAAATTTAAAAGTGCATTTTATAGTGCACCCAATGTGAATTTTATCGCGAATCTACTTTATATATAAGTTTACTTTGGAATGTTAACCTTACCAATAAATATAACCAATTAATTTCAGTATTTCATGTTATAGGAAAAGCATTAATCTACAGCAACATTAACTTACAGCAGTCTCTCTACCAGCGTTTGCAGCAAAATTTCATAGTAACCCTTCGCCCTAAATCCCCCTCGCGTCAAAGATGCTAGAATAAGAATTATTGGCTACGTTATTTTCCATTTTTGGGACGTATGGTCGGTAATTTAGTCAGCTAATGAGTCAGCAACGTTAGGATGAGTATATACAAAATGTTCATAGCAACCTAGCTCATTAAACTTGCATGCGTATACTAATATCAGAGTATATCACGCCATTACTAGGCAAATAGTTCGGACGATAGTAAAGAAATAATGAAACTGGAAATTGTTTGATTTCGTAGGATTTGTTGCACCGATCCGTTGAACTAAACAAGTGCTGTTCAGTCAAATGAATATTATTTTCCTTACAATATATGATAATGTATATTGAAAATAATGGAATTGTGTCGAAAATAGCAATCGTGTCGAAAACAGTTTTTGACGGGTCTGCTACACGTTTCGACCACTCTAGAATCTGAAAAACTATTTTTAAAATGGAATTTGTGTCTATGTCTGTGTGAGTATCTGTGTGTGTCTATATGTCTGTCTGCGTGTATGTGTCTGTCTATCTGTGTTTGTCTCTGTGTGTATCAATTTGGGTGTATGTCTATCTATGTGTTTGTGTCTGTCTGTCTATCTGTCTGTGTGTCTGTCAATGCAATGCATGTATCCAATCTAGGTCAAAAACTATTCAACAGAAGACAAAATTTAACAAAATTTGGTAAGTAATTTAATTCTGAGTAAAATTTGGTGCTGATTATATTTTCATATTCAAATCGGAAAAATAAAAGCTGATTTTCTTTGCAAAATAGCCCTCAAAAATCGTTAAATTTGGTGCTGATTATATATTGATATTTAAATCGGAAAAGTAAAAGTTGACTTTCTTTGCAAAATAGCCCTCAAAAATCGTTAAATTTGGTGCTGATTACATTTTGATATTCAAATCGGAAAAATAAAAGCTCTTTCTTTACAAAATAGCCCTCAAAAATCGTTAAATATGAAAAAAAAACAAATATGCGTAAATTTATTGATTTAATTCTTGTTTCATACGTATTTTTTTACGAAGAAAAGAGTAAGAAAAGTCTCATCATTCTAAATTCTCATTTTTTGCAACTACACCATGTAAAAATGCAGTCAGTCGCCAATTAAAAACGAAAATTAAATTAAAATTGCAAATTCGGTGGAATTTTGAATAAATATTCAGATAATCTTGCGCAATTCAACTCATTGCATTATAAAGAAAAAGAGAAAATGAATTTGAGTGTGTGGGGAAAATCATGTGCTGTCCACATCAGACATTTTCATTAAGGCAATTCCTCAGCTCAAAATAATTATTTTATTCGGTGTCGTCATAAAATTTCTAAATAAAGCTCACCTGCTCATCTTAGAATACTATTTCTATGAATATTTCATAATATGTGAAATGCAGATAATATTACTTTCCATTGAAGTTTGGTTATTATTTGCGCAATCATGACGTGAAATATTTCGATATTATAAGGGTGACAGTTTAATGAACTAGGATTTCATGAATCTTTTGTACATATCATAGTACCAATTAAATAACCAAACCAAAAAATAAAAAAATAAATTATTATATAGGAAGTGTCTTTACACACTATAATGCAGCAGTAGTAATTTATTTTATCTCTCTTGTGCCGACATTCGAAATCAGTACTATAACATTAAAATTTAGAGCTTTTGACGCAGTGTTAGCTAAAATAAATATTTTATTTATGCTCACGTGCTAAACCCACTGTCTGTAATATACACGATAATGATGTTAAAAAATTTGTCACGACAAATTGCATTTGTTAGGGTAAATTATTTAAAGTATTTTAAGACATAAAAACTTTAATATTATTTTTTCACTTAAATTAATTTGGGATATGAGTAATATCTTGAAAACAATATCTCCCAGCGTTTCAATCCAGTCGCTTACTAATGAAAAGTTATACAAAATATATTAATGGTTTAACATGTTTGACTGCCCTGATCTAAGATTTTTAAGCATTTATTTATTTATTTATTCATTACTTTCCTTATATACATAATGTATAAGGAAAGTATTGTGACGGGGTCGAAAATTCGAATTCGAGTTTTCGACGGGAGAGCACGTTTCAAGCATGCCTGATCACGAATCAAACATTTTTGAAGTGATGTCTGTGTGTGTGTGTGTGTGTGTGTGTGTGTGTGTGTGTGTGTGTGTGTGTGTGTGTGTGTGTGTGTGTGTGTGTGTGTGTGTGTGTGAAAGTATGTGTATGTGTGTGTGTGTGTGTCAGTGAGTCTGTGGAGACGATAACTGACGAACGAATGGACCAATTCGAAACAAATTTGGTACAAAAATCACAATTCGTAAACACTGGAAGCCTATTGTTTTTATACGCAATCGAATGCTCAGAACCCCTTAAAATTTCGAATAAAATTTTGAAAAAATCGTCAAATAATCAAAACCACTAATAAAGTTATGCAAATAGACATTTTTCTATGTAATTTTTCATTAGAAAACGATTGGCATAAATTTTAGAACGCTAACATGAACCGTTCTCGAGATATTGCACATTTTTCAAAAAAATTATCAAAAAGTCATATAAAATAAAAAAAAAATATTTCCTATTGAGAAGCATGCTCACTTTTCATATGTAATACCTCACGATAAATTGGGTGACATCATTCTCGTGGATCTAGCTCGTTCCATTCATGAAAAAAGATACTTTGAGTAATACTTTTATATTTGAATGCCAATAGCCATTTTTCTGCTGTAAGAATAAAGTATATTTCCGGCCATAACGCTTGGCGAGATTTTGGCGACGAATTTGGCGGAATGTCGCCAACTTGGCGACTTTTTGAAATGTTGCCAAATTAACGAAAATCTCGCCAAATGGATACAAATGACGCTAAATCAATGAAAATGACGACTAATTGTCGAAAATTCAATATTTTAGAAAGAATATTAGTATCCACTATAAGAAAAACCTATTTTTGTTACTGTAAAAGTAGTAAATTTATTACATTATATAAGAAAAGTCATGTGTTGCCCACATCAGATTTTTTTAACTATAAATGTAGTAAATTCATTGCATTATATAAGGAAAGTCATGTGTTGCCCACATCAGATTTTTTACTTATATATTTCTGTCAGTGATACATAACGGAACAAGTCTAATTACAATGATCACAGTAATCAACAATGTAACAAACACAGTAACAAAATCCTCGAACATATATTTTTAAAAAAAAATTCAGATGTAGCAAACTGGAGACTTTCCAAGTGTACAATTTTAAACGAAATCAATAACAGAGTTTCAGTATTCAACTGATTTTAGCAATCTTAACAAATTTCGTTCGAATTGCTCCATTCGCTTTGCACCCAGAGATATCGTATCGACAAATTCATTTAAATACGCTTACTCTCCTCGCTTACACTCCGCGATTACACATTTGTTTCAAGTTTATGGATACTCAAAACGTGTAAATTCGTCGAAAACTCGATTTCAAATTTTCGACTTTGATAATGATATTAAAAATATGAAATAAATTTGAGTGCGGATTAAAATAAGCGCAGCATGAAATTGTTTCGAAGATGCATTTGATCCACACCAATTGCAATTAATTCAAAGATTGTCAGTGTTTTCTTGGTCCATGCGAGACGGCGCTGGAAGCTGACATTGCCTTGTCAAAAATATCAACAAACATTGCGGTGTTAAAAATATCAACAAACTTAAAATAAGTAAAAAATAAAATAAGTCTTTTGAATTCATTTTGTCTTTTAGACGTTGTGTTGGTCTTTGCAATGAAGAAATAATGATCCAACGTACCTTTGAAACACTTCTATATTGAGTTTATTTTTATTGGATAAACTATAGGTGGCATTTTTATTACGACACACAGTGTTTTTACATTTTTTGCATCCACTATGCATTGTACTTTATACGTAGAACGTACAAAAATGGCTCTATGTTTTCGAACTTTACCACAAAAAATTATTTTCAAAATGTACCTAAAAATATACTCAATGCCATAATTAATTTGCATTAATTTTATAACTAATTTTACAGGGTAAAATGAATATATCTATGGTGTATTATGAAGATAAAAGGAGGAGTACGAATTTTTGGACGACTAACACTTTATTAAAAGAACCGTTGAGCGCAAACAGAAACAATATACAGATAACTCTCTAACTGTCAAACATAGTCACAAAATAACTGTTAGATACAGTAAAAAGCAATAAAATTCTGAAGCAATTGACAAAACAGACGATTATATAGTCAAAACACTGACGTATTCGCCATTCATTTCTACTCGTATCACAACAACAACCTCTATTTGAATGATGACAGGCTACGTGGAAATTTCTACTAACATCGATATCACTTGGAGAAATTTTAAACAATATACAAAAAATGAGTAAGTCACGAATCTCGCCAAGTTGGCGGTATTCTTTCGTAAATTTATCACTAAGCAACCCGGATCTTCAAACATTAATAATGGTTAAGGAAGACACCCCCATTGCAGTGAACAGTATCCATGGACCAGTTTCGCGCTTATTATGCATTAGAAATATGCATCAGCATGGAATAGCTGTTAACTATAGGGTGTCCCAAAATTCGCGCAAGATTTGAATTTTGCGCCATTTGTGCGATAAAGTGTTGGCACCGACAAAAAAAAGACAGCGTGACAGCTGACAGTCTAGAGTTACTGAAAATGGAGCGCTACACGAAAGAACAACGCGTTTTCATTGTTAAGCAATATTTTAAAAATAATCTATCGCGACATGATAATCCAGTTTTTTGTGCCTAAATTGCAAGATATGGATGTGGACGACATGTGGTTTCAACAAGACGGTGCCACACGCCATACAGCCCGAGAAAAAATTCAATTACTGCATGAGTCATTTTTTCTGATCGTGTAATTTCCCGTTTTTGTGATCAGAAATGGCCGCGCAGATCATGCGATTTAACGTCGTTGGGCTTTTTTCTTTGGGGTTTTTTGAAATCTAAGGTTTATGCCAACAAGCCCACGACCACCCACGCCTTGAAGAAGGAAATTGAACGCTGTATCAACGAAATTCAGTCATATTTATGCAAAACGGCCATGGGAAATTTCAACAAAAATGTGCGTATGTGACAACAAAGCCGTGGAGACCATTTACCCGATATGCTATTCCATACATAACCCTATACTGTATACTTTATGAATCAATAAAAAATTTACAATTTTTAATTATAAACCTGTGTTTTCTATCAAAATTACTTCTTGCGTGAATTTTCGGACACCCCTTACAATGGCAGCACGAAAACTTGATAATGCATTAATATCTGGCGGATCTTTCTATTGCTATCTAGAGGTTTTTTTTCTATTGCTATCTAGAGGTTTTTCTATTGCTATCTAGAGGGGATTTTTCTATTGCTATCTAGAGGTTTTTTCTATTGCAATCTAGAGGTTTTTTTTCGATTGCTATCAAGAGGTTTTTTCTAATGCTATCTAGATATTTATTTCTATTGCTATCTAGAGGTTTTTTGCTATTGCTATCTAGAGGGTTTTTTTTCTATTCCTATCTAGAGGGTTTTTTCTATTGCTATCTAGAGGGGTTTTTTTCTATTGCTATCTAGAGGTTTTTTCCTATCGCTATCTGGCGGGTTCTTGTGATTTTGAACTTGGCCTTTGCAACTTCATGGAGCCCTAGCTCAATTTTAAACAAATTTTATAACGGTTACGTGGAAGAACTGCAATCGTCAGTTCCCACTTAAATTTGCAAAATAAATAGCAAGTTTTCTTGACATTGCAGGTAACAGGTTATTCCATGAGCGCATAATAAGCGCGAAACAGGTCCTTGGATATTGTTGTCTGGAATGGGAGTGTCTTTTATCTTGAGGAACGTCCATTTCTGGCGAGTTCTTGTGATTTTTAATAATGATGGTTGCCTGTAAATGTAAGTTTTCCTCGGCGAAAGGGGATATGCCCTGATATCATTGTAAGTATTTGTAACAACATAAATATCAAAATTCAGAGAAAATAATAAATTACAGCAGAAATATAAGTTTAATTTCGACCACTAAAACCCTCTTCTTCCCCAAAGATGGGTGAACAAGAAGTATACTGAACTTGCAAGTTTTCGTTGTAAGAAAGAATTGCCAAATAGTTAACTGATAAATTAACAATACTGTAATATTAGCATAAAGATGGCTGACAGCAGCTTAGCTCATTAAACTTGTATCTTCGAAATATCAAATGCGTTCATGTTATTACTATACAAATGATGCAAAAGTTGGTAAACTAATATAGCAGTAGCCAAATATTTCATGTCACACGATTTATTGAACACACGTCTGTCGCGCAATCAGCTGAATAAGTGCTCTCCAGTCAATTGAATGTTTTAGTAAGGAATGCTACGACACGAAATAATTATTCTCTTTTGTTTCATCATAGAATTCCTAAATAAAGCACGTCCGAAATAGAGTAATAATACTATGAATTATTCATAATATTTGAAGTTCTGGGGAAATTGCTTTGCCTCAAAATTTGGTTGCTATAAGTTATGTTTATAGAGTTTCTAGGAAAATCCTCTAACACCCCAATTATTCTGTATGGAAAGGTCAGGGGAGAATTCAAAAGTTATGATAACAAAATCACCAACAAAGCGAGATACGAGGGTGATACAAAAGTAAGGTAACAAGTCCTGTGAGAGAAAAAGTTTATTTACGAAATCAAAGAGATAACCAAAGTTAGTAAGGCACTGGTACATATTATTTTTCCATATAGTCACAATGGTTGTCGAAGCATTTGTTCCATCGATAAACCAATCTATCGAAACCGGCACAGAGCCACTCAACGACGGCTTCCTGAACTTCGGCATTGGTTGTGAAATGGCGATCTGCTATGTGCTTCTTCAACGGTCCGTAGAGATGAAAATCGCTTGGTACGAGATCCTGGCTGCAGGATGGGTGTTTCAGTACATTCCATCAGAAACGCTGTACCAAATCACGTGTAACCAAGACCGTATGCGGTCGGGCGTTGTCGTGCAACAACACAACACCTTATCTAGACATGGAATTTAATTCGCACGCCGAATTTGTGCACACATGAGAGCTCTTGTTACCTTACGTTTTGAACCACCTACGTAGATAAAAAAACAATTATAAAGTTGAAAAGCATTGCCTAATAAGCCAGAATCGGCACTAAAACTGTTATGGAAAGTATTTATTTGACATAACAGGGTTATTGGCGAATGGCTGTACTATTCAATAATGATACAATAGCAACACTTATATGGACAATGTAATATAGAGAGTGTTTAATTGTTAACTGGATGTAAAGACTGTTTAACAACACAAATATAATGTAGAGACTGTTTAATTGTTAACTGAATGTAAAGACTGTTTAACAACACTAATATAATGTAGAGATTCTTTAGTTGTTAGCTGAATATAGAGACTGTTTGATTGTTAACTGAATGTAGAGACTGTTTTACAACACAAATATAATGTAGAGACTGTTTAACAACACACGTATAATGTAGAGACTGTTTAAAATACCCTCCGTCACAGATATTGCACATTTGAATTCCAAAAAGAATATAACTGCGTACTTTGACAAGCAATACAGCTTTCGTCGTGTTAGAAGCCATGATAACACAACTTTTTGACAAGTAAGTTTAGATAGATCTAACGCACTTCCAGTGTACACTCATGGGCTTTATTTACAAAGTTATTGATGGTTTTCAAAGACTTTCCTACAAACCCTGTATAATCATGGTACCCATTAAACCTACAAATCGGAGACATAAAAATGGCTTCCAAACTTTGTCACAAATTATAAAAATGTACTTAGAAGTATTTAATGCAGCATTTGATTCGCAATTATGTACATAATTTTGCAAATAGAAAATACATATTTGTAATAAACATTAAAAAGAAAGTTAGGCTGTTGTGGGGTCTCTATAACTTTTAGTTATAATTTCTCCTCTATTTACGTTATAAATTATACGTTCTTTGACATTAAGAAACGTTTATTTTTTTGGTTTCGGTTCAAAACACCAATCAGAAGCCGGCGAATCAAATTTCTGCAATCTTGCAGTTAAGGCAGGATAAATATTTCGGTTCGATTTTAGAAATTGGATTGCCGGGGAGTTCTTGTTCTGGGCATGACTGACTTCATTTATTTTATCTCGCTTTGCGCATATGATATCAGTGGGAGAAAACACTAGTGCATTTGTGCTCTCTGGCTAATGTTTTAGTGCTCTCATGATACTTGTTAACTGTGTCAATCATTCTACGCCACCGACGTCACCGCAATGACGTGGGGATGAAGCTGACCACTTTTTTTACTTTCCTTATATAGTATAATGTATAAGGAAGTATTGTGACAAGGTCGAAAATTCGAATTCGAATTTTCGACGGGCGAACACATTTCAAGTATCCCTGAACGCGAAACGCGAATCAAACGTTTTAGAGGTGATGTCTGTGTGTGTATATGTGTGTGTTCATGTGTCGACGGATACTCCCTGACGGAAAGAGACGATTGAGACTGGAAGTGATCCTAGAGCAACCAGATAGAAATGCAACATGGTTTGAATAGGTTAAAGTAATCTTTGAAATGTTTTAAGTGCTAATGGTAAAGCGCGAGTTCAGAATATATGACCAAGTTTAGAATGTTTGCGAGTTTGTTATCTTCACTGGGCAGTGCAATATCCATAATTTAATTGTACATAAGTTAAATGTTTGTTGTTGTTGTTATTGCTTATGACCCCTGTTTCTGCATTAGCACGAATACAGGTCCAGTGACACCAGAAGAAGGACAGAGAGAATGACACACAAGACAAGAATACAAAGTTTATTAATACATGCAAGCATCACTAACTAAGGTCTGAAGGGTGCAGCTTCTCATTTAACGAGGACCCAGAAGGCAGAAGACTGTCTTCATCCTCAGGAAAACAACCATGCCTTACTCGGGATTCGAACCCAAGCCCACTAGATATAGTAACCTTGCACTAGACAGCAGTCGGTGACGCTATCCACTTCACCACCTGGGCGGCAGTTAAATATTTAACCACAAGAAGCTATAGAGGTTTTGATCAGTTCAATAAATGGTTTATATTTTAAATCTTATCCTCTGTGCGCTTCTCCTTGGCTATTAGGACTTGATGAATGTTTGTTTTTTAGAATAAAATTTGAGTTGTGTTAATATAGGTGCAAGATGTAATTACCCCTACATTTCAATGCTTTATAATGGCGTCTGAACAAATCAACGTAGGTTAGTGAAAAGATGCTGGAAGTCGGAAAGTGACTCTAGTACGACTACCACGAATTCAGGGTTCTGGTATATTGGTCCTATTTCAAATCGGGAGGTCAACGACCAGTATAAAAATAGCATACCAACAGGAAGCTAACCAGGGGTAAAAACAGCGGGAGGTGGTCAGTCAGATTTTCAGTTGCTCGTCAATCTGACATTAGAGGATGGAGAATGCAGAGACCACTACAATGAGAAAAACTTGCAGTTCCGTCTCAGCTCAACAGTAAGGCGTCGACTGGCCAGTACGAATATCCGTGGTTCGATTTCCAGTTGGAACAGCAAAGTTCTTTTCACGTTATTATATTCTTCAAAAGCAATAAAATAAGGCATATATTTACAGCATCTTTCTATAGTAACTTTTCTTGCTGAAATCATCCTCTAACACAAAAAATGATGGGATAATTATTCTGAGCTCACATTTTTACTGATTGCCACAGCGAATTTCTATTTATCCAGCTAATAGGCCAACACTGTCACGATGCTGCTGTAAAGAAGGTTGATGGCATCTTAGCTCATTAAACTTGTATCCTTGTATTATCAACTCACGCCATTACCAAGCAAATAACGTAGAAGATAGTAACGTAATCGCACAGACGCCAAATATTTCATTTAGCTGGGCTTAATGCACTTACGTTTGTTATATATTGAATTAAATGAACGCCCTGCAGTTAAATGAATATTTTATTTGGCGGAGTCATAACTCGAAGTAATTACTCAACTTGATTTCGTCATGTAAGTGCAAAATAAAGTACGTCCATTACGCTTAGAATATTAATATAATACATGTTTAAAACATTAAACCCAAAGAAGATACATTGCGTGAAAAGAGGACTTCATATGCTACAGTTATCTTCTTCTCAATCCGTAGTATCTTCTGCAAAAAAACCTTGCTATGCCAACCGAGAATCGAACCCTGGATCTTCGAACTAGCCAGACAACGCTCTACCATTGAGCAACTGGATCGAAATTGTAAGCTGTAATCGTTTAAGTGGACTCTGCATTCTACACCCTTGAATGTCAGACTGGCAGACAACTTACAATCTGACTGACCACCTCCTGCTATTTTTACCTCAGGTTAATTTCCTGCTAATACTATTTTTACCCAGTCAATTATCCTGCGTGGTCGATATCCTCTTAATTTGAAATCGGCGCTGATTCTTCCAGAGTCCACTGAATCCGTACTAGTCGTACTAGGATTCCATTCAGACCTGCCACATCTTCGTAATCCCATTCTTGGGTAAAAGCTCACAATAATATACCTGGAAATGAAATTGCTGATTACTATGCCAAAATTGCTGCTATCTCTGGTTTCCCTCTTACTATTCCCTTTCCTTACTCGCTCCACTCAAAATTTTGTAAATCTCATATCCTTAATCTTTGGCAAAATTATCTTAATGATTAGAATTCCACCAGATCTGGTGATCCGGCTAGAATCCTGTCTTACCTCCCTATCGTGAATCCTGATTTACACATTTTAATAAATATTACCTCATTTACTTTCTACCTGGTCATGGCCTATTTCTTTATTACCTATACTTTTTCAAAATTAAATCCACCTCTAACTGTATTTGCAATAAATTCGGTGGCGTTGACCATTACATTTTCGTTTGTCCTTTTCATAAAAATTTTCATCTCTGCAAACCCTCTCCCTCTAATCAACCAATTTGGTTCTGCAAAGTTTGTTCAAATCCCTCTTCAGTAGATAAAATTAAAAACTGTATTCTTGTTGCCATGGCAATTTCTAATAAAGTGACCTAAGCTTATGAGTAGATTCTGCTCTCAATTAATTTTGATCAATGAATCCCTTTATTTCATTCTTATTAACTTATGTGAACTTATTGTGTTCCCTTCATTTTTTTCTTCAAAAAAAAAAAAAAAAAAAAAGGCTATGTTAACTGTTCTTATTTTGTTGGATCTTTCTTTTTCTTTTGACCCTTTTTATTTGTATTTTTTCTTATTTTTCTTCTCTAAATTTTATTCCAAATTTCTGTTTTTTTGTTTTCATACGCCTAATTATTTTCCTTTTCATATATTTTCTTTTTATATATTTTCTAAATTTTACTTTTAAAATTTTGTTATTTTCTTTAATTTTAATCTATTTTTCATTATGTTATTATACCTCACTCTAAATTTTATTTTTCAATGATCTTTTTATCTATATTCGCAATAACCCTTTTCCCATTTTTGAAAAATAAATGCACGTGTCAAGTTTAAATATAATGTAAAACTGTCTGTTTAATTACAATATTTTTCATCAATTGCTATCTTTCTAGATCTAAATAAATGTGCGTTTGGCCGGATGGGAGACCTTAGGCGCTTCCTGAGTGCAGGAGGTATCCTTTTCCCGGCTGTGCAGCTAGCTACTCTAAACCCACTATGTGAGTCGCACGGTCTGGGGTCTTCAGACCTCCCATATCTTTGCACTAACCTACAGGGTTGATGTGTTCGGGCGCTATTATAAAAAGCATTGCTGGGCCAACCGGGAATCGAACCTAAGATCGCCGAACTAACCAGTCGACTCTCTACCGCTCAGCTACTGGGACGAAATTGCAAACGCTTATCATTGAAGTGAACTCTGCACTTCTTGTATAGAAGGACATTCCTAATATAGGAGCATTCGTAGGGTTCTGTGCGTATGAACTGCACAAACTTTGTAATTAAACAGCAACAAGATAATTATGAAAGTCTCGAGGAAGGAAAGACGTGGAATATTAAGGACAATTTACAAATTTTGTAAATAAATAATATAGGTTGTGTATATTAATTTTAAAAATGCCAAACTAAATTGCAAATAGTAATTTTACTTTAAAATTGAAAAATGAATCAAATTCCGTGATAGATAACAAAATGTCCACAACTGAAATAGATTTCAAATAATAAGAATATATTAGTTTTTGAAATCATAAGGATTGAGTTAAGCTCGTGGGCAGAATTTTTTTTTTGAATAACATTTTGTGAAAACTTAATGAGCTAAGAATGGATTCCGAAAATTAATCATTCAGCAATCAACATGCAAAGATACTTTACTTCATCAGGGAACCTATTCAATAATCTCTGACTAACCGGACGAATTCCACTTAGCCGCATTTCATTCTATTCGTTCAGCCTAGACGATTATTTTTCTAATTATGCATATTCGAAGTGGTTTCGTCATACATTTTTCTATTTCAAATTTTAAATTGAAGGGCTATTTCGGACCTGTTATCGCCAATCATCTGGTATTTTTTTATATACTATGGGACTCTGCCACTGCTCGCTACGGTTCGCCAACCCCCTTCGGGAGGCTTCGCCGCCTACTCGATGCTCTCGTTTCATACCTATCTCTCCTAAAAATTCTACTTTCAAAAATCTCTTTTTCTATCCCTACCTATTTTCCGCAGGAGGTAAAAGTAGGGAATTTTTCTTAGCCCAAGGAATTCAAACACTGAATTCCATGATTCTCAGCTCGCTTCGCAAGCCATTTCATGCAAAACTAAAGTTTAAATCGATAAACGATTTATTTCTTCATGTTACTCCATTATTTTTCTATAAATGAACCCAATTTAATATTTTTGTATGTTATAGTTTTTGCGGTACGAGACGGAGAAATCGCCAGGCGTGCTGATACGCAAAAAAATTTCATTTCAGAAAGGCATAAAAAGTAAAATATTTCAAAAACTACATTAAAACTAAAAAAGGGGTTCCGTCCTGAAAAATCCAACCATGTAGGTACCTGCCTGCAGAAATCCGTGGTCTTGCTATTGTTAGTCTATCCAGGACGCGAACTCGCAGCTGAAATATTTTATCTTTGACATTAAATATTTCTTAAACTATAATATATACCAAAAAACGGTTTATTTCAAGGTATTCCCCAAAGTTTTTTCTACAAGTGTACCACGTTTCATATTTTTAACACTTTACAACAAAGTTGAAAAGTGTTTATGACTTTGTTCATTCTGTCTGTCTGTCCGTTAGCACTATAACTGCCGTAAAAATGACTTATCAAAATGAAATTTTAGTATGTTGGTCAAACGGACTGTAGTACCTATGGGAAAATAAATGAATAATATCACCCAATTAGTTTTGGATTGAACCCGGGTTGAAGGAATGAAATACATTGAGCCCTATGGGACCTAATTTTTCAAACATTTTTTAAGCGGATTTAAAATTCACAAATTGCTTCGAAAATTTTAGGTAATATTCAAATTGTTCCATAAAATATATAAAAAAAAATTCAGCGAAATATATTCAGTAGTTTTTTAAACAAGAATTAAAATAATAATAACACCTCTTATATGAAACGATCATGTGAATATGATATGAAAAGATCACGTGACCCACTTCAACATGATACATGGCATCTTTCTTGTCTCAAAATCGTGTTTTTTAAAGTTCTTTTTAATTCATATTGAGTGTTGTATCCGTCCTAAAACCACTCTACATACTGAAACAACACAATTACAATATATTTGAGTTTAAATGATCATCCAAATTTGATTATTTCTACAACGAAGCTTATTTTTCACCTATGTAAAATGTAAACAGCAAAATATGTAGATTGAGTTGTATTAGAATTGCTGTATTTCTTTAACACAAAATCATTTAGTTCATGGAGTCTGCATAGCTGATATGAATGAAATATTCATTGATTTTACAAAGAGAAGGACGATTTTTTTCGATGAAGTTTTAAGCATAGAGTTTAATTACTTGTAGCTCCATGGTCTTAATTTTTAAATAAAATAAATTATTATAGTATTGTGATGAATGACATGAATGGGAAATTATTTATGAATGAAATGCTGCTTTTATAGAGAGAGCCAGGCGTGTTATTTTTTCTACGACGTCATTTGAATGAATTTCAGTTGTTTTCGATGAAGTTTTCAAATATAATAAATTATCGTAGTATTATGATAATTCTAAAATTATTACCGAGGAATGCATCGCGTTTTAGAGATGTTTAAACAAGGCAATTTATATTTCAATGCAGTCATTTGCAGTTCATTTTTTTCGATGAAGGTTTAAGTTTTCAAATATAATAGATTAATGTTGTATTGTGATAAGTTTTAAAATATTACCGAGGAATGTATTGCATTTTAGACATGTTTAAATAAAATTGCATTGATGTTGAAAGGTGTTTCATAATCAATGCTTTAAGCATGATTGATCTTTCTTGTTATATGCTATAGTTTTTGCGGTACGAAGCAAAGAATCTCGAGAAACGAGATATTTGTTACGCAGAGGCGGCAGCAGCTACTTTTCTTTAATATAGAGATATATGTATAGAATAACATCCTGTACATCTTTACTCTACATGGATTGAAAGCCCATCCATGCATGATAGGGTCCTGTGAGGCCAGAATATGTCCTCACATGAGGCATGTTTATTGCAGTATTTATGGTGGCCAGAACACCGAACAAAGCGTGCAGACTGGCTGGCACCGAACTTTACAACAACTTGAACTTTTAGGTCAAATACAATAAATTTGAGTGTCCCATGCCAAAGGGGGCTGAAAGAGCCCTTGATAAATGTCAAGTGATGCCATTGGGTTCAGAAGAACCAATGAGCAGCAAGGAGAAGAAGGGTGGAGCTACCTCCCCCCCCCCCCCCCCCCGCCGAAGGAACCAAGACTCTTCGATACAAAATGTGGGAGAACGAACTCGGATCCAGAATGTGGTGGTAGAAGTAACTTTGATACGAAGTGTTGGTGAAAAGAGTTTGACAAAAGGAGCGAAGCGACCATGACCTAGCAGTTGCAGACATAAGTATCAGTCGAAGTGAAAAGTACGAGTAAGAGCCACACACCATAGAGTTATGGCAGTACGGTCAGCACTAAGACCGATGCAAGCGAGATGATGAGCCCAAGTCTAAACTGTAAGGTATGTGCTCATTTCCCCGGTCCTAGAAATATTCGAAATCTAATATCGCTGGTCATATCTCCCCGAGATAAAATATTAAATGAAAATCGATAATAATTGAAAGTTGATATTGTTGAAATTAGTGCTTTTGATAAATTGATGTTGTTAATAAATGATATTGTTTAAGTTTTAAATAGGCTAGTCTTTTTTTAATGATTAATGAATTCTTTTCAGGACTTACACAAAAGGTAAAAATAATTGGAGGGTTTTTGCTTAAACACAACGCTTTATTTCATATTTTCCACGTCCCACATTTGGTTACCGTGACGCTTTTGTGTAAGTCATAAATTTAAAGGAAAATTTTAATGAAAAATACTGAGGTGAATAAAAATAATTTAAATAAAGAAATGAATGAAAATTTTTGGGGAGCATATGTTGACCAGATATTTTGCATTGGTAAAAAAAAAAAAATATGCACAATCACTTTGAAAATGAAAAATCTTTTGAATAGATTATAATTGAAAATAATGTGTGAAAAATTTATGATATGTTAAGAATATTTGGTTGCATGAAGTATTTTATTTGCAGTATATTTTTAAGTGTATTAATGTGTTTAGATTAAGTTAGAAAATTTTGGAAGGGAAACTTGTTGTTGTAAATGCCTAAAAGGAATACACGAAATTCGAGACGTCAAATGTCTCCCGATAGGTCACAAATAAGAATAAGTGAAAATCAGAGAACAAGAATGGAAAACTTTAATTTAATAAATCTGTTACCTCTGTTTAATGGAAAAGATAATGAGGACATTGAATTTTTTTTTACGCAGTTCGAAAATATCGCAGGTATGGCCGAGTGGTCAGAAGAGAATAAAGTTATAATGTTAAAAACTAGATTGAAGGAAAAAGCGTTAGAATTTCTGACAAAAAAAAGGGAATTGCAGAATGCAAACAACATGGGAGAAGTTAAACAAATTTTGATTAAACAATTTAAGCCATCTGTAACTATGCTTCAAAAGCAAATAAATTTAAATAAAATTAGAATGACGCCAGGTATGAAAGTTGCTGAGCTAGCGTTAAATATTTCTAATGCAACAAATGATTTTGTAGGAAATAACTCAACTAATGAAATGTTTGAAATTAAAAATAATATCATGTTAGTTAAATTTTTAGAAACTTTAAGAGGAGATATTGCATTTGAAATAAAGAAAATAAATATTACTAATTTTGATAAAGAAGTTGAATTCGCAGAAAATTTGGAGAAAATTATGGAGGAGGAGTGTGACCGTTCGGAAATCAATGCAGTGTATCGCAAGGAGAATAATGCTAGAAAAGTTAATGGTAATCAACGGGGAATACAGGAAAAATCACAAAATGAAAATGTATATTGCATAGGATGCGGGAAAAGAGGTCATTATTTTTCTACGTGTTGGCATAATCAAAACGGACAAAATTATTATGGAGAAAATAAATATGGGAGTCAAAATTTAAAAAATAGACCAAAGTCCCAATCGAAAGAAGAAAAAGTGCAAACGCGAAATGAGGTTTTGAATTTAAATGAAAACGCAAATGAAATGCAAAATGATAAAAGGGAGGTTCGCACGCGAAGCCCAGGTCCCAATTTACAGTTAAATATAATTGAAGTAAATCAACATAATGAAAATGAAAGTAAAAATGACAATAAAAATATAAATAATATTGAAAGCATGCAAAAATTCACCCATGTTCCTTGCCCGAGAGATTTGGTGCTTGAGACTATTGTCGAGTCGTTGGCACGGCCCGGATGGGTTCGCTTCGATGCCAATTTTGTTAAAACTCTAAAAAGTGAGGCAAATATTAATAAAAATAAAATTAAGGAAAATACAGGAGTTAAAGAAATTAAAAAAAATGAAAATGAGGCGTGCAATGCAAAAATAAATTTAAATGATGAGCACAAAAATGAAGTTAACTCAAAATCGACTCAGATCGAGAATAAAAAGTTTGATAAAATTAATGAAACCAGTTGTAAAGTTTCACAAATTGATTCACAAAATATTAAAGGTAGCCATGTTAATGACTGTACTTCTTTAAATAATGAAAATAATAAAAATATTGATACAGAAAATAATTTTAAAATTGTTACGAAGTCGAAAAATCCATTTGTCACACATGATGAAGTTAAAAGTATATTTGAATTTAATGGAAATAATAAAAATGAGTATTATGACAGTAAAAAAATTGCACAGGTCGATGAGGCCAATTTTCCTAAAAATGAAAAGGATAATGATTTTGCTAAAAAAAAATGTGGTAATGAAGAGTCAAATCTTGACGACGAAGTCTATGTCACGCTCACACGCAGGATAGCTTTGCAACAAGGTCAGTTGATTGCAGAACAATTCGACATAAGTCAGGAAATTCCGGATAAGGAGGTTATCTTTATCCCCACAAAACACGCAAAATTACTCTTTCCATTTGGTGCAATTCGAACTGAAATAAAAAATAACAAAATTCATATTGTAATTAGTAATCAAAAGAAGGTTAAAATTACGTTAAATCAAAATATGCGAGTAGGAGTGATTAAAAATTTCAAAACAATTACTAATGAAGAAATGCAAATCGGAGATACCGTATTTTTGAAAGAGGAAAATAAACCAAATATGTTTCAAGATAGATTTCAAGGACCGTTTCGAATAATTGAAATTGGAAAAGCAAATATATTGACCATTAGAAATAAATATAACATGAAAGATGAACCAATTAAAATTCACGCTACCCAATGTTATATCAAACAAAATGTACAAAGTGCGGAAGAATTGATGGAAAAATATGATATGGACAGTGAAATCGATGATATTCACGCAAAAAAATGTCATATAGCACAAAAGTTACAAAGTGAAAATAAATATAACGGTAACGGTGAAATAATTGAGATTCAATCAAAAAATTGCTATTCTGTACAAAGTGTACATATTGAAAATGTTCAAGATTTGAATGAAAATATTCAGCATGGAAGCGAAAATACGGATATCAAAATTATGCAAAATCAAAAAGGTGATAAAAATTTTGAAAATATTGATCATGAAATTATGCAAAATGAAAATGTTAAAATTCAAAGGGTACAAAATGCAAATGAAAGTAAAAGGTTTGAAGAAATGCAAAGTCAAAATCAAAATCATAATGATAAAAATACTCAAATTGTTAATTTTCAAGAAAAACAGAATGAAATTCTTAATTTTCAACAAATTCAAAATGAAAATGTAAATAGAAATCATGATAATGATAAGGAAAATTCTCTTGAAAATAAAATAATGGATGAGTTGAATGATGAAAATAATAATTTTCAACAAACACAAAATTCAAATGTTTGTAAAAATGTTCAAAATGGAAATAATAAAATAATAAGGAATGCTAATCACAATGATAATGAAGGTAATGATATTCTAAAAGTAGATTCAGAAATAATTGAAAGTCAAACCAAATATAAAGAGTATGTTAGGCAAAAATTAAAGTTACTAAATGAAATACATATTTATAACACAAATGAGATTGAATGTAATATTCATGAACATGGGGAGAGAAAGCCGGGTCAAAATTGTTTCAAGAAATCAAGAAATTTTAAAAATTCAAATTTTGCTGATGATTGGTACCTGAAGAATTGTAAAATGAGAAAGAGATAAGAATAACAAATCAAAAATGAATTAAAGGAAAAATGATATGGAATGGAAAAATTTTTCAAAAATGAAAAAATGGATAATGATATGAATTTAAAAAAAAAAAAAAGGCAATAAGGAAAGAATTGTTTAAGAATGGAAATGGTCTGAATTTTTAAGGAAAAAATGAATAATCATTGAATGATTTAAAAATGAACAGGGTATGAATGTTACAAAAATTGATAATAAGTGTACAAGTGGTTCTTGTTCAAAATAATATTATATATAATTTATAATGTTAACTCAAATGTACATGTGATCAAAAATTTATGCAGAGATTAATTTATGCAAATAAATCTACAAAATGAAAGGTAAAATCAAAATATGTTACCTAAGTGGGTAGATATATGGTCTGGAGACAAATCCAGGCAAGGGCAGTGCTGTGCAGGCAGTCCAGTCAAATACTTCATTGTCAGGACAAGATAGGGTGGAAGGCAAGTCCATTCATTTCAGTTTGTCTGCAGGTTGTGTTCAAAGGCAATCAAAAAATCTTAAGTCTCTTGAGGGAGAGTCTTGAAGCTTAAAAATTGAATGACAGATTTAAGTTAAGTGAAAAAATAAGTAATGAGCTGAAAGTGAAAATGTTAGAGATTATCCATAGATGATATAAATTTTATGTCAAAAACTAAATAAAGGCATAAATAATTGACAATTTTAAATAAATTTGAATTTAAAATGTTAAATTATGAACAGCTAAAGTAGCTGTAAATTGCCCGTTGCAATAAGGCAACCGAGGACACGATATCTCGTGTAGGAATGTTCAAATGTGAAAAATGCATTGAAAATGATTAAGTAAATAAATGTTTCAGGAAGAATATAATTGTATAGGCAATTTAAATAACTAAATTAATCCTAAAGTGATAGGATAAATGAATTAAATTTAGTTAAAATTTTGTTTACGGAATAAATTTTTCATAAATATATAAATTGTATAGGCAATTTAAGTAACTAAATTAATCCTAAAATGAAAGGAAAAATGTAAATAAATTTAGTTAAAATTTTGTTTAGTGAATATATGAATAATTGCCCAGAAGGTGTTAAAAAAGGGTTGAAATAAAAAAATAAATAATAAGTGAAGAATTTTGAGTGCGAAATAAAGCATTTTTGTTGTTTATTTACAACATAAGGAAAGGTTACGATAATCATGTGTGTATAAATAAATTATGGATATGAAAATAAAATGTAAATAAATATAGTAATGAAAATAAAATGTAGGTATTGTTGAGGAAAATTGTACGATAATAAATAAATGTGAGATACATATATAATGAATATGTTAAATAATAGGGCACTCAGATGTCAGTGGGGAATGTAAATAAAAACATTAAAGTTATCGATGAGATACTGCAGCATTTGAAGTGTGTGTAAACAAACGGCACACACACAATCTACGTAAATAGATATATATACTCTGTTATTAATGTCACATAAATTGTGTTTAGGTATTTGTAAATATTAAATTGTGTGAAAAAGATATTCTGAATAAGGTGTGGAGAAATGTTATTATAAATAAAATAAATTAGGATGAAATAAATGTCATATATGATAAATACATAAATGATAATATGTATTACGGCGATAAAGGGGTTAGCCGCAGTTAATAAAATGTCAAAATAAATAATTAGATAATAATGTGTGAGATAGAATGATAAACAATCGCGCATATAAATGGTTATAAATGTCAGGTATTCAAAGTTATAAGGATTAAAATAAATTGAAATACATAAATATGATAAATTTTATAGAGTAAATAAAAAAAAAAAAAATTATACGGTGAGTAAATAAGTCCGCGTTCAAAAAGGATATATAAATAATAAATGAAAAGGATTTCAATTGTTAAAAATATAATATCAAAATTTGCAATTAGGTAAATAAAGGGTTTTTTAGACAAGAAAATAAAGTCTTAAGTGTGTTTAAAAAGATGAAATAATTTTATATAAAATATAAAAATTATGAAAGTATTAAGCAAGGAGTTAAAATAAATAAAATTTAAACAAACTATATCAAAAACTTTAAAAGTTTAAAATTAAATTTAAAAATTAAAAAAAAATTTAAATTTCAAAAAAAAAAAAAAAAACTTTTCAATTTTTTTTTTTTTAACTTCAAAGTCTTATGAAAGGCATGGAGAAAACAAAATTAAATAAGAGAGAATATCAACATCAAATGGAAAGGTAAAATTTAAATAATAAATAATATAATGTTAAATTTTACATGAAGTCAGTATATAGAAGGTACCATTAAGATGATTTTGATAATAATACAAGCCACCTCAAAGGAACCTAATAAATAATATTTAAAGAAGGGAGCTTTTTTAAGTTCAGTTTAAAAAAAAAAAAAAGAGAGAGTTATAAAAGGCAAATGATGTACAAGTCCATCTGCAGCATGCAAGTATAATGGTTCAATAGCAGATAGGAATAAATAATATAATTAAATTGATGAACAGGTTTATATTTAAAAAGAATAAGTCGACGTTTATAGAACACGTCGAGTGGTGAATGAAAATATGTACAATACTTGGGTACAGGCTTTTGAAGAGCGCCATTGCAGTTGTCATCTTAAGTGAGACGAAATTCGCGCACCACGTTGTCCATTTCAACGTCTTCAAACTACATTGCTTTGTCATAGCAAGAGGAGTTGAGTTGGGGCGTTACTGCTAATCACCGTTCAAAAAAGCGATTAAAATAGATAGGAATCATTGTCGAGGGTCTCTTTTGCAGACCGGTCAGTTTTCCATGTTGTGCGCAAGGAATAGTTGAAAGCAGTTTCCGGTATCGCACTCTCGATGGAGAGGAGAGTCTTTTAAGAAGGGGTTCTTCTAATGGCCTTTTCAAAGTAATCAATCAGTACCTGTCACAAATCAGGGGTTGTTGTTGTTTGTTGACATTCTGGGACAAGATGGCCTATTAAAGGGAAATGTCTAAATGTGTCATTCCCAGTGGAAAAGTTAAAGTTACTGACTTATGTGAAAACTATAGTTTAATGGCCAATGTAAAAAAAATATATATATGTGATTGTATTAATATGTATGTACCAGTATCAAGGTTCTGCAAAAATGTTATATATGTGATAAAGTTATCAATTTTAGAAAAATATTTGATGAAGTAGGTAAAGAATTGTGTTCAAAAAAATAATATTGTGTGATTTGTAAAAAAAAAAAAAAAAAAGTGTTTAATGATGTTAATAATATAAGAGAAGATAGTAGTGTGTGACATTTCAAAGTGAATGTGCATATGTTTAAAAGTCTTTTTAAATACTCAAAATTTAATTTAGCTTCAATTGAAAGCTGGACCTGGTAAAGTTCATGAGTACGTAACTTATGTTTATTTTGTGTATATTATGTGTGCAAAAAAACTTATCTGTTACAGCAAGACTGTTGAACTTTTCTGGACGGACGTTGTCCAAAAGAAAGTGAAAAATGCCAATTACAGAGTTGCAAGTGCATCGAACTTTTGTTTCGAACTCTGATGGTTTAAAAAAATTTTTTTTGTTCTTTTTTTTCTGTTTGTGGGGAGATATGTGAGGCCAGAATATGTCCTCACATGAGGCATGTTTATTGCAGTATTTATGGTGGCCAGAACACCGAACAAAGCGTGCAGACTGGCTGGCACCGAACTTTACAACAACTTGAACTTTTAGGTCAAATACAATAAATTTGAGTGTCCCATGCCAAAGGGGGCTGAAAGAGCCCTTGATAAATGCCAAGTGATGCCATTGGGTTCAGAAGAACCAATGAGCAGCAAGGAGAAGAAGGGTGGAGCTACCTTCCCCCCCCCCCCCCGCCGAAGGAACCAAGACTCTTCGATACAAAATGTTGTAGAACGAACTCGGATCCAGAATGTGGTGGTAGAAGTAACTTTGATACGAAGTGTTGGTGAAAAGAGTTTGACAAAAGGAGCGAAGCGACCATGACCTAGCAGTTGCAGACATAAGTATCAGTCGAAGTGAAAAGTACGAGTAAGAGCCACACACCATAGAGTTATGGCAGTACGGTCAGCACTAAGACCGATGCAAGCGAGATGATGAGCCCAAGTCTAAACTGTAAGGTATGTGCTCATTTCCCCGGTCCTAGACAATTTAGAAATCTAATATCGCTGGTCATATCTCCCCGAGATAAAATATTAAATGAAAATTGATAATAATTGAAAGTTGATATTGTTGAAATTAGTGCTTTTGATAAATTGATGTTGTTAATAAATGATATTATTTAAGTTTTAAATAGGCTAGTCTTTTTTTAATGATTAATGAATTCTTTTCAGGACTTACACAAAAGGTAAAAATAATTGGAGGGTTTTTGCTTAAACACAACGCTTTATTTCATATTTTCCACGTCCCACAGGTCCAACTTCAGTAAAGAAAGCTCCAATTTCATTATCATTTAAATTTTTCCCATACACTGCATCTAACTTACAACGTTTAACAGGTCAGGTGCTATCGTAAAGAACTCCTGTCTCATCGATGAGTAGAACAGCTCATTTACAAACTTGCTAGACAATATTGAAACAATTTCCGTTCCTTCTAAATTTGATGTGGTCCGTACAAACAATTCCTGTAAAAGTCATTTTTAATTGACTTTCAAATTCAAATTTTGAGTGAACAAATTTCATTATACTGGTTTGAAGAAAACGCGCATTTGTATAATTTCAATTTATCTCTCAACAAAAAAGATCAATCATGCATAAAGCATTGATTATAAAACACTTTCCAACTGCTATGCAATTTTATTTAAACATCTCTAAAATGCAACACATTCAGCGATGATATTTTTAAAATTATCACAATCCTACAATTTAATATATTTGAAAATTTTATCAAAGTAAATTAGCTTTATTCAAATAACGTCATCGAAATATAAATCGGCTGGCTTTCTATATAAAAGCAGAAATTTCATTCATAAACCTTTTTTCATTCTTTTCATTCAGCGGCAATATTTTTAAAATTATCACAATACTACAATAATTTATTTTACTTATAAATTTAAAATCATGGAGGTAAAATTACTGTATAACTCCATGCTTAAATCTTCATCGAAAAAGGAAATAGAATCGTCTGCTTCTCTATGTAAAATCAATGAATGTTTCATTCATAGCAGCTATATTGCAGACTCCAGACCTAGATAATTTTGCGTTAAAGAAATGCAGCAGTATTTATACAACTCATATTGATCTGTTTACATTCCCCATACGTGAAAATCAGGCTTTGTTGTAGAAATAATCAAAGTTTGATGATCATTTAAACTCACAAATATTGTAACTGCGTTGTCGCAGAATATAGATGCACAAAAAAAAAATCAAAAATAAAGCGGTTTTAGGACGGATGCAACACTAAATATAAATTAAAAAGAACTTTAAAAATCACGATTTTGATACAATATGGATGTCATATTTGATTTTGAAGTGAGTCACGCGATATCTTCATATGATACGGGTGTAATTATTATTTTAATTTTTATTTTAAAAACTACCAAATATATTTTGCTTAAATTTTTTTTATATTTTTTATGGGATAATTTGTATATTTCCTCAAACTTTCGAAGCAATTTGCGGATTTTGAATTCGCTTAAAAATGTTTGAAAATTAGGTCCCATAGAGTTCAGTGTATTTCATTTTTTCAACCAGGGTTCAATTCAAAACTGATTGGGTGATATTACTCATTTACATTCTCTTAGTTCCCACAGACCGTCTGAATATCATACTAAAACTTCATTTTTATGGCAATTATCGTACTAACGGACAGACAGACAAACGAACAGACAGAATTAACAAAGTCATAAACACTTTTCAACTATGTTGTAAAGTGTTAATAACCCCCCAGAAAACTCAATAGTGCAAAAAATATATAATTGAATAAACAATTTTTTGATTGTGAATATCTTCAGACTGGTGAACATCTTGAGACTTGTTAATATCTTCAAAAATCTGGTACTTCAACAAATGCAACTTCCATACAGCTTGCTGCTGTATGAACAAGTTGAATATTTCTGCAATACCGTAACTATCATCCATATAAAATTAAATATCGGAATTAAGGAAATTACAATCCCCATGTGCATTCAAAAAAGCTATCTACTTTTAAAAAAGTATTTATATCATAAATTACTCCCAAGCAAACAATTAGGAAAATTAATTTATCAAGTCATTAATCAGAACAGAATTATACCCGATAAGCAAAATTAGCAGAAAAAAAGAAGACAAATTGTACAAGGCATAGAAAAAAATAACTTTCGCGGAGAGAAAATTTGAATACAAACCATTAATTATTCAACCACTTGCCGGATGCTAGAATATAAGTAGAGTCTATCAGTGCCCGTTTATATGAGCATATAAACAGGGCTGTCCTAAAGAAAATTACTGAGAGTATGCGGAGTTGTCGCATTTAAAGAGTTTTGACATTTCGGGGTTACAAGAGGTGGAGCCCCTGCTGGGGGGGGTGAAAGGGGGGCGCTGCTTCTCTTGAAAATTTTTGAATCATTTAGGCCATATAATTGCCATTTTAAGCCATAAATCACTTGTGTCACAATATTAAGAGCTTAATGCTTAACTGGACATATATTAATATATATATTTATAATATTTATTTATGTATATATATATATATATATATATATATATATATATATATATATATATATATATACCACAGAATAAAATACAATACAGCAAATCATCAATCAAATGGATAAAATATAATACAGCAAATCATCAATCAAATGGATAAAAAATACAAAACACAAGCTATCAAGTTACAGGAAATCAACAAAATTAAAAGGTATGGAAACAAAAAAAGAAAAACTTAAACTAAATTCAACTATCTAACTGGCTTACAAAACAAAAGTAAAAATCAACTAATCCTCAAGCAAATGGAAAAAAGTAAATAAAATAAATATCGAATCAACAAGTCAATGAAAAATATATAATACAAAGGTATGGAATCGAAATAAGTATAACAAACGAAATCAAGCACAAACGCCATACACGTGGACGAGGCTCTAAGCCTAAATCATGAATTGTTAACCTCTACAAAAATCTAATGATGTCCAAGTTTTTTGTAGAAGCAAACAGAAAAATGTATGTTTCTGAAGAAAAAGATAGATTATATCTATAAACTATTTCTACTTGGACGACATACATAAAGAAGGAATAAAAAAGAAAAAATGAATACCTGGAAAAAGCACAGCGTATGTACAATCGAGTCAATACAGGGAACACTGACAGAAGAGACCAGTGTTGCCATTCGTAAAGAAAAAATAAAAACCATTTACTGTTGCCATTCATAAGAATTGAAAAACAGTGAAGCGAAATGTTAAGAAAAAGTATTAATATACAAAAAGAGCTACTAAAAGGAGGGGCAAATAATAGTAGAAGAGAATGTAAAAAAAAAAAAAAAAAAAAAAAAAAAAATGCTGATGTCTGGCAAATATAAGATACTATGTATATATATATATATATACATATATATATATATATATATATATATATATATATATATAATATAGTATATATATACATATATATATATATCTATATTTATCTATATGTATATTATATATATATATATATATATATATATATATATTAATAGATTAACATATATGGATCATTTTGTAACTTGGAATGCCTTCTATTTTGTTTTCTTGTAACTTTTTACACACTTACTCACTTTAATATTACCTACATACATAATTCTCATTTTTTTTAATACCCACTAATATTATGAAAAGTTATTTCCATCATATGGCTACACCAGTTTACACTTTTATTAAAACATTAAGAAAAAAAAACATTTACAACATAGAGAAGCGTGGTTAAAAAATTATAATTACTTCGCTGTCAATTCTTTTACATGTTCACTTTTTAGGCTAATAGCCTGTAGCTGTAGTCGCTTAGTAACTAATATAAAATATTACTAGAAATAAATATTTTGGGCAGGTAGCTTCGTTAGAAGAGGGGGGGGGGGCGATTGAATTGATACCTTACACGGCTAAGGGCTTCTCAAATTTTTGACAACAAAAAGGGAAATTCATTTAAATAGTGTTTGAAAAACAAAGCCCCGTTTCTATTTTCTGGCGCCGACTTCAGGATACCTCCGCGTCGATCATCAGCATTTCGCTGGTTTTTTCAACCATGACTTTGTATATGGTAACGGATTAAAATAAAACGTCTGGTCCGTTTACACTAATAAAAAGTAAATTTGACGTGTGGTGTATGGTTAAACTGCTTTTTAAATCTGTTATTATGGTGTTCATGACACTAAAACCTCGCTCACATTCTGCAGTAGAACACGGAATTGATCGAATGCAAAAAAAATAAGGCTGAACTGTGGTGAAAGTTGCACAGAAACCAGCAAATATAAAACCTTTCTAGAGACCTTGAGAGTACGCGGCGCATACTCGGTATTTTTCAAAATTTCTTGAGAGTACGCGGCGCATACAGCGCGTACCCTTTCGGGACAGCCCTGCATATAAATATTAAAGCCTATCAAAGAGCCAAACAAACTAACACTTTAACTAACACAGAAATTCCGCTACAACTTTTTTAATGCGTTTAATTCTATTTGAAAATGTATGGAACTTAGAGTAGGATATCATCTTAATCGAAAATAGGCTCGGTTCGATTCTTCCCAATAATGTAACTAATATAACTGTGCAAAATTTTTATCGGTCACTGGGGAATAGCTTCTGAAGTATCTGGAAAACTTTTTTTCTTTATTTTTTGTACATTCTAGGATGGAGAAATCTAGTTTACCAGGACTTCCGCAAGGCACTTTCAACTGAAAATCCAGCTTCATTAGGTTCTGTCTAATTATCGATACTATAAGTGTGCAAAGACTGTCTTCTAGGTCACTGAATTACTTTTAGAAGGTATATAAAAGCACAAAGGTGTTAAACTATTAAACTATTATTATATAAATATGTTCTTGGCGTGGAGAGAAAATTATTTCGTAATTTTATACTTACGACAAACCTATCTTGAGTGTTAAAATATATAAGAAAAAACTGTAAGCCTACGCTCAGTTACATAATTTATCTATTAAATACTATTAATTATTAAAAATGAAAATTTATTTGCTATATTAAATGAATGGTTTAAGTTCAACACAACCAATTGCTGCAATTAAAATTCAGAATTATATTGTTGTTTTTTCACGTTTCAGTAAAAGTATATCTACATTGATATTCAAAATTTATTCTGTTAAGATGGAAACCATCTAAATCAATATACCCATAACGGGTTATGAAGACAAAATTAAGTAAATTATATGTTCATAGCTTCCACAGTATATTCAAATTAGCCTTGAAGTGAGATGATATTTTAGAGAATCCCCGATGTCATTTCGCTCCACAAAGGTATCCTTAAATTGAATTCCAGTAATCAAATCATAGCTTGTGGAGAAGTAGTTATTGCGGTTTGAGGCGAGGATAGCTCCAGTCAACTGCAGACTCGAGTTCCACTCGCCACAAACTGTAACAGTCTCAACATTCTGAATGCCAAGTGATGTATCAATGGATTGCATTCTTATTTTACATTTCTATACCTTGTTCTGGAGCGTTTATGTGCATATTTGGTGTTTCTTCCATATTTTTTAAAATTGCAAATCTATTCTTGAGGATTATTTGGTAAGAGTACAAAGATCACCGTGCCAATAAAACACTGTCAAGAAGGGTATTTTTTTTCCTTTTTGTGAAAATATTAATCGCTTGGAATCCCCATAGCTCTTGTGCAGAGGCTAATATACAATCCATCGTGAAATCCCGATGTGATTTACTTCAAGTTAGTCGACCGACTTCTTATTGTGAGACAGTCTGCTCTCACCACAAGCGTCAAGGTCTAGTTTACGACCCCATTAACTCCTTAAATTGGGTTGGAACTTAATTTGACCTCATTCCATTTTGGGCTCAGAGTAAACAACATGATCGTATTCGGTTGGATAATTAAAGCACTATATAATCAAAGATTTTCTACTCCAGAACGTACATGTAAATCTTAGTTGATTTTTCCATGCATGAGTTATAGTTTGAAAATAACTAAGAAACATTTCATTGAATGTCACGAACTGAAATTTTATTATCAAATTCCCACTAGAAATAACAGCATCCATAAACCTGTTTCGTGCATTTTAGGGCTCTTCAGTATTTAATAGCTGACATTTGCAATGACAGCAAAAAAACATTCTATGTTACACAATGATAGCAAAGACTTTGGAAACGCCTCCTTTTGGTGGATTCTATATTTATAGAGATTTCAAATATTTAATAAAAAAATTTTGTTGGAAATATCAAATGTTTCAACTCTAGCATTAAATAATCTAAATCAAGTCACTTAAAGTTTAGTAGTAAATGATGATTTAAAGTTTGCTGCAGACAACTTTAATCCTTGTTGGAAGCCTAGTCACCGGTTTGAATTTTCTTCTGCCTCCATTTATTCCAATTATTCCAAATTATTTGGATTTCATTGAAAATTTTCATATTCCAGTAATCTGGAAAATGATTTGTCAGTGACTCCATATTTCTCCGAGATTTGGCATAACCACCTCTAATTTTTTGTTTCGTCCTGTTTATATTCTTTGCATATTTTTTCTTACTGGTGTTCTTCTTCATATCTCCTAATTTTATTTTATTTTTCAAATTTTCTATTTTTACTTCCTTTACTATACCGGTCTCTGTCGTTTAGACATTTTCCGTTTTCAGGCATAGTTTTATGCTTATTATGGTCGTTCATGTCCAGATTTGTTGCACTAAAGGAGAAAATCCAAATGATTTCCGAAATTTGCGTATGCTGATTTATCTTTATTGCATTTTAAATTGCGAATTAGCATTCCAATAGCATTCTAAAATGTGACTGTATTACCTTCCGCGTCGTCATCCCCATTGAGAATAATCAACAATAAGTTAGACTCAAACGACATCATAATCTCGAATAACAAATACTTAATATGAACGAACACTAAAAATGACAGGCACAAAGATGAAAGCTTCTCCTACGGTAGATGTTGAATCGACAATAAGTCACGAAATCTCCTAGGTGTGTGTGTGGGAATGGCTATATATCACACAAGATAATTGCAGAAGGAGAAAATATGCTTTGCAGCTTTGCAGTGGATATAATCTTGGGACAAATAGTAGATTGTTTCGTGTAAATTGCCGATATTTATTTCTCAAGATATATTTGCATATCAACTGAACTAGTTGATTCGTGGTGCAAAATAAACGAAGATGTCTGCTTGTATATCTGTATTGTCTGTAGCAGAAAATTGAAGCCGTGGTGGACACACAATTTGGTATAGATGTACCTTAGGTCCCCGCACAATACGGCTCGGAAAGATATTTTATAAATCCGAATTAGTTTAAAAGTAATTGAAGTTTTGCTGCTGAAAATAACATTTTCAGCCATTTTGCTAAATGAAATCTATTATTCATTTGCAGACAATAATTTGGATGCAGGTACTTTGATTAAATCGCAGGGGTTTCATTTCGATGAAAAAAGAGCTGATTGCATACTAAGTGGATTTAATTTATGGGTTTTCTAACCTTGCGAATTTATATATATATATATATATACATATATATATGTATATATATATATATATATATATATATATATATATATATATATATATATATATATATATATATATATATATTTACATATATATATATATATATATATATATATATATATTTACATATATATATATATATATATATATATATATATATATATATATATATATATATATATATATATATATATATATATATTGATTTATGGATATTTGTTGATATGCCTGGAGGAAATAAAATTTACCTGAATAGATTACCTTATTTACTTATTAAATCATTTCACTTTTGCTAGTTAATAATTTGTTGTTTACGTAACTTAGTCAGAATCACAGTATAAAGGTTATCAATTTAGTATAATGGAAACACTTCTGAAGTAGGAATTCATTATGATATTTCGAGTAAAAAGAAATGACGCAAAAATCTTTTTGAGAAATATCTAAAAATAGCATTGAAATATGAGCTTCCAAACACTTTTTAAGTACTTTAAAATTGAAGTTTTTGTTTCTATAAATTATCTTGAACTTAGTATACAATGTTGATACTATTTTTAAAAAGTAATCGTGCAGGCAAATATTTTAGCGTAGCTTTGGTTTGCAGAAGGAAATTTCCGTTTTTCTCGAATTGCAATTGAGTAAAATTAAAATAGCTGTAAATCTGTTTCTTATACAGACAAAAATGAAAATTTAACAAAACTCGAAAAGTAAAATTTTGAATTTTAATATTATAGTACAAGTTAAAATTCGGCATTTTGGCCGAAATAACTGTGTTTTGGAAGTATACGAATACTTTAAAATTGTAAAAACGTCAAAGTTCTGAAAGACAAATAAAAAATGCAAATAGTAAACTCCAAATGAAAAAAAAGAAACTCTCTCCAGAAAAGTTAAATAAAATAACATTATTTTCACACATACATTTTCTTGTGAAATCATCAAAATTTTGAAAATATTAATGAAAAACATGTTTTTCAATAAATCGCAAACATCTCAAGAAATCAAAATTGTAACTTGAAGAACACAAAAAGCAGTTTCTGGAATCAGAACAATAATAAAACGAGAACATTTCGTATCCCTGTCGGTTGAGAACAAAAGACCATTTCCAGGACAGTAGAGACGCAAAGGGATAAAAAGGCGGAACGCTATTATATCTTTATGATTCGTACAAAACATTACAAGAATATATTTCCTCACCATTTGTAATATTCTTAAATCAGAAAGCTTAGAAGTGATGCCATATTCCGTTGAAAGAGATATCTTAGGAAATACTTTTAATGGTGTTTTCCATTTTCCTCTTGCTTTTTTCGTTGGAATGTTGTAAAAAAGTGTAAAACGTCTCAAAAATTTGATCTTATAATGTAAAACATCAAAATTTATTTTTTTTATCACTTTTTCACGTCTCAAGTACATGTTTTTGAGTTTTATAGAGTATATTGTTTTTTACATAAATAAGAAAATATATTTTACTCCTTGAATATAAAATAAGACAGCTACGGTTCGGGTGTAGAATGCCATTTTAAAATACCCACTTTGCTTTTCAAGTACAACTTTAAATTTATAAAAATTATATTATAGCTCACATGTGAGCAAAGCGTTTGAGCATCAAACATTAAACATGAGAAAGCGAAAACATAATGAGATGAAATATAAAAATTGATGAAATTGTTGTTCATTTTAAAATCTAATAAAAATATTTCATTAACAATAGCATAAAAAGTTAATTAAATACATCAACCTATTTCAAAGGCATGAAAAGGCTTACTTCTTCAGGATATAGACTGCCCTAGTAAAAGACAAGAACGCGTCTATCAATAAATATCACGTGATAGATCACGTGATATCAATAGATATCACGTGACCCAGAAAAGGAATCTTTGCCATACTAGGATTTGAAGAAAACTAGTAAGAAGAAAAAGAACGGCATAAAAATTCAAAACACTTTAACAGTAAGTAAAACGGCGAGCCTAAGTGCGAACCTAATAGTCCTATGATAAAATAAGTAGGGAAACAAGAAGTGTCGAGAGATACTGAAATACCAAAATCAGCAAATAAAAGAAATGATGAATAAAATTATTCGAAAAATGCGTGTGAATATATAATTATAAATAAATTGAAGGAAACAAGCTATTTCAGAAACTAAATGGTCTAACTTCATCAAAAACTTTAAAAAAAACATCTGTTCAAATTACTATGACGTAGTAATTATATCTTTTCTATTTCGTAGACATTTTGTAATGACACTTCAAAATTTAACAAAGAAAAATAAACTTTATTACAAATAACTAAATTCAACATTTTAAACATAAAACTAGGCTTTAAAGCCTTCATTGCGCATTCATACATATATGTTCGCTTTGTAAAACAGCAGTAAAACATTTACATAGAAAACGATATCGCATTTAATATATTAATTGCATACGCTCCAAGACATTTTGTAATCAGGTTTCAAAATTTAACGAAGAAAAATTAACTTTATTACAAATATCTAAATTAAACTTTTGATTATAAAACTAGGCTTTAAAACCTTCATTGCGCATTCTTGCATATACATGTTCGCTTTGTTAAACAGCAGTAAAGCATTTACGTAGATAAGAGATCGCATTTCATGTATCCATTGCATACGCTCCAAGACATTTTGTATTGACACTACAAAATTTAACAAAAAAAAGTAAACTTCATTACGAACATCTAAATTAAACGTTTTATTACAAAACTAGGTTTTAAAGCCTTCATTGCGCATTCGTGCATATATATTCGCTTTGTAAAATAGCAGTAAAACATTTTCGTAGAAAAGAGATCGCATTTCATGTATTAATTACATACGCTCCAAGACATTTTGTAATGACACTACAAAATTTAACAAAGAAATATAAACTTTATTGCAAATGTCTAAATTAAACTTTTGATTATAAAACTAGGCTTTAAAGCTTTCATTGCGCATTCTTGCATATATGTTCGCTTTGTAAAACCGTAGTAAAACATTTACATAGAAAAAGAGATCGCATTTAATGTATTAATTGGTATACGCTTCAAAATATGTGGAAGTAACTTCCTTAAAATAATATTAATTTCAAAAAATTTACACTAAGGATTAATTTAGCGCTGTGAAAGGTTAAAAGGAGTAAATTTTTATTGGGCGAAATATGAATTTATAAATCTACTACGGATATTTTAAGGTTCTTCTTTTAGGAAAGGCACGATGATCCCACACCGATGAACACACCAATGATCCCACAACTGCACATCAATTTGACATTAGATGGTGGGGAATGCCGCGTCCACTTCGACAATAAGAGATCGCAATTATTCCCCAGTAGCTCAGCGGTAGAGCGTCGACTGGTAAGTACGAAGATCCGTGGTTCGATTCCCTCCCCCCCCCCCTTATATCAAGGCCCCCCATTTTGGGACCGAATTTGAGCTTTCTAGCTGCTCCAGTTTTCGAGTTCCAAACACTTACCTTATTTTTCCCGTTCGTTCGTTGTAATTGCTTTATACCCTTAGGGCGAATTTGAAGGCTTGGGTAATAATAACAATAAAACAAGAAAGATCAGTCATGATAAAAGCATTGTGTATGAAGCACTTTACAACTGAAATGCAATTTTATTTAATTAATTGTCACAAGTGCTACAGTAATTTGTGATACTTGAAAAATTTTAAACTTCATCGAAAAATAAAATGCTAATTAAACAAATTGAATTTTATTCAGATGACGTAATCGAAATATGAATCATCTGCTTCTCTAGGTAAATTCAATAAAATCAATATTTCATTCATATCACTTATATTCCAGACACCAGAGTATATACTATTGCGTGGAAAATTATTCAGAAATCCTTATACAACTCACCTTATAATAGCTGGATTGGTTTACATTCTGCATACTATATTATAGCATTAAATTTTGGCTTCGCTGTAGGAATAATCAAAGTTTAGTGAAAATTTAAAATCCAAAATATTGTAATTGCGTTAACACAGAATTTAGATACACAGATAATAGGCAAAAATAAAACGGTTTTATGACGTATACAACACTAAATATAAATTTAAAGATCTTCAAACATCACGATTTCTACACACTGGAAAGGAAATGGATGACGTATTTTATTTTGTAATGAGTCATGTGATTCTTCATATATCAGCCGTGTAATTATTATTTCAATTTTTATTTAAAAAAACTAGCAAACATATTCTGCTGAAAATGTTTTTACACATTTTATATGATAATTGGAATATTTCCTAAAATTTTAAAAATAATTTGTGTATTTTAACTTCGCTTAAAAAATACTTGAAAAATTAAGTCTCAAAGGGTTCAGTGTATTTTATTTCTTCTATCCATGTTAAATCCGAAATTAATTGGGTGATATTATTAATTTTCATTCCCATATATTCCACAAACCGTCTCAACAACATACGAAAATTTCATTTTGACAAAGTCATTTTTACGGCAGTTATCATGCGAACGGACAGACAGACAGACAGACAGACAGACAGAATGAATGAATCAAGTCCTAAACACTTTTCAACTATGTTGAAAAGTGTTAATACAATTAGAAATCTAAAGCATATTTTGAACTAAACGTTTTAAAACAAGTAATTAACTTTTAAGTATGGTGGTTGCATTAGAATGCACTTTTTGCAATGAAAGTGTTTTAGAATAAGACGTTAGCCTTATTTTTATAAAATATTCAATAATTTGTTTGATCATTTGTGAATCATGGAGGTATTTGCACCCTATTTTATTTATTGAAACTTATTCTTTCATTTGCAATATATGCATTGACTATACGTGCAATAGAATAGCTTAAATGTAGATAAATAGCTTAATACCTTAAGAATCACCATTTTTATGTCAAAGAATGATGCGATATCAGTATTTTAATGCTAAAATGTAATATATCACGTTGCTTCCTTTGCGTTGCATTGTATTTGATCTGATGTCTTGAGCCCTCGTCTGGCATCTATCAAATCAATTAGGCTTAGAACAAGCAGTACACAATTTCTCACTTTAATTAATATATATTTAATCAATTATAATAATCAGCGAGAAATGTGTTCTATTGCGCACTAGAGGTGTATACTAAACAACTCAAGAAGAAATGCAAATAGTACCATAAAATTATTTACTTAGAAAGCTTAAAATAATCTGGAACTTTGTAAAATTTTTTGTAATTTGCATGATTAGAAAGTGAGTTATTCAAAATTAAATATTTAAATTGAATTATTCTGAATGGAAAATATGCTGCATTAAAACGCAGACGATTTTCGCAACTCCGAAAAAGTTCAAGTACGGTATGCATTCACTCCAGTTGTATTATAGAGCTCAGCGGGTATTATATCCTACCCAATAACCCAAAGAAATTCTGTTATGTTCTTCATTTCCAAATCAACGGGTTATAATTATTATTAGTTAGTAAATGCATATTTGGAAACATATGAATAACGACATGGACAAATTTCGACGGCAGTAGATTTAGCAATGTTTCAAATTTAGGTGTCAAAAAGTTTAGTTTATTTTGTCTAATAGTTTTAGATATATAGAAGAATTATATGCTCCATCATTTTGAGGTTTGCTGAACTCTTACAACAGGTGATCCGCCATTGATATATATTTTTGTCTAATAGTTCCAATAGTTATAATGGTAAAATATCCGCAGTTTTAAGTGTATAGAAAATTAAAATTTTAAAATTAAAGTTGATTCTCAACTTAGTTCTGGAACGTGCCATTTCGACTTTATGTAGTGGAAAGTATTGTACTCTGGGACTATATATACCTTGGACTTACATTTATTATAGCCCAATCTATAGAGTTATACAAAAACTAATGAGTGTATTCTATACATGTGTCACTAGAGATCACAATAAAGATGGTTTAATTCATTGAAGCTGTACTGTCTATCAGATATTTATTAAAAACGGAATTAGTCATACAAAATGAGTTTTAAAGCTACTACTTTTCACAATATAATTTTACATGTATTATTTCGGTAAATATGAAAGTCATGGATAATACAGTATTATTTTAGCAACGGAAACATTCATACAAATCAAATTAGACCTACCCACTAGGACTAGGTGTAATATACCCAGGTGCAATATACCCAAGGTACAACACAGGTGATGTACTTCGGTCTTAAAAGCTGTTTTTAAACGTTTAAAAATACATAGAAAAAATAAAATAACAGCTTTGAAAAGTTATGTGTAATGCACAACATCTCATATAGTATTCATAGCAACAAATATAATTACTGTTTCTCGTATTGAAATCGAATTGAAAATTGAAACGTCCAAAATGGTCCGAAGTACAACACTTTTAACTATATTAAACCACGCATTAAATATTTAATGCGAACATTTTTCTATTTATAGAAATGTAAATACGAATTATGATCCTAGATGATATTAGACAGTGATTTCATCAGTCGTTTTCTTTATCCAGATTAAACAGTCATTTTTGTATGAACTACTAAAAACAGTGATTTTTCATTTTCAATTCCAGGACAAATTCGTTGGCAATAGCTGCTAGATTTGATTTTAATATTACGTTTTTGATTGAAAAATTTACCAAGTGAAAGTTGTCGTCCGTGTGTTTTATATTTGTATATTCCCATAATTGCTATTCATCGATCTTATGTTTGAGATTGTGTTGTATATTAGATATTTTAATAGATACACACATACAGACACACACACATATATATATACATATATTTATATATACACTGATGGACAATTGTTAAGGACGGATGACACTATCACCCATAGCAACCACAAAATAAAAGGAAGCAAAATGTGAAAAATTTGAATAAGTGCGGGATACAGTAAGAAGAGGTGTGCGTATGCAAATTTTTCATTTCCACGCGTGTTCGTTACGTGATAGCGCTGATAAGAGATTTAAAGGATTTGACGCGTGTGGACAGTTGTTGTTCCAAGTGAAAGTTTTATAGGAAATATTTAATTGACGAACTTGAAATTTTTGGTATATCTTCCCGATATCACCTAGATCACCGATATTACTTAGATCCCGATATCACTTAGATCACGACATCACCTACAGCGTTGTTTTATGGCTGTGGCAAGTATTTAAAACAACTGGAATGTGTATCAAGAGTCACGGGAGAGGTCGTGTTAAAAGTACGACGCCTGAAGGAGACAGATACATTGTCCTATCGGCAAAAAGGGACCAGTGCACCACAGCTCAGCAGGTGACAAATCAGTTTCTTGCTATCACAGGACAGGGGATCTCCCGAAAAACTGTAGCCAGAAGTTTGGGAGATGGAGGACTATACGCCCATCAGACCTGCTGTATGTGTCCCAATGTCTAGACTGCACCATGCCGCACGTTTGCATTGGTGTCATGAGTATCGCAATTGGATCGAACAGGACTGGGCTTGCGTACTATTCTCAGATGAGAGTAGGTTCAGTCTGTCATCGAATTGTAGACGCCAACTGATCTGGCGTGAGAGTGGTACTGCTTATCGTCCAGAAAATATTAAGAAAAGGGACCGATATCCGACATGCAGTATCATGGTACGGGTCGGCATCATGATCAATGGCCGCACGTCCCCACATGTGTTTGCAATTGGAACTATGACCGGCCAATAATATATTGATGAAGTTCTACTGCCTCATGGCCGCCTTTTCCGTGGTGCTGTTGGGGATAAATTTGTTTTCATGGACGACAATGCACATGGCATCGAACACTCACTGTTCAGAATTGTCTAATCAGCGAGGGTATTCAATGTCTCGTATGGCCAGCACGTTCTCCGTATCTAAACCCCATTGAAAATGTTTGGAATGCTTTGAGGAGGCGACTTGCTGGTCGAAAATATCCTCCAACAAACAAGAACACCCTCATCCGTGCACTGACAGAGGAGTAGGATAACTTGCCTGAACAGCTTCTGGATAATGTTGTGCAAAGTATGACACTACGTGTGGAATGTTGCATCGCACTCCACGGTGGACATATCCCGTACTGATACCTTTCTCAATGGTGCCTGCGGTCGTTCATGTGCATTTTTCCATTTCTCCGTACACAGCATCAAATGAACAGTTTATTCTTTCAGATATTTCAAAACCTTCTGTATTCTCCAGAACAGTAAGTGATCTTTATTCTAATATCCGAACAGTGTGGCAGCAATGTCTTATCCTGCTGGGGCTCCACCCCCGCATAATGTTGTGCTACATTGCAATTTGTGATTCGTCCTTAGCAATTGTCCAGCAATATATATAGTAAAAGTAAAACGCTATAAAAAAATAGCTATTGGTCGGTGAGACATGCGGTTTGCAGATTAATATTCACCGTAGTGGGGGATTTTGTATGGCATGAAAAAAATAGTTCAAAATCTCGACACTAGGGGGCGCTTCTGCAGATAAAGCCATGGAGGTGACTTATGCATGTCGCTCACACAACACAAAATTAGGATCAGACAAAAACATTATTGAATACCACCCCATACGGCACGTTAAGTGATGAAGTTGCTACGGTCAACGTTTGGCGCCGATCGCCTACTGAGAAGGCATAGCATACATGAATGGCCTGCGAGATCCCCGGATCTCACACCCTTTGATTTCTGGTTGTGGGGATATCTAAAATCACGGATCTATAGAGGAAATCCCCAGTCCTTACTAGCACTGAAAGACGCCTTACGGCAGGAGGTAGCAACCATTCCCGTTGATATGCTGTTTCATGCTGTATCAGCCGTAATACCGCGACTGCACTCAGTACCGGAATATGGTGGTGGACACATTGAGCATTTGAAGCAGTAAATCATGCTGAAATAAAATATCCCATTTCACAATTAATATATCGCACTGTTTTCTTTGCAGCAGTGCCCCCTAGTGTCGAGATTTTGAACTTTTTTCCCATACCATACAAAATCCCCCACCACGGTGAATATTAATCTGCAAACCGCATGTCTCTCCGACCCATAGATATTTTTATAGCGGTTTACTTTTGCTCCGAACTTTTAAATCACCCTATATATATATATATATATATATATATATATATATATATATAAGATTTAAAATGTAAAACGATTTATAAAGGTGGAATGATTGTGCTAACAGGGTTGCAGTAAGGTCAAGGGGGTTTTCGACCCCTTTTTCCTGTTTAGAAGTTAGCTTTCTTGACTTCATGAAAACGCTCTCAGAGGTTCTGTACGCTCGTAACAACAATCAAACATGTACGTGGGGATAAAATGTCCGAATCCCAGACAACATATAAAAAGGATCATAAAAATAATAATTGGAAATTTTACAAACCAACAGAGTGAGAATCAAGGAAGAGTTGCATAAAGCGTATAGACTTCGGAGAGGGAAGCATACATATAAAAGTCACATCGAATAAAGAGTGCATTTAGAAAGAGAAACAAACAGATTATCCTAGGTAAGAGTGGAGTTTTATTCCAGGATGTCGGATAAATTAACATAATTTTTATCAGTATATTTTGTGCAAAAAACATCCTAATAATGTTGGATAAAGCGGAAGGGATATGATTGTTCCCGAATTTCGTTGATTAAATGTATTAAGCATTTATTAAATTGTGTAATAGATGAGTTTAATAGTATGTATCTGCTCAAGTGATTTATGATTAAATTACGTAGTACGTTTAAACTTAGTTCGTATTCCAATGGGTAAAGTAATTGATCTTGCAGTCATATTGATGTCTCTTGTCAAATATTTTATAACTTAGTTTCTGTTCCAAATTATAATAAATAGTGATATCTAGGAAATCAACTGTTCCCACATTCGTTGACTCCGATTCAATCAGTTCAAGACACGACGGGTAGAATGTAAAATCAAACATGGTATATCGATTATCCAATCCAATCATGACGTCATCAACGAATCGAAAAAATGGAGTGTATATTATATATATATATATATATATATATATATGCACAATATATATATATATATATAGAGAGAGAGAGAGAGAGAGTGTGTGTGTGTGTATTGAAAATAAAGTCTATGTTGAGAATATCCTAATTTTATTCCTAATGGCAATTCTTAATAACTTACCCAACAAGACATATTACAAACCTATCAGCTTTAGAAATTAACGAGAAATTTTACAATATTTGGAAGCACTTAACCTCCATATGTTTGCAGATCTCACTTGTACCGTTAATTGGTGTTTGACAATGCTATTACAAACTTTACCTCTTAAATTTAGCTTAATGAGTTCCAACTCTATATTTAACGACTCTTGTACTCTAGCACTAAAATATTTTATTGGGAGTAAAACTCTAGAAATATAAGGACATCAGCTATAAAATGGAAATATTTGTTTTCATCAAAGATGACTTTATTAATTCGATGAGATTATACCTAAAAGTTTTTGATTATAGACATTGGCTTTATACTGAATCACATGAATATTGTGTGAATATTTGAAAGGTACATTTACAAACAGTATAATATACCTTATCTTGTAACACATACATCATTCATTATATACTTTATTTTGTAACTTGTACTCGGTATAATTTTATTGAGTGAAATATAATATCAACTGAATACAGAATTTTTAATGCAAAATGTTTGATATATACCTTATTGACAATGTATGACATCCGGTGATGTACTGAATACTGTTATGAATACATAAAATGCGTTTGCCGCACATTGCATATCTCTAAAATAAAGCAACCTTTACATGCAATCATTGCTATATGTGAGGGTACGAGTTTCCTGACCTTGGAGACATTTTCCGTGACTTTGAGTCAAAAATTTACGATTATTGGCAAGCTTTATAAAACATAAAAATTTATTAAATACCTCCATAGCTTTTGAAGATACGCAGGCTTTCTAGAGATTTCTATGGAGTGTGTATAGAGAAGTTATCGCTCACATGGACAGAATTTACGTAATACGAGTCAAACGGTATTGTGAAATACGTCAGTGTTTTGAGAACAATATCAGGCATTTTGTGAATTAGTTGAGCATTTAATTGCTGTTTCATTGTACCTGACAGTTGTTAGTGTTCTTGTAAGATAGCTATAGTATTATTATACGTACGCTGTTCCTATTTACAAATATTGGAGCTTTTACGTAAAAGGCTTAGTTATCCAGAAATTATAATTTATTTTTGTAACCTGAGGCGATTTTAGAAGATAAGCCTTATTAAATTGGTGGTAAAAAGGAGATTTCTAGAAACTTCACAAACGCTTATGGAAGTGATTAGGAAAACGAGGAACAGGTGAAAGAGATGATGGTTTTAGTCAAAGCTATGAAAGACGAACAATACGGAATGGCAGCTGGACAAAAAGAGATAAAAGTCGGACAAGAAGCCATGAAAGAAGACATGAAAGCGAGACAAGCAAGATGAAAGAACATATTAAATCCAAGATGCAAGAAGAAATCATGATTTTAAAAGCTGATATGAAAGCCGGACAAGAAGTGATCGATGGGATAAGTGTAGTACAAGATAATGTTCAGCAGAAATTCGGCAACATGAATGAAACCGTAAAGAAGCTCGATAAGAGATTAATGGGTGTGGAGCAAAAATTGCAGGTGATCAATCTGGAAAATATGTAAAGCAAAATCACCTACGTATAACGGACAAAGCATTTGGAAAGTTTTCGGATGCAATAAGATTTTATCGCAGAATCGAACGATTGAGATGAAAAGCAAGTTCCTGCTTTCCTTCACGGTTCTGTGAATAATCTTTTACAGACGATCCCTGTAGAAAAGTGAGGACTGTGTAGTCCTGGCGAATGCCCTAGAACTGTGCTATAGGGCATATAGGGTAAATAATTTAAAAGAAACGAGTAGAGTTCAATTGAAATCTCGCGGTCAAAAATATGGAGAAATTCTACAGATGTTGGCTTCCGATATTGTAAGACTTCCGCAACTATCCTTTGGAAACTGCTCTATGATGGTTAGAGAAAGTTTCGCAGCCCATATTTTTAGATGCTATTCGTGACCAAGATATTTAACTTGCCATTCAGATCACCTAATTCAAAGATCTAAGAGCTGCATTTTCTCCAACCAGAAAATTTGAAAAGTCTACATGGATATCGTATAGGCTTCACCAACCCGTTATACGTGGTTTGGCTATGATGAGAAACGCTTTCTATCCTGAGATACTGCGTCCTATGAAAAATATGGAAGCGTTACTACATAGTTTAAGAAATAAATTCGTAAAATAATCTAGCTCTCTACCAAAAGGACTGGTGTTTTGTAATTGTGGAGAGAGATAGTACATATAAGGAGAAAGTACTCATATCTGAGCAATGCGATAAAAAGGCATGCCCTTCAAAAATTGCACCGTCAAAGACATTCTAGATATCATCATTGCACGAAGGAGATAAAATATTTTAACGCCCTGGTCGTATAAAACATCGAGTACTAAATGATTCTAAACACGGGTGTGAAAATGACTATCATTAAAAGTAGCATAGCTCTCCGAATTAACAGTCAATTTCTTTTTATGGCGCAGTCCATCTTTCTGAGCTGTTACTGGTGAAAAAGTGATTGTGCTTAGAAAATTGGAAGTTACTGTTTCTATATGGGCGAGCTTTTATCGTCATGTTGCTTGTGCAGCGGATATTTATGATCCATGTATTCTGGCATTGAATATTTCAGAAAACACGAATTCTACCTGAACATCAGAAACAAAGAATTACGCAACAGCCACAGCGGATATTCCTTTATTTAGAACAAAAATGGGAGACATCCTGGAGTATAACAGCTACTGAAGAAATTTTGTTGCCTGCACATAGAAAGTAAACACGTTGAGTAGAAAGCATGTTGAATAGAAAGAACTTCGTATTCAATTACAATGCCATGAAAAAAGGACTAGGTGCAGTTCTCAGGAAACAGAACTACACGAACATGTAATTGCAAGTACTTATCGGAGCCCGAAAGAAATTGCGTAACCAGGAAAGTACTGTTGGCAATTGTTGAATCTGTAGATGATTTCCATTACTACTTCCACTTAAATTTCTGATGCGGGCTGATCACGTTGACTTGAGCTACCTCTTCAGTCTTCAGAACCCGGAGAATCCAGTCCGTACAGCTCACTCGAGAGTATAGAGCAGTTTGCAAGATGTATTCAGCGACTGCAGGAATGTGATATGGAGATTCGACACCAAAAGTGATCGGCTAATAAAACCGCTGATACTCTCTCAAAAAGATCTTGTTCTTTGAACTATGCACATTGTATTCATGCAAAGGTATAACCTTATTTCAGCAACTATACAGCAAGTTATCTACGGTTCAAATTCACCACTTGATCCTTGGAGTGATGAAAAAATTTCACGAGCGTAAGCAGAAGACAAAGATATCCAGTCAATCCTGATCTACAAAGAATCCAATGAAAAGCCAACCTGGCCAGACATTTCTTATTTTTCACCTGAAAGGAAACATCACTGAGCATTGGGAGATTATTTGCACTTGAAGATAACGGAGTAGTATACCGTAAATGGGAGAGAAACTATGGAAAGGGCAGCATATGGAAGTTGTTGCTCTCTCATTCCAGAGTGTATAGCCTACTAATAGAGATACATGACAGCCCTACAGAAAGCCATTTTGGCATTAGCAAAATTTTAAAACGAAGTTGGTTAATTCGCACCCTTCGATGGTGCAATGTCGACGCTTCTTTCAAGAGAATTGCAGTTGACATTTTGCCATCACTACCATGGAGTTTAGACGATAACAAATAAATGCTACTTGTAAGGAACTATTGCACAAAGTGACCAGAAGCATGTACAATCTTAGTTAGAACGCTAGAAGCTGAGTTGAAAGGCTCAACTGATTCAAATTTGTACAAATCAGCCTCTTATACGACGGTGCTTGTGGAAACCCGGCTCTGGTAAAAGTCATGTATTTGGTTTTGTCTGGGTTAATTTTCTGAAGTATTTTTTCAGCAACATTTTCCAAGGCAAGAAAGGCCTCCTTTGGATCTTTAATGGTTCTGGCTACAATACTGATGTCATCAGAATGTTGAAAATTTTGAACACATTTGTGGTAGATGTTTTCTTTAGTGCTAATGTTAGAATCTGCCAGGGATAAGTTGAAAAGTAGACAAGTGCATCTCTTTATCTAACACAATTGTGAATATTAAAAAGTTTTGAGATTCTGTTTTGAGATTTGTATGATCTTGGTCGACTATCATTAGCTGGCATCAAAATATCCATTTTCATTGTTTCATCTTATGTGTTGGAATGCTTGATGATTACCTATAAAATTTTTAATTCACTAAAATGAATAATGTTGTTAAGAATACATTGAGTTGGATATGTTTTATTCACAACAATAAGTTTTAGTATTGTCCTTTTTTTTCGATACTTTTCTTCGATGGTCCAAATAAGTACATATTTATAATCTACTTTTCATGCCTGCGTTCTTCATGTGAATACTTTCATGAAATATAAATATAATCATTTTATACCACCATTTTTATTTTAAAAATTCATGAAATTGCTTGATTCAAATTTTTAAGAAAAAAAATTGTTATTGAAAGATGAAATAATTTTTAAAAAAACGGTGAAAGCTTATTATTCGGCTTTGTATATGGCATAAAGCGAAATCTTCAATAAATCCTTTAGTAATAGTTCATATTTTGTAATATAATAGAATAAAAAGATAAGTCCATCTCTGTCAAATATTTTGATGTTCAAAAATAAATCTAATTCATCATTTCAATGGACAAAGAATCTACAAGAAAACATTTCTTCTTTAAAAAATAACATCGGAAAATAAAATCAATGCATTTGTTAGCAATAAAATAAAGATGCAGGTTTTTATATTAATATTTTATTAATTTTAAATAAAGAATATAAGAAGGTATTATAAAGAAAATAAAGAAAATAAGAAGGTATTATAAAAAGTAAATTCTTTATAATTCCTAAGTTCTTTATATTCTTTATAAAGGAAAATTCTGTATAATTCCTCATAGCATAGTACAATAAAATTTAGGAAAAATATAAAGGGCTTGCAGATTTTATTGATTAATCAATACAAAATGAAAAATAGATTTAAGTACTTCTCAATTAATTATAAAAGTATGACAAATAATATGTCAGTGGTTCCCAAAGGGAGAGGGGGCCATAAATTGAAAAAATTCTAAGGAAATTTAAGATGGGAAATAGTTCGTAAGTTAAGAATGACGTAATTATCATTAATTGAACAAAACATTGCTACTCTAGTTTCTAAAAATCTGTATTTTTCACATTAAACTAAGGAGAATTCTATTATGGACGAGCGAAGTCCAATCTCTCTTCCTATCGGGGCGAAATCAACATTTGCCTGAATTTAGTGATCCCTTTTACTCGAAAACTGATGAAAATTTGCATACATATCCAAACTTGCATACAGTGCTGCAGAATCACAATTTCAATAATTATATAGAGAAAGCCCAGATGGTCTTATTAAATGCCTTGAGTTGGATACGTATTTAGCTCAACTCTGTGATACTGGCCTACTACGTTTTGGCCCAGGGAACAAAACCCGGCACGGCCAAGTTGATGATTCCACATCCTCGCTACATTGGTGAATCGAAAGAACAGGAAGCATCCTTCTCGCGATTATTTTCATTATATATGCATTGCAAAAATGCACTTTCTGTACTCTCTATTAAATGATGCCAGGAGGCAGTTGAGAGAAGGATTCAAACTCTGCAGCACGTGCTGTACCTCACTTGCGAAAGGGAAACGTTTTAAAAAAAACCCTAAAGGATCCTGACCTTTCTCAATCTGACGCAATTCGACGCCTTTCGCAATCTTGGAAGCGTCGGCCATCAATACAAGCGGCATATCCGGTGCAGGGAATGCAAGGGAAGTTGTATCAACAATAGCCTTCTTACAAAACTCAAACGTCACCCTAGATTCATCAGTCCAAACAATAGATGTTTTGTCACTCTTAAAGTTATCCCTGACAAGCTTATACAATTTAGCCTGTTTCTCTGCTCCACCCTTCAAAAAACTGTGATGAAAATTCAACATTGCCAAAAACGCTCTCATGTCCTTTAGGTTAACAGGGAAGGAATTTACGGTCACTGTGGATGTCACCCCACTTGGTTCCGGTTTAAATTGGGTGACTGTACCGTCCAACGAAGCAGAACTTTTCACCCTCGGGTAGTATCCGGCCGCTCAGACAGCTGCTCTATACCCTTGGGTGAGTCGGGCGATGTGGATTTTCAACACCCTCGGGTAGTTCGGACGGTTTGAGTCGAGAGAAAAGGGAAACACTTACCTTACACTTCTCAGCTACCTGGCCGGTAACTGTTATAAATAAAAATGGAACATAAAATACTGACTTGAGTACCACAAGTAAATATTCAGTTAATATATTTATTCAAACTTTATATGCCGTTCCCAACGAACTTTTTATAGATGTATAAACTTCTAGTCACACACACATACAGAGCTCCATCCTAAGTCTTCCTGCATCTTTTTAACTTTCGATTGAAGTATTCTAGAGCTGCAGAAGTAGGATCAACTAATGTGAAAATAACTATCCGTTATCAATTAAAAGAGTTTGCAGCGCCTCTAGCTGTGAATTGAGGAAGTTAACATTCCTATCTCGAAAACGATACAGGATAAGCAAACATTTTCAATTACAAAGTCATACAGCATTCATTCTCTATTCCGTATATTGAAAGACAAGAAGTTTGTCCATAACCTGTATACAGACGATAAAATTTAGGTCAGCGAAGATTATGTAAATACCTCGTTTACTACTGAAGTACTTCTGAAGGAAATGTTGAGAAATATGCATGGAAAATAGTAATCCCTGTAATAAGCTAATTTTAATTTATTTAGAATTATGCATTTTGCAGCAAATATTAAATATTGCAAAAAATTGCAGACAAATGCATTCGTTTACATCATTTTTTATTGTCTGTATGTATATTATGTGAAATCCAAGTGTCTTTCCATACGAAATAGAAAACGTTTTACAACTTTGTAATTGAAATTTTTCGCCTTCGTTGTCAAAACAGAAATTTCAACTACTTAAATTCCCCGCTAGAGGCGCTACAAACTCTCTCAATCGATAGGGTATAGTCACTTTCCTATTAGTAGAACCTGCATCCGCATATCTAGAACACTTCAATCAAATGTTAAAGAAAAGCGAAATAATGCTTAATAATGCATAGCAATATTTATTTATATTCTTAATAATATTCTGCATATCCTAATTTCCAAATCTTTAAAACTTAATTATAGATAAATCAAACACTCATGAATATTCCATAATAAATTTCTAAAGAACTTTATAGAAAAACACCTTTTATGCCAGTAATTCCGTTTAGTTAAATACCTTAAGCTTCTAGAACCTAACGAACCCTAACAATATTTTAGCGTTACCCTATTAAATATTTAATCAGCCGGTAAGTATGTTGCAGGTTTCAACACCTTTAAAACTTCATCTAATTAAGAGTATGCAATCCCACAGCGTAAACTATTAAAGCCATTTAATTGCATGAAACAATTTAACATAGAATATCTGTAGAGATTACGTTTGAATGTACAAGGTTCTTAGGAACGTCTTTACGCACTCCTAATAACTTTGTAAGAAAAGGTCCATGAGTGTACTCGCTATGTGTATCTACAGTAAATTGATCATGAATGATCGAATAAAACTGATTACAGAGTCCCTAGTGCAGGATTTAAAAAGTTAGGAAAACTGACTGGGTAACAAAGCGAGATAGATGAAACTAACCAAATTATGAAATTGAAGAGCATTAATTTAGTTAGTAGGGATCGACACCAGGAACGAACGGAACGCGTATAAGACAGGCAATAAATACCAATCAAAATATTGTATCGTCCGGTGACACCTGCAATATTTGTCAGAGTATGTGGTAATATTTTTTCTGGAATTGAAATTTTCATTGTGTCTGAAAGAAGGTGTTGTTCATTGCAACGCTGTCCTGAATAGGACAACCATATACAAGTAACCCTATTGCGTCAAATAAATGCTTTCTGCAACAGTTTTATTGTCGCCAGTTCTATTGCCTTTTTATTTCGAAGTATTTAGACAATGTTTTAACATCTCGTAATTAACATTTTCTTCCTATCTCACCTTGTTACCTAATTCGTTATCCTACATTTTAAAATTTTATGATAGGGACGCTGCAATCCCTTTTACTTGATCGGAATCGGTCGCTTTAATATAGATAGACATGGGGTGTACACCCATGAACCTTTCCTTACACAGCTCTTGTGGTGCTTAAAGGCGTTCCTAGGAACATTGTATGTGAATTAAATCGAAATAGATCTTCCTGACTAAATTTATATATTTTCCAAATTATTCGAAATGTGTCCGAAACCTCTCAAAATGTCTTTCACACAAAATTTTGTTATCAAAAATTATCAATAAAAGAATACTTTCTGTCACTATATAATGGTATACAAAAAGTATATCGCCTTCCAGAAATTAAGTACGCTATGCAAATTCTCAAACAGTGAACGCATCTGTCGATTTTATTGGGTGAAACCTGTTGCTGCCATAGATGGGGATATGCAAATATCAAATGTGTTCAATAGCTATTTGATCCTCATATATATATATATATATATATATATATATATATATATATATATATATATATATATATATATATATATATATATATATATCATACAAATGTTTAGTCAAATATAACTATTACAATAAATTTTCTATTGTAATAGTTATAGATTGGATTTTGCTTTTCCAATGTCGGCATGTGGAGGATTGCTTCAGACGAGTCTGGTTCCGGGAACGTTTCCTGGGATTAAAAGCTCGCTTCAACCGGGAACAAGGGGTCGTAACCCCCTTGGCCGTTCGACTTCCCTGTAAGCATCCCCATTCTCCTTTTGCGCTTTTTTCATTTCTTAATCATTTTATTCCACACATATATATATATATATTAGAAAAAAGTAATAATATAAAATTCAAGTAATATTTACATCACGGTAGAAGCAAAACCACGGCCATAATGCCGATAAGAGAAAAGAACAGCAGCGGCCCAAATTCGATGATTAATCAGAATTAAATTCATCTTGAGGTCTGAGTATTTAATTCTAATTAACCCAAACAAATGCCTGTTTCAGATTGAACAATAGTATATTACTATAAATGCTCAAACTGAGACTACAGGCCTCAAAAGATAAAAAAATGAATATCAGAAATTTTGTATTACCAGATAGCATGAACCCTTCTTCTTTCACCACGTGTATACGCGATCAACCTCAACAACTTAAATTATCTAGAAGCACCGGAATGAACAAGTCGAAATACAACTAGGGAGGCAGTACGAACGTCCACAGCCACATTCCCAGACCCGTCCAGTGAGTCAGAGCAGGAGACAGGACTATTACCCGTATAAGCAAAAATGAATATGAACATGAAACAAAGATGAAAATTCTTACTAAACAGGAGATTCACTGAAGAAATGGATAATAGAGGATGCCACTATACACCATTATATGGGTTCATATATATATACATACATATATATATATATACATATATATATGGAATCAAATGATTAAGAAATGAAAAAAGAACAAAAGGAGAATGGGGATGCTTACAGGGAAGTCGAACGGCCAAGGGGGATTGCGACCCCTTGTTCCCGGTTGAAGCATGCTTTTAATCCCAGGAAACATTCCCGGAACCAGATTTGTCTGAAGCAATTCTGAACATGCCGACATTGGAAAAGCAAAATCCAATCCATTGAAAACCGAACATGAAGACCCAGATCGATAATATATATATATATATATCGATACATTATATATATATATGTGTGTGTGTGTGTGTATGTGTGTGTACACACACAAACACTGCAAGATTTATAGGAATCATCATGAATTTTAACAGGAAGCTAAAATGATATTTTTACCACCAGGTTAATTACTCCCCAAAATGTGCATCTTAATCTACATACTTTCCCATTTTAATAATTCAATTGAACGCTGTGCGCATTTAATTGTGACATCTTAACATGTACTTAAATCAGTGCTTGACAGTAAATAATCACTTATAATGAGTCATTAATAATCCATTAAGTAAACATCTTACAAGAAAACACCCACGTTGCTCCACTTCATTAAGGAGCCAACAATCCCACTGAGGAAACTTAAAAGCCGCCTTAATGACATCGTGATTTAAGTCCTAACAGTTTCTACCATTGGAGCTAAACCTTTGATTGAACCGTCACTTTTAAATTAAACAGGATTAAATCCCACCGTGATTACTTAGCGCAGTTGGTAGAGCAGTGGGTTTGGATTTTAGTTGGAGTCTTGAACTCCTCTCTGGGGAGTATGACTTAAGAAATTTTGCTGATATGTTATACAAAATGATAATTAAATGTATAATAAGAATGGCGAATTGAAAAAGATTAGCGAAAAGGAAATACGAAGCGTTCGTTGAAAGCAAGTAATCTCAAAGTCAAATTAAATGATGGAAATGTCAGTTCCTATACCTAACACAGGTAGAACATTCGAAAAAATGTTGGTCTTGAGATTCAAAGAGTGTAGGGCGTCTCTCATTTACAATTTGACGTAATAAAAGCATAATAAAAGAAGATATCAGCTTTTATGTCTCTGGGTTACGTTGAGGATAATCTAAGACGCCCGCAGAAGAGTGAGAAGCTGTAACTCGAAAAACCGAGCTTTCTAACAAGCCTACTAAATAAAAAGTATAAAACAGCAAATCTTCAATCAAATGGAAAAAAAATACAAATTTCGAGTCATCAAGTTAAAGAAAATCAACAAATTTCAATGGTATGGAAAAGATAATAGAAAAACATAAAAAATCCAAGCATTATTGCTATACACCGGGACAAGGGCTAGGTCTTAAAAAATGGAATTTTTCACTTCGCCAAAACTCTCCATCGAGTTCAAGTATTTTGTCGAAACAAACACAAAATATGCATGTTTCTGAAGAAATAGATAAATTATATCTATAAACTATTTCTACTTGGACAACATACATAAAGAAGAAGAAATAAAAGGAAACAAGAATACCTGGAGAAAAACACTACAAATGCACGAACCTGTCGAACCCTGGAACCCAGAATGAAGAGACCAGTGTTGCCATTTGCAAAGGAAAAAGAAATGATCTTCTGTTGCCATTCGTAAGAAATAAATAAAAATAAAGCGAAAAGGCAAGAAAAAGTGATAATATACAATCAGAGCTACTAAAAAGTGGGGATAATAATAGAACCTCTAATGTTTAAGAGGATATAAAAATAATAGTATTATTAATACAAAAGAATGAAGATGTCAGGCTAATATAAAAACTATGAATAGAATTCATGAAAATCCAGCTAATCTAAATTTTTTATCTATACCATTTACTAAATAAGAGGGATATTTATATAAATTGCTGGTAATTTTTAGATTATTTATACGTATAGCATGAAAATTTTTATCAGATAATCTATAAATTCTAAAAAGTTGATTAAGTATAATATTTCTAAACAAGAGAATGGAGTTGCAGGAATTAAATGGTAAGATTTTATTAATGTTAAAATTAAAATATTCTTTTTTATCATATAAATTAGTAACAATTCTATTAGAAGCTTCAATAATAAGATTTAAATCCAAAAAAATAATATTATTACTAATAGTAGCTTCATTTGGAACTAATTCCAAATCGTCTGGATAGAAATCTATATCTATGAGATAATTTTCTGTATATACTAAGCAAATCGGATCATCAACATATCTATAAAATGTATAATATACTGAAGTAAAAGACTGTTCATAATGATAAAGGTATAAATTTGCTAACATACTGCTACTGCAGCCACCCTGTGGAACTCCTGAGACTTGTAGGTATAATTTATTTCCTTGAAAAATATAATTATTGAAAATAACAAAGTGAAGAAGTTTAGGAAAATTTATAAAATTTGTTTGAGTTGATAGATTAGTAATATAAGCATTATATAGAGCTAAAATTACATCATATAGGTCTGAGATCTTAATATTATTAAAAAGATCTTTAAAATCCAAACATATATATATTTATATATATATATACAATGTATATGTATATAAGAATATATATATATGTGTGTGTGTATATATATATATATATACATATATATATATATGTATATATATATGTGTGTGTGTGTGTGTGGCTAAACTATTCTCAATTTGAAAAATGAAGCATTTAGAAAACATTTTATGGTATATATTTCATAAAGAACAAAATCTGCGAAGATGTATCTTTTCCTTTTATTATAACCACGTTTGTGATACGTATCCTTCCTATATTGAATAGTTACGCATCCATCTCACTATATTTTGCGTTCTATCCTTGCTAATATGTTTGGAATCGCTCCTGGTATGATAGCATTTTACAATTTGTAGTATGAAAGTTGTGTCAGTTCCTTAAAGAAGCTTATGAGTGGTTACGAAAATTATTAAATTCTTTAATAGTAGTTACCTGAAAACACTGTAGTGTGATTTACCGTCCAAACGCTCCAATTTCTTACAGAGACAATGCTTACTTAAAACCTGGAAGGAAAAAGTATTATTATTTGTCATTAATAACTCCCTTTTAGCTATGTAAATTGAATTTAATTTATTAAATTGAATCTTTAAGTTAGTATTTACATAATTATTCATTTCTATAATATGAGCCTTTCAAAAACGTGAGATTAAACTCTTGTTATTGTGAGACCAGAGTGATTTGACCAATTAATTATAGCCAGAGTTCATTTTATAGTATTTATAAAACTCGCCTGAATGGCCAAATACATATAGGTAACACATACTTTTTTCTACTTGTTGACTACATCCACACTCACACTGCCTGACTGCTTAACTGGACAATTTTAATTGAGAACTGATTTTAATTGAGAACTGGTGTAATTGAGAAGTGACGACTGCCTTTCCAACTCATAACAGAAGACTGGTTTGATGACGCTGGTCAACTCAATATTCGTAACTCATCTGAATCTCTTATAAATTCAATCATGTAATGAATTGCATGATATTTTCCCACATGGCTCCGAGGTAAGCCCTCCTTCTTGACCCCCAGAATACTTGATTGGACGCTGCATTTCCCCTTATCAGTTCTGGTTTCATTGCGAATTAATGACTTATGTGACATAAATATTGTCCAAGTTTGATATCTAAACGCCGTTTTGTCTGGCTCATTCTGTAGCTAGTTTCAAACAATGCCTTAATAGTTTAAATAAAAATGCTGTATTTGGTATCACACAATTATTTTAACTTTTCTTTTCAAAACGACTTGAAACTTAATGAATAATATATCAATATTTAAAATTTCTTCTACACTTTAAAATTATAAGATTTGGTAATTTATATAAAGTTAAATAGGAATGCGTAAAAATATTGACAAAATTTCATCAATGCAGTTTTTTACATATGAGAAAAATAATTACATGGTTTTGAAAGAATCAATATGAGGTTGGTAAAATACTATTTTAATCATAAATATCGTTAAAATAAAGTTTGGATTTCTAATAGATTATTGGAAAGGAAAATATCATACCAATAAACAATACATTATTTTTACTATATATATTTTTCCCGATCAAAGTGCATAAATAACTTTATAGTGACAAAAACAATGTTTCAATTCATCTATCTATCTCTATGCCTATGTGTTACCGCTTTTAACCCGTGTCAAACTGTCTATTTTGAGAACAGTTTCACTTTAGCAAATGATCTTTCAAACTAAAAAAGGTATGGAAAAAATTTACGGATAGGATTATTTAATGACTTTTTATCACTTCATAAACCAGTAACTTATCGCTGAAAATAGAAATTGCAATGAAGAACAATTTTTCTATTATATATATCACTCTTTTGAGTGTTCAAATGAAGGTGAAACCATTTTTTTTCAGCTGAAAATAGGTTTGGATATTTTGACCATTAAACCTCAGCTGAGTGAAATTTGCACATATTTCCAATAAATTCTAATGGAAAGAAAATTTACATTACCACGCAAGGGTTAAAATAGAGTAGTGATTATCTTTTTCAGTCTGAAATCGCTGTAATTAAACATTATTTTAAATAATGTCTTCCTCTGTACCATCCATAGAATTGATAATACAGCATTTTTTGGACATCCATTTTACATAGAATCGAGTCCCCTGTATTTTTTACTTGCAAATGTCCATGTCTACCTTTTTCAAACTTCACACTTCTTTATTTTTCATTTGAAAAGCACATCTAATTGTCCTATTACTTTTGCAGCACGCCTTTGAAAGGGTTTTTTTAATATGAATATCAAGTTACTGTAAAATTAAAGTGCACGGCATTATGTTAAATATTTGATTGAGATTTTTTTTTAGTAAAACTATTTTTTAAACTGTCCTACGGATATGCCAGTGTATTTTAAGAGTCAATTTTATCGAAAGTTTTCGACTTAAGTACGAATGTATAAGAAAACTAATAATTTTAATATATTTACAAATTTGGAGATATGTAAACGGCTTGACGCAATTTTAGAAGCGCGCAAAAATTAAAAGGAAACCTCGTTTAATATCTAAAGAACTTGATTATAATGTCTCTTGAATTTATTTAATACCTCAACAATTTATCCCAGTGTAATTGGAACAATTTTATTCATCTTGTTATAAAATAATATATATAAAAAAGCATTTAATCTATATACTTAAATTTATTTATCATATTATTCCATTTTGTATATTTTTGCGGCTCTGTTTTGAGAAAAAGGGCCAGTCCTATCTTTTTTATCGTACCAAAATATAATTATCACCGGGGTAACACATAACATATTTCATTGCCGAATTTCATAAAATTCGTACAGATATTTGTGTAAATAGATAAAAAAATACATTGTACACACACAGACTGCAAGCTGAAAAAAAGTGCATTCGTTATCAAGAGTAGACATAGCGTGAAAAGGAATGTGAAAAGCCCAGACCACACGACTGACCCGAACGCTTACAGTAGCTATTTGTGTGGCCGGCGGTGGACATAGCGTCAAAAACCCAGGCCAACCGACTCATCCTAAGACACAGAGCAGCTAAATGGTCTACCGGGTGGATATAGCGTTGAAGGCCCAGACCGTCCGACTCATCCTGGGGACTTGAACAACTATTTGGACGGCCGGGAAAGGGTGGACATAGCGTTAATGTTGTTGAGACCCAGACCGTCCGACATACCAGAAAGGTCTGAGGTAACCGTTTGGACGGCCGGGAAGTGCCACCCAATTTAGACCGGAACCTAGTGGGGGAGGCATCCACACCGTACCCTCCTTCCCCTACCACCAACCTCTCGGAAGGACTTACGGACTCAGATGTTTAATGTGATCGTACTCCGCATGAACACGGCGGCAGTTGTGGCAGCGTGCAAATCCAGCGCGCAAACCACCGGGCTACCGCTCCCGAAATGTACCAACAACACGCGGTGTTCCCAGGTGGTCACCCACCCAAGTACTAACCGCGCCCGATGCTGCTTGACTTCGGTGATCTAATGAGAACCTGTGTTTTCAGCACGGTACGGCCGTTGGCACCGGTGGACAAAGCGTCGTTGTTGTTGTTGAAACCCAGACCGTCCGACCTACCAGAAAGGTGTAAGGTAACAGTTTGGACGGTCGGGAAGTGCCACCCAATTTAGACCGGAACCCAGTGGGGGAGGCATCCACAGGAACCGTACCCTCCTTCCCCTACCACCAACCTCTCGGAAGGACTTTCGGACCCACATGTTTAACGTGATCGTACTCCGCATGAACACGGCGGCAGTTTTGGCAGTGGCTGGAATCGAACCCGGGCCTACCGAGTGCAACTCCAGCGCGCTAACCAATGGGCTACCGTGCCCGGTGGACATAGCGTCGAAAACCCAGACCATCCGACTCGTCCGAGGACTAAGAGCAACCATTTGAATGGTCGGGGTGGACATAGCGTGTAAATTCATTCTGAATTTGAAATTCAGATTTACACCCCGTTTCATTTCCCTATAAACCATACTATGCATGTTAATGGGGAAAAAATACACATACCAGACATAACTAGTAAAACATTTAAAATAGAAACATTTTTTTTAGAAGTATATTATTTTCTTAAAATTTCTGTAAGATATTTTCTACAACATTTGTCAATATCAAAAGATCCCATTTTTTACACAAACATCTCGAATCAAATAATACTTTGAAAAATTGCATGGCTCTCCGTATCATCAATAATCTTCGGCCTCGAGGCCTGTTTTCTAAGTACCATCGGAAAAAGTGGAATTTCTCAAGAAGATTTCGTTCCTCCAGCTTCGGGGCTTGATCGCTCAACGGGAAGTACTCGGGAACAATCGTTCGAACAAACAGTCGCGTTGATTCGTGTTTGAAATATTTAAATTTATGGAATATAGGTTCTAGTTACCATTTTTATACGTACCGCATAACGCTATTAAATAAAAACTGAACAGAAATGTTTTTTCTGCTCGTTTGTACAAAGTGAAGTGCAGAAATTGTTTCTTAACATTTTTTGACTTGAATTTGAAATTATTTACTTAAAGAATCAATCAATAAATTACATTATCTTTTCTTACGGAAGAGAATATTTCATATGCAGAATTCGAAGACATATTAAGTGCTAGCAGTGTACGCGTTTTTCGTACGGAATATGCAATATAATGAAATTTAAAATGCACAATCAAGTGCAAATTCCTATAGTATTCTAAATGACATTGTTATTCAACACACTCTAAAATATTTAAATTGTGCTCCTAAAAAGAAGTTTAAGAATCCTTGTTCTTGCTATACAAAATTACCTCTACATGCAGATCTGAATAATAAAACATCCTGACCCCGTTCCTAAACAAATTTGCATAAAATACGAAATTCAATCAATGCATACTAAAATAAAAGCTCTAAAATTGTATTAGAAGACATTCCCGAACTACTTATATTCTCGTGGATTAGAAGATTATTCCTGTATATTAGAAGATTATACCTGTATATTAGAAGATACACTCCTACTACAATATATGAATTTGAAAAATATTTCACCAAAATAAAACAGATGATGCAAGAATTTGAAAATATCAATAATCCATGTAAACTTTAAACCCCAAAACCGTAATGGATATAATCCAATCAAAAATGCAATTTCGATTAAATTTATTTAAATACGTTCCTTTATTATTTAAATCAAAAAATATTGCCTATTGTATTAACTCATTGGGTTCACTTCCGTTGCTTAGCAACAGGATATTTTTTTCAAATATAAACTCATTGGGTTTAATTCCATTGTTTAGAAATATGGTATTATTCTTTTTTTTAAATAACTTTGCAGAACAAATGCTATCTCAATGGAAAGCTTAATAGTGCGTTTTTTATTAATGTTTCAATGAACCCTGATCCTAGAAGCTGGAAACATGGATTAAATTTTAAGTAGAATTTAATTCCTATCAATTTAATCTATTTTAACTCCAAATGTACCCAGAAAATTTCATCCAATTCAATGCAGCCGTTCTCCGGTAATGATGAGACAAACACACAAACACACACATGAACAAATAGCAGACAAATTTTCAATTTTATTTATATTGGTTAAATAAATTATGTCCGATTTTTTCCCAACTACGTATGTGGTTGCCTCTTCTAGCCTCGTGCATTAGCATAGCCAGCTGAATGATTTTAGGGGTTACAACCCGACCCAAAGGCCCAATCTGTTCCAGAATTGAAATTGGACATAGTAGACATTGGCGTGCAATGTTCATTTAAAAAAAAAACAAAGTGAACGTTTTCAACGTTTTCAGTAAAACCAATGGGCACTTTCAAATAGCGGACAATTAATGAACATTATTTTTAATTTCCCGTCCTAAAAGTATTTCTGGTTCTGTATATTTATCTACAATTAAGAGATTCTACGAATATTGAATAGTGGTTTCGTTAAAATGGTATTTGCTAAAACATGTTTTCGTGTCGCACTTGATAAAAAATGCACTTGATGCAAATGAAACAAAATGAAAAATAGAAATATTCTTTTAGTATTAATTTTGAGAATGGTTACAGAAGTATTATTTTTCCTATAATGCATATAAATGTATAGGGAATCATGTTGAAAATCGGAACTCGGTACTGGAATCATGTCGATAATCGCAACTCGAATTTTCGACGGATCTACACTTTCTAGCTCTCTAGAACCCGATAAAACTATTTTTAGTGTGTGTCTGTTTGTCTGTCTTTCTGTGTGTCTGTTTGTCTGTCTTTCTGTGTGTCTGTCTGTACAATGTATGCATCCCCTCTAGCTGAATAGGTTTTTTCTGAAAAACACACACATAAGCGTGACGTGTGTGTGTATGTGTGTGTGTGTCTGTCTGTACAAAACATGTACATCCTCCAGCTGAAAAGCTAATTGACCAAATTTTATACAAAATTTGGTAGATAAGTCACTTGTGGGTTACCCTGGTACCACAATTGGATTTTGGTACAATTCGGCAAAAAAAAAGAACCAGGCTTTTCTTTTTAGAAATGGCCCACAAAAATCGTAAGTATTTACTCTAGCTGAAAAACTAATTGACTAAATGCTTACAAAATTATGTGGACAAGTCACTTGTAGTTTACCCGGGTGCTGATTATATTTTAGTGTGATTCGGAAAAATCTGCCTTTATTTGCAAAATGGCTAGCAAAATTCTTTAAAATCTAAAATAAATGACTGCGTAGGTTCAAAGGTATCAATCAAATACTTATTTTATTATTTTATACATAATTTTTGACGATAAAGAAATTAGCATCATTATTCTGGGACTAGCAGTTCTCGATATATATATATATATATATATCGATATATATATCTATATATATATATATATATATATATATATATATATATATCGATATATATATCTATATATATATATATATATCGATATATATATATATATATATCGATTATATATATATATATATATATATATATATATATATATATATATATATATATATATATATATATATATATATTGGGATGGGGGGGAGGAGTCAGGTTGCCTTTAAAAATACGTCTAGTTACCAAATGAAAATGTAAATTAAATTAAAACTGCAAATTCAGTGTCATTTTAAATACTAATGCATGTTACTTTGTGAAATTATACCCAATTTAATGAAAGAAATAAAGAGAAACATAATCTGAGTATGTAGAGAAAGTACTATGCTGACTACTTCAGATTTTTTTTTAAATTACAGTGAAAAGATGGAAGTATACTAATATATAGAGGTTTGAAATAAATCTGAAAGTCGCCAGGAAGTTTTATACTGGAACTAGTTATAAATTTTTAATGAACTATGAAGTATGCTTGTTTATTAAAAATCATAAGTTGCTTATATTTATGCATAGGAACACATAATAAACTTTCGGTAACACGTATAAGTATCCAAAAATTGTTTTGGTCTTTCTAACTGAAAGTTTAAAATTTCTATAATTAAAAAATATTAAATTTTTAATTAAAATTTAAGGGTTTAGAAGTTCATTATAAATAAACAAGAGTTCGGTGAAATGATATTTAAAGAATTGAGAACTATAAAATTATCTGTAGTAACCTCCCCCCTCCCCACACACACACCTTAAAATATTTTAGAGATGCTGCTAGACTCGTGTGTGTATTCTCAGAATACAAGTAGTTAGTTCTAACATCTAGAATCTTTAAAATGTATTCTAATTAGCAGTAAGAGTCAACAAGTACAAGATACTGTCAATAACCTTCCATCTACACATCAAAGTTATAAAACAGCCTCCAGACACAATAAAATAGCAATTAAATGCTCTGTAATATATCTTCATTAAAAGTACAGCATAAAATGTTGCACAATGTTTAGTGTGATCAAATTGCGAAAACATGTCCTGAAATCCTCCGACTAGAAAAAAAATTGCAAGAATAAATATTATGTTGATTTTCTAGTGCATTTGTTTTGGAGAATAACATACTAAAAGTGGGCCGAAATAGGATGACCGGAAAGTATAAAAAAAATCTGACCGCTAATGAGTATGAATAAAAAATTGAAATGTACATTCCGTCAAAAAAGAAACGAAACAACAGACCACAATTACACAATTTAGATCGCAGACTAAAACGAAGATATAACGAGATTAAAGTTTTCTACCGATATCAATATTTAAAATTTCCTTAAAGGACCGTCTTCATAGTTATTTTCGCACTAACTCCAAAATCTTCAAGAGCAACCCCCATTGATATAATTACGTATTCAGATTCTGCAGAAAGTTTCAAGAGTATTTTTAAAAAGAATTTACCATTTTTAAGAGATTTTCATCTATTTGCAAGTGTTTGAAATTAACCGATCCAAATGTTAAATAGATTTCGCAGCTCATGTGACTTGAGTGGGGTCAAGTCTGAACTCCTTCTGGTTTCTGGACGCCCCCCCTCCCCCCATTACCATGACCCCTCTTAACATCTTCAACCAGTCATGTTGGGACGCGAGATAATCCCCCGCTAGAAGCCGATCGAACAGGGTCACTGAACATGCATCTCCACGCTGTATTTGAATGCTTGTCCATATTTGTTGCCGCAGGGCTCGTAAATTATCTAAAATTTTCGTATCTTTACCAGTAGAACATGAAGTTGTTATACACTGAACAGCTTGAAGTGTTCCAGAAATTCCAAAAATTATTTTATATCATAAGGAGTAAGAATCAATACTGGGCTGGCTTTGGATCTGACTTGGTGATTTAGCAGACAATGCAATCCTTCAAGCAATGGTGCAATCCCGCAAGACCAATGGTGGATTAACCAGCGAAAGTGGCATGACTGAGAAATCAAAGAGCAGTGTGAACAATGTCTGCTTCCGTTTGTTCCCTGTACAATTACACCATGCAAGACTTCATTCAAACGGAGTACATAACACCACAAGAAAGCGACTACCGCATGAATGGAGAAGGACAGGAAGCACTTGGCAAAACTTGAAGAATACTCTCCATTCTCGGAAGAGACGAACTTGCGAAATATTATCACAGGAACCAATGTTGATAAGGACGTAAATGGTCAGGTTCTTTTCAAGGTAGGCGACATCATATTTAAAGAAATGAAAGGACAATTTGTCGTTGCTATTTATATAAGCGTAAGAATGAGCGTAAGAATAAGCGTAAGAATATTTATATAAGCGTAAGAATTGTTTCAAAGGTTCCAGGTTATATCGCAATCAGGAGAGTTATGTCTAGAAGATGTGATGGAGTGTGAACTTTCAGTGTCCGCCACCGTTGTTATAACCAAAGTATCTTTTACGAAAGCCTGACAAAATGCAACTTCAAGAAGTCATACGAGATCATGTCATATTTTCCAAAGTTGCGGTACTTCATTCCACATACTAATCATTATGTACTTAGTACAGGATCTCGTCTACATCGGTTAAAATGGAAGAAAAGAAGTACCTACAGTTCAATTGCTGATACCTACTAGTCGGCCGTTCACATCAAATGCCAAAGCCACAGTTGTGTTTGATGGAAACCCTGAACGACCAAGTACAAAGGACAATATGCATTTACGTCGAATAGGAAATGTTACAAACTATGTCTACATGACAAATTTAGCATAACTTTTTGCAAAAATTTTTGAAAGATTTCCTCTCCAATGAGAAAAATAAACAGGCCCTCGTCAACCACATCGCTGACCGCTTACGACAGAAAGGCTATCATATGATACACGCTGAAATAGATGCAGACGTAAATACACCGATGCAATGTGATCTTACAAGTCAACAACCCTTATCCGTGAAAACACAGAACTATTGGTATTGTTGCTACATTAGGCTGCAAATGACTGTAAGGACCTTTATTTTGAATCCTGCACCGTCGGCTACAAACCTTCATTCACGGTAAGCTAACTTACAAATTATAACATGGGTGGGAAGGAATGACAACATGGATCCAAATAATGGGGATGGATTATACAAAATGGAAGTTTTCCCCTAGTCATGACGGACATTATTCTTGAAGCGCCGGCACTGGACAAATTTCTTGAAATAACCCGATGCAATTGCTCTTCACGATGCAACACAATGCGATGTAATTGCAAAAAACGTGGCTTTTAATGCACCATAGCTTATGGAAAATGACAACATGACAACTGTGACAATAGGATTCAAGAGCTAGCTTCAGATGAGGAAGACACTGAAGACTATCTGTGAAATTTTTATAAGACCAAACTAATTTTTGGAATATATTACTTTAATAAAATGAGTAATTTTTAAAGGTAAACCAATAAGAATTATTTAATTGTAAAATACGTGATTTAAAGTACGTCATTACCATATTTTTATTTCGTGTAGTGCTCAGACGATTTACGGTGGTCTGATTTTCGCCAATCTTTATTATTTCCTCTTTATACCACGTACTGCATAAAAAAAACATAACATGTTTTCTTGTAAATTTTTGGTGGTTATATGGCATATCTTTCCAACTAATAAGTAACTGTATCAAATGGTTTTGGAATCATAAAAGAACCTTCTTGTTCAGGATAAAAAAGACAGAGCAACTACGCCAACAAGGCGGCAGTCTGAAGACGAAAATTATTTTTCAAAACCTTAGATTATCAGAAGGATCACAAGGATTATCAGATTAACAGAATTTAAATTTAATTTTCAGCAATATTGAATTATCGCCAACTTGGGGACGTTCCTCCAAGGACGCCAAATTAGCAGTATTGCTCCGAATTCATTGAAGTTCGCCAAATTTGCCGAAAAGTATGATGCAATTGTATTTCCTTATTTGTATATTATAAACATATTATGAACATATATTTTATGGAGACTAATTATAATATCCAAGAAAACAGTCGTAAATGGGAAAATAATAGTTAGAACTTTATATGGATATAAAGGATATTATCAAATAATACACATATTAATAAATATTAACAGAATGCATTCAAATTATCGGAGACACTAAACTTTTTCCAAACTAAAAGAAAATTCAAGAAAAAATTATAAACATTAGCTCATAAAAGGAAGCATGTTTATCTTTTATTTGTCTGCTGGTTATAAAGGGTTCCTAGGAAAGTCCTTAACAACAGCGCCAGAATTAAACGTTCCTGAGTTAAATGATCCAGAATTAAGCGTTCATGAATTAAACGATCCAGAATTAAACGTTCCTGAGTTAAAGGTTCCGGAATTAAACGTTCCTGAGTTAACCGTTCCGGAATTAAACGTTCCTGAGTTAAACGTTCCGGAATTAAAAGGTACTTTACCATCTATCAATAGTAAAGTAAATATGCCCCATCGAATGAAAGTGTTTACTGCGCCCTTCGCGGAGAATTAAATAAGTAAAGATTAAAAACTCGGCAGATAAACGAGATAGACGAACATTTTCAATTATAAAGTTGGGAAGCGTTTTCTAATTAGCAGGAATCGACAGTAAATCCCTTACAGGAGGCATTTAAGTAACACTGAATTTGTTATCCTATTCAGAAATGATATACTACTTTAATGAACAGAAATATATAGTACAGTCTGTTCAAAATGCACTACATCAACGACAATATAGATTTGAATTTGAGAAAGAATACTCTCGCGCACTTTGAGAAGCGTTGCAGGTGTCACCGTGTTACAGCATCTACTAATCCATGAAGTATGACTGATATTTTTTGCCTTTCATGTAGGCATTTTGTTCGTTTCTGATGCCAATTCGGTTTGTTGTCGAGTTTCTGCTCCTAACTTCTTCTTCGATTCTTTAAAAAGGTCGCTGCAATCATTTTTCCTCGATGAAACATAGTCACTTTATTATAAATAGATGTAAGGTGTAAGCTTAAGGTATTTTATACCAAAGTTATTTGGATGCTTAAAGACTTTTCTAGGAACCATATACAAGTGAAACTAAATTATACAGTAAACTTCCGATAATTCACCACTTTCGGGACTTCAACGATGCCGGTTTATGAATTTGCTGGATCACCTGATGGCAAACTACTCTGTGAAATATTTGCAAGCATGTAACTGAAAGTTTCAGGGGAATCAGATATCCGTAATGGTGACTAAGGTTGTTGATAGTTTTGATAATATATATATATATATATATATATATATATATAAAATAACGCTTCGGCAGACGATAATTAGCTGAATATTTCAGAAATTAAGTTGGAATTTCAATAAGCGCCTGTAATTCTGGCTTTTCTTTCAGTTTGCCATAATTATCAACAAAGTAGCTGAAAAAAATGAGAAAATATTTCAGAATGTTTTTCAGTATAAAATACGGTAAAAATGGAAAAAGGTAAAAACAAAATAATAGACAATAAATACCATATTAATTTACCTAAAACACTGCACAGACTGGAATACACTGTACAGTACGTGAAAAAAAATAAATATATTTTAAAATTATAAGTCAAACTTATAATTTTTAAGTGAATAGTAATCTGTTTATAAAATCATTCAGTCTATTAAAGTAAATATAACTCATTACAGCCGAAAGGACACAATTGCTGTTTGAGAGGTGTGCCGGACTATCCCGCTTGTCAAACCATTAGATGCCCCATTACCGGAAGTTTACTGTACACTGTAAATAATCTACAACCTCTGCTCATTTTTTCAGCTACTTTGTTGATAATTTCGACAAACTATCACAAAAGCTGGGATTACAGCCGTGCATGGAAATTCCAGCTTCATTTCTGAAATATTCAGCAAATTATTGTCTGCCGAAGAGACGTCCTAATCACTCAGGGTGTCCCAAAAATATTGATCTCAGCTTTTGTTCCTTAAATATTAATCTTAGACATCTATATAATAAAAGGCAATGTCTGTCTGGTGTCCTATATAGTATAGACTCAGCGACCGCGCGTCACAGAGCTACGAAATTTGGCAACCGGAGACCCGGGGGGGGGGGGGGGAGAGAAGGTGACACGTGAAAACCGATTTTTAAAATTTGAATTTTTTTTTTTTTGTTATTTGCGTTTTTTTATGTTTTGTGCGCTTTCGACCGTTTCTTCCCCGCTTTCCCCTTTTTTCTCCACCATCCAGATATCGTAGAAAAAAAAAATCACACGACCGGAAAGAGTAGACAATTGCGAATAAAAATATATCAATTTAAAATATCAGGGACAAATTCTAATATTTTTTAAATATTTTAAAACAAAAATCACTTTCGGCTCAAATAAACGAACTTCTGTTTTTAAATGCTCGCGTCGGGAAAAGTATCGACAATGTCGACTAATAATTTACATTTATAGAAAGCTCAAAGATCAGGATTTCTTACAAGCCCAATCTGGTCAAGAAATAATAAAAAGTAGCCGCACGATCCGGATTTTAATAAAGTAATGATTTTCAATTTCCCGGCCAAACCGCGAAAGCAGGGATCGATTTTACACCCACATGCACACGCAGACGCACGGTATTTCTATGGTGGAGGGGAGGTGGGCGAGGTTATGACGTCACGGTTCTGACGAGGTTCTGGCGAGGTTGCTTCAGATACGCATAGCGAAATCGAATGGAACATTCGATATTTCTGCCTACCAAATAATTAATGTACGTCATTAAACTAAAACAAACCAACCATTTTATTTGAAAAAATTATTCATCCATTTTATTGGAATAAATTATTATTTTCGAAATAAATTACTTTTCATTTTAAATTTCAATTTGCTTGAAATGCATTTATTATTTTTTTTAAAAACATCATTTTTTCTTACAACTCCACCCAAACCTTTCACTATTGTGTTAGCAGTTTCTTTCGAGCGGTTTATTCGTATCAAGATAAGAATTTATTTTACTTCATTATTGTTCTTCTAAGAATATAAATTTATCTTTCCCTTTTGATAACATTACGTATTAAGTTTCTTTACACGTTCATAGTTTATTTTAATTGCATTGTTTTCAAATTGTTCTGATTTAAGCAGGGGCTATATATTGTTCTGATTTAATAGGTTTCCGACTTCTATTCTAGAATTGTATTTAGATTTTTGTTTAATTTGCAAACATTCTATTCAGTTTAGAGTTTAACAGTGGACTATTGGTATTATAGATTTTTATAATTTTGTTTCGTGTTTTTATTAAAAACAAAAAATCTTTTAATATACACAAACTTAAATAATGAATGTTTTTGTTTTTGGAATACATTATTTTTCATTTTAAAATTTAATTATTAGTGTTAACGTCATTAAACTAAAACAAACCATATAGAGGAGCATACCTCTATAAAAAAAATATAGGAGCAACTGATCCCGGCTGTGAGTACACATGAAAGGAATCCCTTTCCAAGGGTTACAGGTACAGAAATTCTCAGAACCTCACAGTTCACAAACATTAGAATAAATTCACTTTGCAAATCAATTTTCAAGAAACCCCAATAGAACAATATTTTTCATCTTAAAATTTCATTATTAGTTTTAACGTCATTAAATTAAAACAAACTTTGTTAATTCCACGGGGTTATGGCGACAGCGAGTTTGCCACAGTCAGAATTTACAAGGGTAGCGAACAGGCTGGTCGGCGAAGGCGGTTAATATATAATAAATTACAAAGTTGCTTAAAAAAGGTACAGAATATTATGAAATCCATAAAAATTTTCATGGGATTAAATTTGAAGAAATACAAAATTTAAATTTGTATACGGCTCCCGTACAAATACATATCCAATGAGTATATTGTGCTCCATACACTAATAAGGTGATGTACAAAATTTCAGCATTTTATCATAAAAAGTCCTCGAGATATGTTTAAACAAAGTTGGGGAGGGATTAATCACAAATTAAAATGTGAATGTTTACAACATGAGTGCAAATGACGCAACGCAGAAATGCATCACAGGCAAATAATATCTGCCTCTTATCTTTAATGGATGTAAAGTTATTATTTTTGCACATTGTAGATACTTTTGTACCAATAAATACCAAGATTATTATTTATTTAAATAATCATTGTTTTCTTTCATAATTTGTGTATGACACCTGAAACGCGATCTACTGACATGACTTTTCCCCTCTGAGAACCCGTGACGATGCATCGAAAAGTGGCTTAAGTCAGAATTTTTGTCTTTTCATATCTCCGGGACTTTTTATGATAAAATGATTAAATTTTGTACATCAGCTTATCAGTGTATGGGGCACATTTTACTCATTGGAAATGTTTTTGTACGGGGACCGTATAAAAATTTAAATTTTGTATTTCGTAAAATTTAATTCCGTTGAAAATTTTAATCGATTTCATAAAATTATACACCTTTTTTACGCAACTTTGTAATTTAGTATATATGTCTAAGATCAATATTTAAGGAAATAAAAGCCGAGGTCAATGCTTTGGGGACACCCTGTATATATTATCATAACGATCAGGAACCTTATTCCCCATTACGAACAGTTGATTCCCCTGAAACTTTTAGTATCATATTTGCAAATGTTTTACAGTGTACACAGACTAGAATACACTATACACTACATGAAACAAAATTAAATAAATTTAAAAATTATAAGGCAATCTTATAATTTTTTAATGCACAGAAAATCTATAAATAAAATCCTTTAGTCTATTACAGTAAATGTACCTCAAGACAGCCGAATGGATGCAAATGCTGTTCGACAGGCGTGCCAAACTACCGGGCTTGTCAAACCATTAGGTACCGGATTAACGGAAGTTTATTGTATATAGAATATTGATATATGAGAACGTAGAGTAATCTATATATTTTACATCGCAATAAAAGCTTATATTTTTTGCAAAACAATCCCATCCAATACTTTAGAGCTTAATGCACACGTTCACCTGTTCTTAACAGAGAAGTTCTCGTACACGACCAATTTGTGAAGTACATGTGAGGGTGTGTCCCCTGCATCAGCGTTAATGAAACTTTACTGACCAGAGAGAACTCATTCCGTAATATTTCTTTACTAGAATTGGGTGGAAAATTTATGATGAGTGCTTCAAAAACATGTCCTACGTGGGGGGGGAGCAGAGTCGCTTCAGTTTGGTGTAATTCCAGTGACCCAGTTGCGAAGTAATCCCACGAGTAATTTATCATTGTTGTGGCATTGGAAGAAAAATGAAATTTAAAGAGTCGTTAGATAACAACAATTAACTTGGGAGCGACAGAGGTGCAAGGGAATGTGATTTTACCTATTCTCGTACTTTAGAAGCAATTATCAATCTTTTAAAAATCAACAGTGCGCTAAGATGGATATAAATTTTTCGCGATATACTAAACTAAAATTATTTGAAATGTGAGACACCACTCGACTTTCTCATATATCCACATCGCCAGAGTTGGGCAGTATCGAAATTACATGCATTTGAAATACATTTTCAAAATACATTTGTATTTTGCATCTTATATTTCAACTAAAAAAACTGAAGAATTTTGGTAATGTATCGAAAATACATTTTAAAAGTATTTAGCATTTTCAAAATATTCAAAATATATTTCTTCAGCGGATGTTTAAATTATACCGCAAGTTAACAATTTGTAAAAGAGAAAACACGGCAAATCCGTATTTTGTCTACTCATTGAACTCATTTCTAGGAGTTAATCTAAACATCTTTTTCCAACATACTGATGAAAACGTTAACTATTGGGACACTTATGGTGTCTGAAATATGTAATTTCTGCTATAAACCTTATGTTCATTTAATAGTGCTTTTTGGTGAGCGTTTTTTTCCTACCTATGTATGGATAAGAAAAGGGTAAGAAGAGAGTTTAAAGTTGCATTCTTTGTAATACCAAAAACATGGGCAATTCGAGCTCTGCTGTGCATTTAATTTTGTTTTTTAATTTTTTTAAGTAAACTAGGGGGCTCTGCCCCCTGATCGCTAAGCTTTGCAAACCCCCTTAGGGAGGCTTCAACTTCTACTCGCTGCGCTCCCAGAGATCGCTTCATACCTATTTCATTCTACTATCAAATAGCTCTTTTGTTATCCCTACCCATTTTCTGCAGGAGGTAAAAGCAGGAATTTCTCTTATCCCAGGGAATCCAAAAACTGAATTTCTTGATCCCTGACCTCGCTTTGTGAGCTATTTCATGCCAAACTAAAGTTTAAATCGATAAACAGTTTATTCCATCGTATTACTCTATTATTGCTCTATATATGTACCAAATTTCATGTTTTTGTATGCTATAGTTTTTGCGGTACTAGACAAAAAAATCACCAGATGTGCCTATACGAAAAAAAATTACACTTCAGAAGGGCATATAAAAAGTAAAATATCTCAAAAACTACATCGAAATTTAAAAAAGGGGCTCCGTCTTGCAAAAGTTCACCTATGTAGGTACTGGCCTTCAAAAATTTAATCTTGCTATTGTTAGTTTATCCAGGACGCGAACTCGCAGTTCAAATATTTTGTCTTTGATTTTTGACATTAAATATTTCTTAAACTTCAATATATGTCGAAAAACGGTTTGTTTCAGCTTATTTCCCAAAGCTTTTCTACAAGTCTGCCAAATTTCATATATTTATATGCAATAGTTTTTGCGGTGCGAAGCAAAGAATCTCGAGAAACGAGAAATTTATCAATCAGCGGCGGCTGCGGCAACGGCAGTGGCAGCTACTTTTTTTTATATATAAAGAGATAAAAGAGTAGCAATGCAGTTAGTTATTAAAAAACCATGAGTAAAGATGGAAGATTGTTCTGTTTGTGATGAAAATGTATCAAAAGAAAATCAATGGATTACGTTATGCACAGTATGCAGTATTAGATGAAAAATGTTTTATAGAGATATCTATTGATGATAATAGAAAAGTTGGGATTGAATAGTAATTATGCAAACCAAATGTACGGTTATAAATGGATAAAATTTTTCAAAAGCATCTAAATGCAAGATTTTATGCAATAGTACTTTAATTTAACGAAAATTTTTTGTTGTCCCTTTGCTTTCGCTCAATTATGGTTTGCTCAATATTATGTAAAAAAATTAGTGATAAAAAAATTTTCCGATATTATTTTCAGAAAAATGTTTTCTTACAATATGTATTTCTTGGGATCTACTATGGATAAAGCTCAGATGATGACTGATTTAGAGTTATAATCATATACCAGAGGAAGGAAGGATGTTCACCAAGGATTTCTATTTCCAATTCTTTTTTTCATTTCTTTCCTATCCTTTGAATAATTTGTGTTCCAATCATGGGATTTGCAACATAATTTTAGATCTAGTTTTGCGTAAGGATACCGCGTAATTCAGATACATTCAATTTTGATTTATCCTGTTCACATCACAAAGGCTACTGACATATGGGCATATGAACGAAAAACGGCACACACATATATTCGCAAAAGTGTTCTAAATATATTTCGGAACTGTTTGAAACGTTCCTTTTCGTTGAAATCTAAAACTAGAAATATTTCGGGAAAACAATACTTTTGCTATACAATAATATGAGAAAGTCAATATTTTTTCTCTCGAAATAAATTTGTATTTTCTCATACGTAGTTCTGAGAAAATTGTTGGTTTCATGAAATTTTTCGATTTCGAAATTTTGATGCCAATTTTTATTTTAAGCCCTCCTGAACACGTTTTGACTGGTTTTTTTTTTTTCAGTGATGTCCGTCTGCCTGTCTGTTTGACGTCTGTGCCGATTTTTTGTGAAAACGATAGCAACCACAAATATTAATGGATTTTTCCCGAAACCTGTATTTCTGGCTTTGTTATAAAAAATCTAGAACTAGAAAAAGTGAATTTTAATTCGAGCAAAAACTTCAAAAGTTTTTGAAATGTTATATTTTTTAACATGGCAGCATAGGACAAAATTTGACATAATCATGCATAAAAGGGTTTATTTATGGATCATGAGACTTGATAGTTTCAATGATTTTTGTGAAAAATATTCGCGACACAATTTTTTGTACGTGACGTCATTATCCCACTTTTGAGGAAAGTTCATCTACCCGTCGGGAAGTACGTTGTCAAGTATGGTATAAATCAAAAGAGTATTTCAAACCCTTTCAAGTGAAGGGTAACACGTTATAGGTGTAATAATTTGGACCCAAGATACCGATTTTTAAAACTTTTTCTTAAAAATTTTGAGAACAAAATTACATTTTTATATGAGAAAATCGAATTGAGCCACACAGGTAATTTATTTAAGTATATACTATATAGAATCTCGTATAAAACTTAGCAAAAGCTAGGCAAACTTAGCAAAAGCTAGTGCAAAAATTGGAGGGTGGGTTGGTTTATGTTACAATTCATGCCAAAAGAAATTTCATCGAGCGAAATCTGAACGTAGATTTGATTTGCAAAGAATCAAATGAATGCATTACACTGTCAATATACTTCCGCAGCTATTATGTTGAATAAAGTAATCCGGATGTCGCGCAGAAAAAAAAAGACACAAATCATGCTCCCACTGCAAATAACACATCCATGGACCGGCTACTCATTCTTTATTTGCTTTTCACCATGTCATAGTCGATAGTAGAAGCAGAAAACTTTTCGTATGTCATATGTGTTCTTATTTACTACATATATCTAAAATGAGCTTTTTAAATCTGTGAGGATTCTATTATTTATTAACATTTTATTCTAATTCGAATTTTTCTTGGTTTCAATTTATGTTCCAAAGTTCTCAACTTCCATTCCAAAGAATCACATACTCATGATTGGCCAGATCATTAAAATGGCAAACTCTAGAATTACGGCATCTGCTATTCTGCCGAGATTTCGTCTCTGATCGTCCATATAAATATTGTAAGAGAACATGTATTTTGATCATACTCGGTTCAGATTGAAATTCAATTTAATAATAAGTTAGTTTCGAATTGCATTGTAGATTCATATATCCCAGGTAGATTTTATATTACTAGCAGTGCAAATTATTTGTGTATATATATATATATATATATATATATATATATATATATATATATATATATATATATATATATATATATATATATATATATATATATATTTATATTTATATATATATTTATATATATATATATATATATATATATATATATATAAATATATATATAAATTCTATTATATTCAAACCTTAAAAGAAAAATATGAAAATGTTATGCTATATCGAAAAGTTAACCTTCCCCACCAAGAAATTACTAATAGGATCAAAGCCTTATATCAAAAAACAGGTATTAAATACAATGACATAATTAAGTACCCATACTTAATTAATATTCCTAAGTTGCATAAGTGCCCTACTAGTTTCAGACCAGTTACAGTCGGATGTAATACTTATCTTACAAAAGCTAATTCTATTCTACTTAAACTTTTAAAACCTCTGTTGCATCAAATCAATAATAAAGGTAGTTACATCATCAAGAACAGTCAAGAAGTTATAAAGTCTTTAAAATATCACAAAAATCCATTATACTTTAAAACCTATGACTTTCAGGAACTCTTCAACAATATTGATCTTGAAGACTTATCTAATATCCTAAACCTTTTATATGAAGAATACGACTTGAAGAAAACAATAGACTTCATTAAATATAAGACTTTAATTAATATTGTCATTAAAGAAAACTACCTTTTTAATGGAATTTCTATATATCAGCAAATTAAAGGCATCCCCATGGGAGGGGGGTGTTCTTCTATACTTGCTGATCTGTACCTCAATTTTTATGAAAGCCAATCACATCTTAATAATGAAATCATATACCTACGTTATGGGGATGATCTGATAGTCGGATATGAAAATGAAGATTATAGTATGAATTTTGATTTCTACTCAGCAAACTTAATTTTGAAAGAAAATCCTGCTGCACTTAAAAATGTAGTGGAATTTTTAGATCTAAGTATAGATTTTAGTACAATACCTGTAAGTTTTACTATCTATGATAAAAGAAAAATTTTAATTTACCTATAAACGGTCTGATCCATTGGAATTCCAATCTTCACTTGAATATATTTAGGAATGTATTCTTGGGGGGATTGGCTAGAATTCAGAGAATTATCTACAATGCAGACATCCGTATTGATTTTGATCGGACATTTCTACAGCAAGCATATCTACAGCAATACCTCATTCCTTTTATGCTACATTATATTGACAATTTATACAGTAACAATAATGCTTATTGTTCAAAGTTAAAATCTATTTTATATCATTTAGCAGATGAAGGTTCGCATACTATGAATAACAGGACCGCAGAACGATACCACGAAATTATATACAGGTCATTGTGGTCTAAAGGACAAGTTGCTCATCCAGTGATGGTCTTCATATTACCATTGGACTTTTCTTATTTAACGGTCTTGTGATAATTGTTATTGTCACTCCGGGGGTTGGCTTCAGCCAGGGCTGGCGTCCAGGAGTGCAATGCCGCGGCATTTATCTCGCTAAGCCTTCCTTCTTTTTTCAATTCTAAAATTCTTTTTATACTTTTTATATTTATATATATATATATATATATATATATATATATATATATATATATATATATATATATATATATATATATATATATATATATAATTAGATGAGTAACGTGAGTGTGAATAAAGTAGTTTATTTTTTTAAATGCCATAATTCTTTCGTAAAATTCTAGTCGTTAGGTTATTTGAATTTGAATTTAGATTGAAGTCATTTAAAAAGGGTTCAAAACAAAAGTCACGATCTTGAATAGAAAGTAGAATAGTACTACAGCTGCAGAACAAATCAACCCTGTAGGTTAGTACAAAGATGTCGGAGGTCTGAAAATGACTCTAGTACGACTGGCATGGATTCAGTGAACACTTTTATATTGAGCGCCTATTTGGAATCGAGAGGCTGACGACCACGCAGGAATCTGACCTGGGGGAAAATAGCAAGAGGTGGTGAGTCAGATTGTGAAGCGAACGCCACTCTGACATTAGTGAGTGGAGAACTCAGCAACTTCTATAATAAGAGCTTGCAATTTTATCCCAGTAACTCAACAGTAGAGCGTCGACTGGCCAGTTCCAAGATCCAGGGTTAAATTCCCGGTTGAGGCAGCTATATTCTTTACAAAACTACGCTTGCACATTGAATTGCAGGTATCGTTATTTTTTATGCTGAAGGGAGCAGAAATACCGGTCCACGTATACCATCCTTTGAAATAAGAGCGCGATCTTAGCATTAGTAACGTCCCTTTAAATGACTGCTGTTCAGAAAAAAGGAGAAAACAAAATGTTTCCTTGCCAAATAAGGAACATTATTCGGTCAATATTTTATGACCTAGACTAGATGAAATCATTTCGGCGTTCTAATGTCCATTTTATGTACTTTGACCATAAGCTATGAATAGGATTCTGAACAACTGAGAAAGAATGCATGAGCAGAGCTCTTTAGCTATACAAAGGGCATCTAAACATCTGGAAACCAAATACTAAACAATTTAGTCACAGGTGGGCCTTGTAATTAGTGGTAAGTGCTTTATAGAGTGAATGTTTGAGTTTGTGACTCGAAGTCTTATCTTAAGGGGACGGTGGACGTTGAAATGAGCAAAAATCGACTAAAAAAAGTTTTAATATATAACATTATTTTACATATTTAACATTTGCTTGCGGATGGGACAGCGTCCATCCCAAACGAAGAACCTCCCAAAAAAAACATGTATTTTACATACCCTATCCCAAAGAGTTCGGCCCCCTTTGCAGACATTGGCGTCCATGGAAATCGCCAACAGAAACATTGCACTTGCTGCAGCAGGTGCAATGTTGATATAGGGTAAGTCAAATACCTGTCTTTTCGGGAGGTTCTTCGTTTGGGATGGACGCTGTTCCACACGTAAGCAAAAGGTTGAATGCCATTTTTTTTCGAAACGGAATTTTCAAAGGTTTTACATTTTTAAAATGATGCATGCGTTTTAATATTTGTCTGAGATGCATGGGATTTGGCAAGAAGATACCTCTCATACTTTTTAATGAAACTGGGTATACATTTTATAATTAGACTTTATTGGGGTAATTAAAAGTGAATTAGAACCTAATTAAATGATGAAAATTAAGTTTTAATTCGGAAAAATATTTTTAAAAAATTAACTTTCTAAGGGATTTGAAAATGAATACCCAAATTTGTTCATAATATATTTTTGAGTGATCATAATGCAAAATTAATCAAATATGTGAACAAATGGCACGCAAGGAACATTTTCAAATTTTCTTTAGAAAAAATTAAATTAAAAAAAATACAAAATTATAACAAAATTGAAAAAAATTTTGATGGTATTGTATATAGTAATGTTAAGAGGGATATTTATACAAATTTTCGCGTTTCTAAGCCAATAAATAAAAAATCTGATGTGGGCAACACATGACTTTCCTTATATAATGCAATGAATTAACTACTTTTACAGTAAAAAAAATAGGTTTTTCTTATAGTAGATACTTATATTCTTTCCAAGATATTAAATTTTCGACAATTAGTCGTCATTTTCATTGATTTAGCGTCATTTTAATCCATTTGGCGAGATTTTCGTTAATTTGGCAACATTTCAAAAAGTCGCCAGGTTGGCGACATTCTGCCAAATTCGTCGCCAAAATCTCGCCAAGCTTTACTGACGGAGAAATAAGTTATTCTTATAACAGATAAATATTGGCGTTCAAATACAAAAGTATTACTCGAAGTATATTTTCTCATGAATGGAACGAGCTAGATCCACGAGAATGATGTCACCCAATTTATCGCATGGTATTACATATGAAAAGTGAACATGTTTCTCAATAGTAAATATATTTTTTTTTATTTTATATGACTTTTCGATAATTTTTTTGAAAAATGTTAAATATCTCGAGAACGGTTCATGTTAGCGTTCAAAATTTTATGTTAATCGTTTCTAATGAAAAATTACATAAGAAATGTCTATTTGCGTAACTTTATTAGCGGTTTTGATTTTTTGACGATTTTTTCAAAATTTCACTCGAAAATTTAGGCGGGTTCTGAACATTCGATTACGTTTAAAAACGATAGGCTTCCAGTGTTTACGTATTGTGATTTTTGTACCAAATTTCGTTCGAAGCGGTCCATTCGTTCGTCAGTTATCGTCTCCACAGACCCACTGACACACACACATACTTTCACACACACACACACACATACGTTCACACACACACACACACACACACACAGCCATCACTTCAAAAATGTTTGATTCGTGATCAGAGATGCTTGAAACGTGCTCTCCCGTCGAAAACTCGAATTCGAATTTTCGACCCCGTCACAATACTTTACTTATACATTATGTATATAAGGAAAGTAATAAAACAAAATTCAACGTCCACCGTTCCATTAAAAAGATCTATATTTCTAAGTAAATAGACTCCCAATTTCATTTTCAGTAAAGAAATATCTAAAAATTTGTTAATTTATATAATAATTTTCTAATGTGTTTCTCTCTTTTCAGACCCTCTGAAAGCTCACTGGGTGATTCAGGAAATTAACACTTATAATACCGATCGACCATTGGACAGAACCTAACAGAGCCAAATCATCCCTGAGGGGAGGGGTGAAGGAAATTATTTTCAAAGCTTTCCTGATCCATCAGAAGCACCCCTAACCATGAGTTTTGCGCACCTAGATTTTGTCCCGTGGACGATACGGTAACAGATCTAGATGTACAATTTCATTCTCGAGGGTGGAAAACATGAAGGTGGCTCGAAATGTCTTTTCATACCCTCTGAAACTTCCCGGTGACCTAGACGGCTGAAACATTGTACACTTTAGTACAGACAACAGAGCAGAGTATAACTGGACAAATTTTTGATCAAGATGACTTTTTTCAACACTAAGCACCATGCATTGAAACAAAATAAAACTTATTTGAAAATTTGCAACTTGCTTCTTTAATTGTGTTAGTTTCCTTGTTTCTGATAGGCTTTAATATTAGTCTGAAAATGAATTTTATTATCTAATATCATAACATTTCAGTTACAAATAAATTCTACATTTCTTCCAGAATTACACACTCAAGATATAGTCTTATGTATCTTCTGAAAACTCTGAAATGACTCATGCTCATTGTGAAATCACAAATTGAATGATTACTTCCAACTGTTTTAGTAACAATGTTCTATATAACACTAAATCAATTCCATCTATTTTAATCCATTTTGGGGGCTTTCAGACGTAGCTGTTTCACATACGCAAGATTGTGCCCACTTTTGCAAACATCATTACCCTAATGAACCATCGTAAACTAAGTTTGCCGTAATCCAACGATAACAGTTAACGGGGTGGTGAAATAGCCTCAAGACAAGAGAATTATTTGGAGAGATTCTCTTCGCAGACGACTTAATCTGGATGCACGTCCTTATGCATGGATATAAAAATGGTATTAAATAGTTTGATGTGCATATAAGCATGTCTAGTTATACGTTTATGCGAACAGAAAATATGAATTAAATTTATAAATTAGGAAGGAAGAATGGGATTTACTCCTTAAACTTTTTTCTTCACTCAATTAATTCTACTTACCGAAAACCCCTGCAAATACAGTAGTTCAAGATCTACGTATCTGATTTTCCGTTATTCACATTTCTGATTTGTATAGACTTTAGATTTGTACTGGATTGATTCTGATTTATCTGGACCTGAGTATCTAGTTTTATTTTTGGCCGAAATATTTCAAAATCTTGAAATCGACAATTAAATTCTTAAATCTGATATTCGATGTAATTAAACTTTATCCGTTGTGGTAACACTATTTTTTCTGAAAGCTACTTATTATGCGGAATATGAATCAGATAATTCTTAAAGTCAGTTTAAATATATTCAACTAGGGGTTGAGACCATTTCCAAATTCTCTGGTTGGTTGATGGCATAAATGCTGATAAAGGTTGCTGGCAAAGATGGCCAAGGAATGAATTATGAAGCATTGAAACATTAAAAATATAGATATTTAATTATAAATATAATTATAACATTAGATAGTGTACTTGGGACTTGACAATCATTTAACTTATTGTTTATTCTTACAAACAAGTAGAGTGTTTTGCACCTATTATTGTCAAGAACATTACGATTAAAGTGATAAATTGCACAGCAATTAAATGCTTTATTGTTGTAAATCTCTATATACTGAAAAAGAAACATGATATTTTAGCACTGTATTACAAACAAAGGTCAAAACTTTCAGTCATGAAATTTTGCCGTTTGTTCATAAAACAATAAGCAATCGTTCGTAATAGCAAGCGGCACAAAATAATTCTCGGTGCAGGCTTTTTGAGCGCCAGTGAGTAGGATACGAGACCTCCTGACTCACGAACCGAATTACGGAGTTGATAAGAATGGCGAACAGGGAACCTGGGGGGCAGAGCTAGGTGCAATAGCTGGCAAAGCGAGTTATGGATATTGGTGAGCATAAACTAATAAGGGAACAAAGCCTCAACAGTCGTATTACGCCTATGTAGAAGGCGGAAGGAAAGTGCTTCGTCGAGTAACGGGGATTGAAATACGTCACTTCAGAAATGCATAAAAAATATAATAACTCATAAAATAAAACAAGATTTGGAATGGGCTCAGTTTTTCAAAAACTCAACTATGTAGGTACATGCTTACAAAAATTCGAGATCTTGCAATTGTTAGTCTGTCCAGGACGCGAACTCGCAGCTCAAATACTATTTCTTTGATTTGATATTAAATATTTCCTAAACTAAATTTCAAATAGAAAAACACGGTTTACTTCAGTGTGTTCCCATAATATTTCTCTACAAATATACCAAATATCATATTTTTGCATGTTTGAGTTTTTGCGGTACGTGGCAGAGAAACTCGAGAGACGCGAAATTTGTAATACAGCGGTGGCGGATACCTTTTTCAATATATAGAAATTTCTTCTTGGAGCCATCAATACATCCCATCATTTTAAAAACTGACTGTTTTTACCCATGTTGTTGGAAATTCAGCATATTTAAATGCTGAGTAATGTCTTTACGAAATGTAAAGTCCCGAATAAAATTAATAGTGTACTTTGAAGTTTACTTTGAAGTTACACTGAGTTTACTTTGAAGTTTCATTGAGTTTACTTTGGAGTTACATTGAGTTTACTTTGAAGATCCAGTGAATGTGGGTAAGCTGTCTCATAGGAAAGTAGATATTTCATCTTTCAGTTAAAAAATCTATTTAAACATTTTCTTCGACTCCGCACGTAACAGAAGATCACTATAAGAGTTATGCGCGGACTATAATAAATAGATTAGAGGGTAAGATCTAACCCACAATTTGGCCATCAGCGATCTGGACCATGGTTTATTTAGATTTCCAAATGAGGTGCAGTTCATTGACTAATTTCACTTCTGAAGGGGGCGGTATATTTAAAAGGGGCAGTACTAGGTGTTATATTTTATTGGCGTTATAAGGGGAGCGTTTTCACACGATCTTAATACTTCATCCCAGACCATTGTTTCTAATGAGAAAAGTTCAAGAGCCAGTGTTTATTTAAGGTTTTTTAATATTTACCCTAGTTTATACATAAATAAAGTTCTGCAAAAAAATACTGGCCTCTCCTATTGAGGCATGCATGCGACTGCATAGCCAGCAATGACCTTATAATATAACTTAATCACGCTCAAGACATTGGGCAATTAGAAATATACAAGAGAGTAAATGTTGGGTTGAATTTTTGGGATACTTACAATCGTTTGGTGAACCCAAATTAATATCAAAATGATTAATTACAGAATATTATGTTTTCTTATTTTTCATAGAATTTCTTTTTACATCTATTGAATAAAAATTAATTAAATACTGCATTTTGGTAAATACTAGCCACGTTACTACAGCTAGTTGCTGGTTTTTAAAATATCTGATTTTAGAAAAGTTGATAAAAATCCTCTTGGATGCATTTAGATGGGGTATTTCGTAATAAACCGTTTTTCAAGACTTTAAAAACAATAATGTTTTTTCCTCCTTCTCACCCACACACATAACAGTGACTATAGTCAGTACACTATAGGGCAGGTTGTACTGTTACGTGTCAAATGTCTCTGATGAAGGATGCTCATATGCCAAAAACGCTTAGGGGATTTCTGCATATGTATTTTAACGCCCTATAATTTGTAAACAAACATGAATTAATTTTGAAAGTTTGAATAATTGTACTTCTAACTGCGGAAGTGTTGCCATTTTAATCAAGTAATGAATTATTTCTGCTTATCAAATATATAGATTTCCAGACAAAAACTATATTCATGGCAATTTTAACTTGAATATGCTGCGTACGAATCAATATTTCCAACATATCTATGTTGTAACGTACAGTTTGCCGCAATAATAGGTTTGAACAGATTATATTATATTCACATTTACCATGTTTCAATTGTCATGTAACCTGTTTCAATTGCCATATAACAATTGTTATTTAACATGTTTCAATTGTCATGTAACATGCTTTAATTGTCATGTAACATGCTTCAATTTTCCTGTAACATGTTTCAATTGGCATGTAACATGTTTCAATTGCCATGTAACATGTTTTAATTACCTTGTAACATGTTTCAATTGTTATGTAACATGTTTCAATTGACATATGACAATTGTCATGCACCATATATTTCATTTTCATGTAACACATCTCAGTTTTCATGTAATATGTTTCAATTTTTCATTTCAATTTACGGCAATTAATATACCCATGTTATCACCACAATATCAAATCTTATATACAAAAGGTAAAAAATATAAAGGGAAGGTCATGAAAACTATCATATCAGATGTCTTTATTCGTTTTCTAAAGCAATAGTAGTCATTTTATGAATACTTTACAGCACAGTTGAAAAGTATTTATGACTTTGGTCATTCTGTCTGTCTGCCTGCCCGTTCGCACGATAACTTCAGTATAAATGACTTTATCGAAATGGCGTTTTAGTATATATTTGAGATGGTCTACGGGATGTTTGGGAATGAAAATTAATAATATCACCCAATGGGTTTCGGATTTACCCCGTGTTAAAAAAATTAAATAAATTGAGCCCTATGGGACTTAATTATTCAAACATTTTTTAAGAGAAGTTGAAATTCCCAAATTGCTTAGAAAATTATAGGAAATATTTAAATTATCACATAACATGTGAAAAAAATTTCAGCAAAATATGTTAGGCAGTTTTTAAAATAAAAATTGACATACTAATTACACCCATATTATATGAACCGATATGCGAATAGATCACGTGACTCATTGCAAAATAAAATATGGTATCCATTCATTTTTAAAACTTTACAACATAGTTGAAAAGTGTTTATGGCTTTGTTCATTCGGTCTGTCTGTTAGCACGATAACTGCCGTAAAAATGACTTTATCAAAATGAAATTTTAGTATGCTGTACAGACGGTCTGTGGGACCTACGGGAATATAAATGAATAATATTACCCAATTAGTTTTGGATTGAACCCGGGTTGAAAAAATGAAATACTTTGAACCCTATGGGACCTAATTTTTCAAACATTTTTTAAGTGAATTTAAAATTCACAAATTGTTTCGAAAGTTTTAGAAAATATTCAAATTACCCCATAAAATATATAAAAAAAATTTCAGCAAAATATATTCAGGAGTTTTTTAAATAAAAATTAAAATTTTAATTACACCCATTTATATGACGCGATCAAGTGACCCACTTCAAAATAAAATATGGCATCCATCTTGTGTCAAAATCGGGATTTTTAAAGTTCTTTTTAATTCATATTTAGTGTTGTATCTGTCTTAAAACTGCTTTATTTTTGCTTAAATTCTGTGCATCTACGTACTGAAACAACGCAATTACAATATATTTGAGTTTAACTGATCATCAAACTTTGATTATTTCCACAACGAAGCCTAATTTTCACTTATGGAGAATGTAAACAGCAAAATATGTAGAATGAGTTGTATAAGAATTGCGGCCTTTCTTTAACGCAAAATTATTTAGCTCATGGAACTTGCAATATAGCTGATATGAATTCATATATTTTACACAGAGAACCAGACGATTTTTTCGATAGAGTTAAATTAGTTTAAATTTTCGATAACGTTAGAGTTTTAAACATAGAATTAAATTGCTTGTATCTCCATGGTTTAAAGTTTTTAAATAAAATAAATTATTATATTATTGTGATGAATGAAAGTAATGCAAAACATTTATGAATGAAATGCTGCTTTTATAGAGAAAGCCAGTCGATTTATATTTCGATGACGTCATTTGTATAAAGTTCATTTGATTTCTATGAAGTTTTCAAATATAATAAATTATTGTAGTATTATGATAATTTTAAAAATATTACAGATGAATGTATCGCATTTTAGAGATGTTTATATAAAATTGCATTGAAGTTGGAAAGTGTTTCATAATCAATGTTTTATGCATGATTGATCTTTCTTGTTTCTTTTGGATGTGTATACCGTAGATGTTTAAAGATCGTTTAAATTTATATTTAGTGTTGCATTCATCATAAAATCCTCCTTATTTTTGCGTTTTATCTGTGTATCTAAATTATGTGCCAACGCAATTATAATATTTTTTATTTTAAATTATCACTAAGCTTTATTTCTACAACGAAGGCCAATTTCAACTCTGAACTATATCATACAAAATGTCAAGTGATTGTAAGGTGGGTTGTATAAGAATTGCTGCATTTTTTTCCACGCACAAATTATTTAGCTCTGGAGTCTGTAATATAAGTGACATGAATGAAATATTCATTGATTTTGCATAGATATGCAGACGAATTATAAAAAAATATATTTTGCTACAGTTACAATAATTTCGAAGAACTAATTAAACATGAGATAAGATAACGATGTAGTTTCTATAATACTGAAATATTATAATTATGATTTATTATTAATTGCAAAATCATCGTAAACACTTCCCAAATTACACTTTCGATGACGTCATTTGAAGAAAGCTTTAAATTTTCAAGTATAATTACTGTAGTACTGTGATAATTTAAAAAGTGCCATTGCTAAATGCATCACATTTTACAGATGTTTAAATTTGTTTTGAGTAATATAAAAATATTATGAGTGCATTAAATATAAAATGTGTCTCAATCTTGAATATGATTGACCCTCATGTCAGTGCAAGGCTTGTAGCGACGTTCAATGCTGTGTAAGATACTGTTTCTTGCACATACCCCTCCGAGGTGTTGGGGTGTAGTGTTCTGGGCAGGCGTACATCTCCCTAGATCCTCCGAGACGTGTTCAATAGAAGTAAAGTCAAAAGACATGGCTAACAGTTAATATGTGATGTGTCCAATGATTTCATCTTCCAGGTATTGCTGATCCAATGATGCTCTGTGTGTGGCCGAGCATTTCTGTCTTGCAGTATAAATGAATCTACAATTATACCTGCACAGAGGCAAACAATGCAATCTAAGGCTCCTTCCCTTTACGTCCTGGTATTCATGATTGTTTAATAAGCACGTATATGTGTGTGCAGTCGTCTAAGGAAATGCTATCCCAAACTATCAGGCTATCTCCATCGAAAGCGTCTCTGTTTCGAATATTAAAAGGAAAGTAGCGTGTCCCTAATTCTCTTCATATTATATTAACAAGAAAGATCAATCATGCTTAAAGCATTGATTATGAAACACTTTCCAAATTTAATGCAATTTTATTTAAACTTCTCTAAAATGTAATACATTCCTCGGTAATATTTTAAAACTTATCACAATACTACATTAATTTATTATATTTCAAAACTTAAACCTTCATCGAAAATAATGACCTTCGTTCAAATGACAGCATTGAAATATAAATTGCCTGGTTTAAACATCTCTAAAATGCGATACATTCCTCAGTAATATTTTTAAAATTAGCATAATACTACAATAATTTATTACATTTGAAAACTTCTTCAAAAACAACTGACATTCATTCAAATGACATCATAGAAAATATAACACGCCTGGCTCTTTCAATAAAAGCAGCATTTCATTCATAACATTTTCCCATTCATTTCATTCATCACATTACTAAAGCAAGAAAGAACAATCATGCATGAAGCATTGATTATGGAACACTTTCAAATTCAATGCAATTTCATTTAAACATCTCTAAAATGCGATACATTTCTCGGTAATATTTTAAAAATTATCACAATACTACCTTAATTTATTATATTTGAAAACTTGAAAGTTCATCGAAAAAATTTAACATCATTTAAATGACGTTAATTAAATATAAATCGCCTGGCACCTCGGTAATGTTTTTAATATTATCATAATACTACAATAATGTATTATATTTGAAAACTTCATCAAAAACAACTGAAATTTATTCAAACGACGCCATCGAATTATAACACTCCTGGCTCTCGCTATAAAAGCAGCATTTCATTCATTACATTTTTCCATTCATTTCATTCATCAAAATACTATAATAATTTACTTTATTTAAGAACTTCAAACCATGTTGAAACAAGTAATTAAACACTATGCCTAAAACTTCATCGAAAAAAATCGTCCTTCTCTCTGTAAAATCAATGAATATTGCATTCGTATCAGCTATGCAGACTCCATGAGTTAAATAATTTTGCGTTAAAGAAATACAGCAATTCTATTACAACTAATCCTACATATTTTGCTGTTTACATTTTACTTAAGTGAAAAATAGGCTTCGTTGTAGAAATAATCAAATTCGGATGATCATTTAAGCTCAAATATATTGTCATTGCGTTATTTCAGTAGGAAGATGCACAAAATTTAAGCAAAAATAAAGCAGTTTTAGGACGGATACAACACTCAATATGAATAACAGACAACTTTAAAAATCACGATATTGAGATAAGATGGATGCCATATTTTATTTTGAAATAGGTCACATGACCTTTTCATATATTGATTACGTGATCGCTTCATATAAGAGGTGTAATTATTATTTTAATTTTTATTTAAAAAACTACTGAATATATTTTTCTGAATTTTTTTTATATATTTTATGGAATAATTTGAATATTATCTAAAATTTTCGAAGCAATTTGGGAATTTTAAATTCGCTTAAAAAATGTTTGAAAAATTAGGTTCCATAGGGTTCATTGCATTTCATTTTTTCAACCCCGGTTCAAAACAAAACTAATTGGGTGATACTATTCATTTATATTCTCATAGGTCCTACAGACTGTCTGAATAACATACTAAAATTTCACTTTGAATAATTCCTTTCTACGGCAGTTATCATGCTAACGGACAGACAGACAGACAGACAGAATGAACAAAGTCATAAACACTTTTCAACTTTGTTGTAAAGTGTTAATAAAAATGGAGCTGCATTGCAGAACAAATGTAGATTGATCTGTAAATAACCTTTTTTTTCGGTCCAATTCACATGTTATTTCGCCCAATTGAAAGTCTACCCCCCGTGGCTAGGGGTGAGATATTATTACCCTTGTATGTATCGCATTTTAGAGATGTTTAAATCAGACAATATATATTTCACTGACGTCATTTGAATGAAGTTCATTTTTTCGATGAAGTTTTAAGTTTTCAAATATAATAAATTAATGTAGTATTGTGATAATTATAAAAATATTACCGAGGAATGTATCGTATTTTAGGGATGTTTAAATAAAATTGCATCGCAGTTGGAAAGTGTTTCATAATAAATGCTTTGTGCATAAATGATCTCTTTTGTTGAACATATTGTACTTTATGCATAGTTTTCGATTGATATCAATTATATATATATATGTGTGTGTGTGTATTATGTGCTACTACTTATATTCTACCATTGGATTTACAATTTTTTATATATATATATATGTGTGTGTGTGTGTTTTAACACTTTACAACATAGTTGAAAGTGTTTATGACTTTGTTCATTCTGTCTGTCTGTCTGTTTGTCCTTTAGCACGATAACTGCCGTAAAAATGACTTTATCAAAATAGAATTTTAGTATGTTTTTCAGACGGGATGTGGGACCTATAGGAATATAAAGGAATAATATCGCGCAATTAGTTTTGGATTGAACCCGGATTGAAAAAATAAAATACATTGAACCCTATGGGACTTAATTTTTCAAACATTTTTTAAGCAAATTTAAAATTCACAAATTGCTTCGAAATTTTAAGGAAATATTCAATTTATTCCATAAAATATATAAGAAAAATTCAATAAAATACGTTAGGTAGTTTTTTTAACAAAAATTATTTAATATACAGAGAAAAACAAATTCAATTAAGTTCTGACTCCAGAAAGAAGAAAGAGATATATTATATAATAAATATATTTCCAAGGGTTTTATTATTTTATATATAAAAGAGGTTTCATATCTTAAAATCAATACGGTAGATAACATTTTTTTAAAATTTTAAGTAAAATAAATTAGTATAGTATTGTGATGAATGAAACGATTAGAAAAATGTTTATGAATGAAATGCTGCTTTTATAAAGAGGCGATTTGTATTTCGATGACGTTATTTAAATAAAGTTCATTTGTTTTCGATGACGTTTTCAAATATAATAAATTATTGTAGTATTATGATAATTTAAAAAATATTACCGGATATAATATATTAGGGGATTGTATCGCATTTTAGAGATGTTTATATAAAATTGCATTGAAGTTGGAAAGTGTTTCATAATCAATGCTTTATGCATGATTGATCTTTCTTGTTTTAATATTCAACGACTTGTAGTATAGTATTTTTGATGTCACATTTACATTTCAGTCCATCTTCCTTTCACTTTTGCTATACAGAACATTTTCTAATAATGCTCAATCTCAGAAATATATAATACAAGTAAAATAAAAATTCTTCAATTTTATATATATATATATATATATATATATATATATATATATATATATATATATATATATATATATATATATATATATATATATATATATATATGGGTATATATATATATACGTATATATATATATATATATATATATATATATATATATATATATATATATATACACATATATATATATATATATATATATATATATATATATATATATATATATATATATATATATATATATATATATATATATATATATATATATATATATATATATATATATATATATATATATATATATATATATATATGTTTGGGTTAATTAGAATTAAATACTCAGACTTGAAGATGAATTTAATTCTGATTAATCATCGAATTTGGGACGGTGCTGTTCTTTTCTCTTATCGGCATTATGGCCGTGAATTTCTTCTATGGTGATGTTAATATTACTTGAATTGTTTTTTTATTTTTTTTATTTTCACGTAATTCTTATTATTACATATTTCAAATATATATATATATATATATTTATATATATATATATATATATATATATATATATATATATATATATATATATATATATATATATATATATATATATATATAATACTTGCATAGTATTATGATTATGAATTTTAATACTATATTGATATAAAAACACTGTGTTTCGATACAACCAAGATTAATTTTGTCGATTGCAATTTTTGAAGCTACTGAAAATGTAAACAAAATTGCAATTCAGTTGTAAAGTGTTTCGAAATCAATGCTTTATGCATGATTTATTTTTTTGATTTAAAACATCTCTTGCATAATTTAATGCCACGAAATTTTTATTATATATAAAATGATAAAACGAAAGCATTTACTATTCGCTGTATGAAAATAAAGCTTTAATGAAATCTTATATAAAGTTTTGATATTAAAGATTTGAGAGCCATGTCATTTGGAAAATATTGGAAAAAGTTATTGGAAAAACATCAAATACTTAAGAATGGCATTTTACAAAAACAAATCTTGGGTATCAAGACGGGTTATGTACTCGAAATCAATACAGTTTAAACAAAGAATAAAAGTTTAGTAGAGGGAAGTTTTCCCTCGAAATATCAGCTCCAATATTTCACTTTAATTCCTTAACGACTATGAACCAGCTTTTAAACTATCAAAACTTAAAAATGGTCGAAATTTTGGGAAACATTTTAAATCTCTCTCTTATAAGAAAAGCTATGTATAAAAAAGTGTATTCTGAAAAAGTATCAAACAAAAATTCATTCATTGAATGTTTATTACTTTCCTTATATACATAATGTATAAGGAAAGTATTGTGACGGGATCGAAAATTCGAATTCGAGTTTTCGACGGGAGAGCACGTTTCAAGCATCCCTGATCATAAATCAAAAATTTTTGAGGTGATGTCTGTGTGTGTGTGGGGGGGTGCGTGTGAAAGTTTGTGTGTGTGTGTGTCAGTGAGTCTGTGGAGATGATATCTCACGAACGAATGGAGCGATTCGAATGAAATTTGGTGCAAAAATCACAATCCATGAATACTGGAAGCCCATTGTTTTTCAACGCCATCGAATGTTCAACCCCCCCCCCCCTATTTTAGAGTGAATATAGAATAGAGTGCTATAAGAATAACTTTTTTCTCCGTCCATAACGCTTGGCCAGATTTGGACGACGAATTTGGCGGAATGTCATCAACTTGGCGACTGTTTTAAATGTTGCCAAATTAACGAAAATCTCGCCAAATGGTTAAAAGTAAGAATAAAACGATGAAAATGACAACTAATTAACGAAAATTCAATATCTTGGAAAGAATATGAGTATCTACTATAAGAATAACCTATTTTTTTTGCTCTAAATGTAGTAAATTCATTGCATTATATAAGGAAAATCAGGTGCTGCCCATGTGAAATTTTTGATTTAAGCGTGTCAATCACCAATTGCAATTGAAACGTTTTAACATTGATACCGTATATGTGTTTGTCATCTCGTGTGTGTCTGACATTTGGTGTTTGTCTGTAATCTTGCGTGAGTCTGTCAACTTGTGTGTATATGTCCTTATGTGTGTGTATGTAATGTTGTGTGTGTCTGCCGTCTTGAGTCTATTTGTCCAGGAGTCAGTTTATATGATAATTATCTACACAAACTGTACTTGCTCAGTTTACCGACCAGATATTTATAGATGAGAAAAACAGATTATTTTTGCATGTGAAATCATAGTTAACCTGTTACAAAGAGCATGTCCATCACCATATAAATATACTGAATTTATATCTTTTATTATATGTCTTTAATTTGAATATAATAAATATATGGAATAATAAAATCGACGATGGCTCCAATCCGATAGAGCCGAAATGATTTTGCGTAAATGACATTTCATAAAATAAATCTCGACTTTTGTAATATCGAAAAAAATGATTCGATTAAAAATCTGATAATATACACTTATTTGATTATACACACTGATTATATACTCGATCAAATATCTGATTATATGCACTTATTACTTATAGCTATCGCTTTTAGTTTTAAGATATAAGCATTACAAACCTGAGAAACGTAAAATTGGACAACAGCTTAGCCAAATTTATTTTCGGCATCTAATTTTGAGCGGAGACTAAAACGCAGGCAAAGCCAAAACATAAATTTACTAAAACACCTGGATGGCGTTCAAGACCCATTCTCTCACAAGGAGACACTTCTTCTGTTTTATTTATTTTTTCATACATTTTCTAGTGGATACATACTACTACGTCGCATTTGCATTGTGTGTCAGGGAAACCATTTTAAAAACTGATACACACAGGACAGGAGTCATCTGTAGTAAGAGACTAACGACTAAATTTCTCCTGCGTCTCGTTCGTTTTCTTTCTTTTCACATCTCAGTCCTATCTCCAGCGTGCCTTCCACATTTTGTCAGTTCTACTAACACCTATAACATGCAGAGTGATTAAATAAGGATGGGCCAAACTTTACGAGGTGGTAGTACAAATCAAACCAAGCAGTTACCGGGTCGGAAATGAAACGTAAGGGAGTCAGCGGGCGCTTAATGGTGAAACCGGTGAAGTGCAGTGAAAACGCAAGAATGATTTAGTCATAAAATGACATTTAATAAACAATAATTGCAATAATTGCTCAAAATAGAGACAGCCAACCTGAAAACATGCTTCGCGTAGCGCACTTCGGCAGCAGCGGCCGAAATTCTGGTGACGAGTTCAAGATTCAAGGGAGTATCATAAATGAGACTTGAATATCCCCACAAAAGTCAAGACACCACAGGTCGGGCGATCATTGGGGCCAAACTATGGGACCACCTCGCCCAATCTGCCGATTGCCAGAGCTGCCGATGCAAGTTTTCGAATGTTTTACGATTGGGTAACCGCCTATGGGAGGAAGGTTTCCCGTTCAGTCGTTGTGCCTCTCTCCCATTCCCATTTGCATCTATCAGAGATGAAATGCACATCGGCTTTTTCCCTATTTGTAAACTCCTCCATCGTCTCAGAAGTTGGAGCTGCGAATAACTGCTGCAAATTGGTAAGGCCGTACATTCGGTGTTACGAAAATTTGCATAACGATTCTTCTTCTCCAGATGAAATTTGCATTCGTGGTTTTCTTTTTTCACCAGAAAATAACAACCAGAATGACACTTTAAGTTTGTGGAGCGGCCGCTTTCCAAAGAGTAAGCGTCCTGTAACGCCTTTACGTTTCATTTCCAACCCAGTGAACTATGACGAAAAATGCTTCGTTTGGTGTATACTACCACCTCGTAAAGTTTAACCCATCTTTTTCTATCACCCTGTATAACAAAACATGCGCATATCACATTACACCAAACACATTACAATATTAAACACCAAGTACTTCCTCGACGCTCCACTCCGAGATCACCTCCTCAAACTCTCTATTTCTAAGAATTAACTAAGCGTTCCATTCCCTTTTGATAGATAACTATAATTAGTTCCCTTAATATGCTTTATGGGGAATGTTTTATCTGAACTGCCATGTTCTTCATCAAATTTAGTTTTACATTCTAAGTTAGAATTTATGAATCTTTTAGTTTTGCTATTGCAATCTTTACATGACCTTTCTTTCCATATTTATTGTAACTACCCTCTTTATCTTTGAATAACTATATTTTCAGCACCTAAAGCATTTTCTTGGTTGATGAAATCTGAGATCTTTTCCACAAGATGTTAATTGTTTTTTTTCTTTTATGATCCTATCATAGCAGATTGAAGACAGCTAAAGTATCCAATGGTTCAAGTATTCATGTAGATTCAAGGGAAAAATTTACTTATTTAGTTCGTTTTGATACTAATTTACTCTTACTTCTTTAATTTTTTTATATTATGGATTATTATCCTAGAGTCCATTTTTTATCCTGCACTACATAGTTTTCATTAGATTTTTTATTCGTTTTCTGGGTTTATTTTAGTTATTTTAGCATTTACTTTAATTAGGAGACCACCCCTACCTGCCTTTTTTGCTTCTTTAATCTCTATTTTGATTTTTTCCACATTTATGCTACTATAAACATCTACTTCACTTATATTTGAATTCACACGTTTTAGCTTTATCCTTTGAAAGATTACTACATTTAGCATCTTTGTCATTTTCCATTTGAATTTAACTTTTCTGCATAGGTTGTAGTTATTTGAACTACTTTTTCATTTTTATCAATTGTTTCCACAATTTTACTTAATTTCTTACAGTTTTCACTATTATACGTTTACTCAAACTTTCTGAGATGTTATCTGATTTATCATCGTCTTCATTATTTTTCATTTTTACTTAAACTATACTAGATTTTATATAGTCTAGATTTAAATTTTGCAAACTCATAAAATTTCCAAAAGTTGGAAAGCTCTTCAGAACAATTTTTCATGTTATATCGCAAATGTAAAATTCCATAGAGTACAAACATTTGTTTTATATTTAAATATACTCTTATTTTTGGTTTTTGTTTTTTGTAGATCGTTTTGGAAACAAATCACTTAATTTCTTTTTTATATCAAATATAAATCCATCGAAATTTTGAATTTAACATTTCGATTCACATTCCCAAACATATACCATATTATAGGAAAAATAAAAAGCATTAAATAAAACCGGTTTTAAAGAATGTATAATTTGTTCTATACAAAGAGATGATGAATAAAGCATTGGCATTGAGTTTTCGACATGCCGTGATTTAGAAAGTATTGTAAATTTAAAAAAATGTAACATCCAATAGCACAAGATATCGTAAAAATGAAGTATAGATATGACGACAGAATAAAATCTTAAGATCAATATATTGAAAACTTAGTTTAAAAAACTTAGAACAAAGTTTTTCTTTTCATGATATCAAATCCAATGTTTCCTCTTTAATTCTTCAAACGAGTATGAGCCTGTTCCTGAGATGTCAAAATCTTGAAAAATGAACGAAATAACGGCAGATTGAATAAAAAAACATTATTTCCTTCTGATAGACTTGAAACAAAATAGTTGTTTTAAATGAAAGAAAACATACTGGAATGCTTTGAATGTTTCAGACACTTGCAAACATTTTAAAACACGGCCGAATGAGTAACACGGTAATAGGATGAGTTTCATAAATAAAATATCTGAAAACACAAATAGTAATTAACTCTGTTACTCTTTATATATTGGTGTTAAAATAATATTCATTTCTCATATTTTGAATTGGAAAAGATTGATGTGTATTTTGGGCCTAGCTTACTCAAAGGGTGTCTACCAGTTCCAAGGGTCTACCGGGAAAAACACAAAATGCAATACACAAATACATACAAAAGCATATGTAGATAATATATCTAGGCATACAAAGCCAATATACATATATACATAAACGATACGTAAAAGGGAAGAAACGTTCAATTTTTGTGAAACAAAAGCGTCCAAAGGAAATAAATTCAGAAAGTAATTATTTTACATTCATTCTTTAGTTATAATTCGATGCTATTTAACCAAAATAGAACCTAGCAATAAGAATGTTATGTTTAATGAAACAATGATGCAAATTGAAACAAGCAGCAACAGAAAATTGAAAAAAAGAAGAAATAAAAGAAAAACCAAGGAAAAGAAATTTTGAAAAAGAAAAGAACCTGAAACAATAAAAGTGGCAATAATACAGAATTCTGCATGAAGCAGGGATGAAACAAAAATTAAAAAAGACCTAAACCAAGAAGAGGGAGAAAAAAGGTGAACAAAAACGCAAAAGAAAACACATAATAATAAAAAAGAATGTACAGACCTAATGGAACAACGTAGATAGTGAAACAGTTATTCATTTGTTAGAACAACATTGAGAGCATAAGCTACTCATATACAAATTAAGAAACACTATCAAAGATAGCTTTTGCAATAAAAATAATTTTTAATCTTATCAATATTTTTTTTAAGCTGTTTGAAAATCATAGTTGTTGATTTACAGAAGCAGGCTTCGTTAAATGAAAATTTTTTGAATATGGACAAGAAAAATATAATAATCAATAACGTTAAATTGGTTACAGATATAATTAAAAATAGATCCGATTTTAAAATAGTGTATATAATCAAGACATGGGCCGTAATCAATAAGAAAATAGATTAAATATTTATTAAAAATTTGCAACTTGGATTCTACATTTGATATAACAGATTTAATTATTGAGGTAATGTGCTTACGGAGAGCAGTATTGGCATTTAAAAAAGTTTGCGATAAGTGAATAAATCAATTTTTACAGAATTTTGAAAAACAAAAATAGGGAAAGGGGATTTTTTTATTAATACCAGTAGAAGCAGAAATTTTGGAGTCATGTTCTGCAATTACGTTGCCAATTAACCCAATATGAGATTTGAACCAGGATAAATAAATGTAAGGTTTAGAAAGTAAAACTTTTTCTTTGGTAATTTTGATATAATTAGATTTATCAGAAATTGAATTTTGAACAGAACTTGAAGAAAGACTGTTGGTATAAGTTATTATTCACATATAAGTTTTTTTTAAAAGCTCAATCAGCTGCAAAGCCTATGACAGTTTTTCAGATTGAAAACTGTACTCCTTGCATCCGGTTTATAACAAAAGGGCTCTTCAAATAAATCATATTTAAAAATGCAAATAGAGATCAATTTTTGAATCATCTGTATAAATTTTGTAATCAAAATTAATTTTGTCATCACAAGTTGGAAGAGAAACAATACGATTTAAGCAAATTGAGAAGGGGAAAGGAAATCCGAACTGGAGAAGATATCGATTCTTTGTTTCCAACACATATATTTTTGTGTTGAATAATTATTGCGAAATGAATAAGAGGAATACATAAAATAGAAAAAAGTCAGACATTTGAAGAGGTCCGATAACTGGAAAAGATTTTTAATAAGAATATTCTCAGAAGAGAAATTAAATTTTTATTTCGTACAGAAGTTAAATTTTTTGCCCATAACCCAGAACCATACAGCAATTGTTTTCTATAAAAGTTTTATACCAAATTTTTGAAAGTATTTTATTGACACTGTGAGACCAGGAGACATTTAGATTGTATTAATGTACAAAAATTTACGATATCTACCAAGCAAGATACAATGCAGACGCATAGGCACCAGTTTACGACAGCCCTGGCCAGGGAGGTCATGGAAACAATATATAAAGGTACGTAAATTACAGGTGTGATCAAGTCAGAAAAGTTACTGGGGACCAAAGCTGAAATCATGCAAATTGGTTAAAGAATTAACCAATGAGTAAGTGTTGTTTCATGACTGCATCATTAAACAACAATCATGCAGTCAATATTAAACAACATCGTAACTGGACCTCAGTCGAAACGATAGGGCAACAGGCAGGAATAGTTCACAGGATAAGATTTATATTCTATTAAGATAGATACGCATGGAGTCATGAGTCTCTATTGAAAGATAGTCAGTCATTATGGTGATCTTCAGACATGGTGTATCAGTGAAAATCCATTAGGATACACAGTCATGATGCAGTCAATATTAAGAAATGGTGCAAGAGTCTCTATTGAGAGATGGACATAGCGTCCAGCATAAGATACGATGAGTGACCCACATTCGGTTCAAAGTCCAAACACAACAACAGAGGTATGTACCAATCTGCTGTTATAAAAGGTCGAATAGATAATTTTAGGCAAATAATATGCCTGATCTCACACAACCAGTTTCCTCCTTGAATATATATGTGTAATTATAGTAATTTAATAATAATTATAATATGTTTAATTAATAACATCATTTTAAAGTTTAAATGGTGGAAGTTAATTGTGTAGTATGCTAATTAATAATTTTATTTTAGGAACTCGCACATAGAAATAATGGTGGGTTATAATGTGGCAATAAGGTAATGTACGGCTTTTCGATTCACGACCATGTTAATACTGGGTAATTTCAAAATTATAAACGCCAATGATAAGTTCCTTTTTAAATGTGCACCACAGGCATCCTGATTATTTCTAGATATTCCCCCAAAAGTAGAATATAATTTAAAACATTTTTCTTTCAAATAATATATATATGGGCTCCAGATTGTATTATCATCAACAATTATGCCAAAAATTTTTAAATGAGTAGAAATAGAAATTTTTATGGATTACCTTCTAATTTAAACATTGGACTTCTTTTCAACTATTTCTACTAAAAATAATTGAGCAACTTTTATTAATATAAATTTTAATGACTAGCTTCTATACCATCTGTAAAAAGTTCTTTAAACGTACCTAACTCATGAAGTTCTTAGCTAAACTACAAAATACGAGGTTTCTAGAATTCGTCAAAAGTCGCTATGGTTGGCGATTCGTCGCCAAGGTCAAACGACTTAGACCTTCCCAATATTTTTTTGTTACGCATTCGTAACAAAATAATGCCACGTCCATTACATACTTCAGTTACATACTTCCGTTTCATCTCCGTCACATTTCTTTTCTGATTTACTCCATTTTCCGCGCTCTACAATATTTCACATCAAAAATATGCTCCTATCTTTAAAACTTGTTATTGACAAATGCGATGTCAACTTGGGCATCCTTCTAGAGTCTGAATTCGAAGGTTTGAACTCATTGCGCTTGAAATAGCAGACTTTGCAATGCTTGCAAAGGGGGATCGAACTGTCTGGGATAGGATATGTCAAATACCTGTCTTTTAGAGAGGTTCTTTGTATGGGATTGAAGCTGTCCCACCCGTAAGCAAAAGGTTAATATGAATGATATTGAAACCGATTTTAAAGAATCAAGTAAATTAGCCAATACAAGGAAACCTTGAATAAAGCATTGCATTGAATATTTATTTAAGGAGGACGTTTTTAGAGAAAGTATTGGAAATATAAAATAATATTGGAAAAATATCAAATACTAAACCATGACATTTTACGTAATCAAAGTTTGGATGTCAAGACAAGATATATTATCGAAATCAATATATTAAAAATCTGTAGAACAAATTTTGCCTTTCTGTGATATCAAATTCAATATTTTTCCTTTTATTTTTTAGCAACTATGAGACAGTTCTTGAAATGTCAAAATCTTAAAAAAAGGATCTAAATAAAAACGACAGTGGGATCACAAAAGCAAAATAGTTTCTTTCAAATGAAAGAAAACATATTAGAAAATTCCAGACACTTTTATATACTTAAAACAAATTAAAACGCTAATAAATGAATGACAAAAAAATAAGGTGTGGACAGCGTATGACTTTCTCTATACAGATTCAAATACAATTTTTTTTATTCTTTATTTCATGATGCAGTAAATTGAGTTTAACTGCAGAAAATAACATGGATGATTTTTTAATATTTTATCCAATTTGCATTTTAATGCATCTTCGAAATGCATCATTAATACCTCAGAATTCCAAAAATGTAATATATCTCAAGAACGGTACAGTTCAAAAAATTCAGTCTTATTCGCTTTGCTGTCAAAAATTACATGTGGAACGAGTATTTAATTAATATATTTCAAAAATTTTAATCATTTATTTCATATTTTCACGATCTTTGTGGGTCATTTCCCGAAAAAGGATCAACTATATAAAAACAAAATAATCTACAAATCATGCCAAAATCTAATCAGTATCAGGATAACCCTAGAAGGGCGTAACTATAAATTTTAAGAAGTTTCTTTAAATAGTTTATAACTACAGTAAAAAATGTCTTCCGTTTCTCAAAGCAAAAAGCTTCAATACTTCGGGAATGGTCCGTCTTAGATTAATAGTGTTGAATTTATTCTTTTTGGCGTCAAAAATTACGTATAAAACAAGCATTTTATTGATACATTTGTAGTATATTATTTTTGATCTTAACTATATTTGCGGGCCATGTCGCAAAAAAAGCAGATTATTTTTATTTCGTATCATACCAAAATCTAACCAACACCACGACAACACACAAACGATAATTAGTTTCTTAGCTAGAGTAGATACATTCGATTTTTTGGGGCCATTTCTCAAAAATGGCAAGCTCTTTTTTCTCGAATCATACCAAAATCTAAAAAGGGCAAGGGTAATCCATAATTGACTTATTTACCACATTTTATAAAATTTGGTCAATTTGTTTTTCAGCTAGAGTGAATACATATGATTTTTGCGGGCCATTTCGTAAAACAGGCAGGGTTTTTTTTTCAAAGAGTCGTACAAAAATCTAATCAGCATCAGGTCAATTAGATTTTGAGTTAAAGTAGATACATACATTGCACAGACAGACAGACACGCATACACACGCACACAGCCGTCACGCTAAAAATAGTGTTTGCATGTTCTAGGATGTTCAAAACGTGTAGATCCATCGAAAATTTGAGTTGAGTTGCTATTTTCAACCCAATCCCAATACTTTCCCTATACATTACCATGTATGGTAGAGAACGTAAAATGTTAACAAAAAATCAGATCCTATTGCTGGAAGACAAGGCACAGGTTTGATCTACTTCTGCCTGCATCATACAAATGTTCTCTTTAGTTTTCCATTTTGATTTCTTTGAGGCTTTTCACGTTGTCATAGTGAATATGACACTTTGTCTAATTTTAAATAATTCAATTATTTTTGAAACTTTAAATCAGATTTTAAATGCTCATTTTATTTTAACTCATAATTTTATATTTACATTTTCTTTTATTTTAAATACATCTAAAAGACGTAGCCACAGACTACTAGCATTTACTCTAAATTCTATTCTCACGCTCCTGCAGACTTAATATCCACAGCTGCAATCCCACGAGGGTAGTCACGAGCAACCCCCCTCCCTCCACTAAATACACGTGCAAGTTTATTTTACATGCTCAACGCTTAATGGTAAAATTCCTTCGCAGGCAGAAGCTCGTCAAAATGTTATATTCACTATGACACATATCAAGAAAAATCAGAAAAAATGAATTTGAGTCTGCAGGGACAGCCATGTGCTGCCCACATCAGATTTTATGTCTTCAAATCGCACAAAATGTTAATCAGCACCAGAATAACCCACAGGAGACTGATTCATCAAATTTTGTGAAATTTGTTTTATCAGTTTTTCAGCTAGAGTAGATATAGGCAATTTTTGCGGCCCATTTCGTACAAAAAAACAGTTTTTTATCCCAAACCATACCAAATTCCAATCAGCATAAGGGTCACTCACTAGTGACTTATCTACCAATTTTTATGAAATTCGACCAATTAGTTTTTGAGTTAGAGTGGGTACATATATTGCACAGACACACAGACGTCACGCTAAAAATGGTCTTTTCGTGTTCTAGAAAAGTTCCAAAATGTGTAGTTTCGTCGAAAACTCGAGTCGCGATTTTCAACACGATTTCAATACTTTCCCTACACATTATCATGTATTGCATGTAAAAACCGACAATATTTGAAATGTAAAAACCGGCAATATTTGAAATAATTTTATTAAGAATAGCCAAAAGAGATTTACTAGTGTTACGGGCATGTAAAATGTCTTCACTGGAGGCTCTTTTGAGAACCAAAAGGGAAAAACACCTTTACCGATAGCCATTCCTATTACGTCAATCTAGGGTTGTCATAAGTTGCATTTCGAAGCAGGGTTGTCAGATTTGGCGATTTATCGTTAACTTGGTGACGTTTTGAAGACTTCTCGAACTTACTCGAATCTTCTAGAAATGATGAATATCCTGGTATATACCGAGCCCTTCTGGAAGTTTCTATGGAGAAGAGTCACCCCTCAGTTGGAGAGCAGTTGACGTAATAAGGGCCACATTGAATTGTGATATGCGTCAATGCTTTGGGGATAGTTTCGGCTGTTTTATGAAATTAGCGGAGCATTTAATTACTATTTTACTGTACCTGACAGTTTTTAATGAACTTGTGAGATAGTAATCGATTGTTTTTCTATGCATTGTTTCTGTTTATGCTATGCTTGTAAATAAACATGTTCATCATCATCATAACTCATCGTGCCTAGTGGCACATAAGGCCTTCAGCTTTCGTCGCCACCCTGGTCGATCCTGTGCTGCATTCCTTGCTTTTGACCAGCTCGCCCATCCCATCAGATATATATACGAATATATATTATAAAAATCTGATGTGGGCAACACATGACTTTCCTTATATAATGCAATGAATTTACTACTTTTACAGTTAATGTTATTTTTATAGTAGATACTTATAATCTTTCCAAGATATTGAATTTTCTTCAATGAGTCGTCATTTTCATTGATTTAGCGTCATTTTTATCCATTTGGCGAGTTTTTCGTTAATGTAGCAACAATTTAAAATGTTGCCAAGTTGGCGACATTCCGCCAAATTCGTTTCCAAAATATCGCCAAGCGTTATAGACGGAGAAATAAGTCATTCTTACGGCAGATAAATGACTATTGGCGTTCAAATACAAAAGTATTACTCAAAGTATCTATTTTCATGAATGGAACGAGCTAGATCCACGAGAATAATGTCACCCAATTTATTGCATGGTATTACATATGAAAAGTGTTTCTCAATAGGAATTTTTTTTTTAATTTTATATAACTTTTTGATAATTTTTTTGAAAAATGCGCAATATCTCGAGAACGATCCATGTTAGCGTTCTAAAATTTCTGTCAATCGTTTTTTAATGAAAAATTACATAAGAAATGTCTATTTTCGTAACTTTATTAGCGGTTTTGATTTTTTGACGATTTTCTCAAAATTTCACGCGAAAATTTAGAGGGGTCCTGAACATTCGATTGCGTATAAAAACAATAGGCTTCCAGCGTTTACGGATTGTGATTTTCGTACCAAATTTCATTTGAATCGGTCTATTCGCTCGTCAGTTATCGTCTCCACAAACTCACTGACACACACACACACACATACTTTCACACACACACACACACAGACAGACATCATTTCAAAAATGTTTGATTCGTGATCAGGGATGCTTGAAACGTGCTCTCCCGTCGAAAACTCGAATCCGAATTTTCGACCCCGTCACAATACTTTCCTTATACATTATATATATAAGGAAAGTAAAAAGAACCAGATATCATTCCTTTCGCTTGCCTTCCGGCGTCAGATGTCTTCCCTGACCGAACAGCGACTGTCTAACTCCATTTAAAATTCTAGTCTGTGAGTTTTCCTTGTCCCCCTTCTTTCCTCTGGAGGGGGATATTTTTACAACTCTGAAACATATTTTCTTCATTTTGTTTATTTTCTATTCAAAACATGTCTTATACATCCCCAGGCAGAAATGATCATTCTGCTTCACAAACTCGTATTAAACTTTAAGTTTTTGATATGTGGGGTGAGTATCTATAATAGCATTACATTGTAATTTAAATGTGGAATACTTCAGAAATCGATGAGCTATGTTTTTCAATACATAAATTATTTCAACAATGTAAGTAATTTCAGCATTGTAACTGACAGAAAAGGCAAATTTTACAATAGCGTTTTCTTTTTCATTTATTTTCATTTCTATTATTTAATCAATCCTTATAGTTGAAATGGTGAGAATAAAATTGCTCTTTAAATGAGAGATTGGCATTTTTTGACACAAAATATTTGCTATTTTCACCCACGCTTCGCACTGGCGAAGAGGCTAGTGGTCAATCAATGTGACAACCATACATTGCATCGATATGCTGAATGTTAACAACCGTTTCAAATTAATGCATGAGGATGGTGCACATTTAACGGTTATGTTAATGTTGAAATTCCGGTATGTAAAGCAATATTTCATCTCCCATCATTATGTTGCCGTATTTACAACGTTTCCATACATTTTATTTAAAAATTTCAATCAATAAAAGTATTGTCATTAGCTTGATCAGAAGAAAATCCAGCATGCAATTTCAGTACTTGAAACTTTGTTACTATCATTATGAACGAAATCGAGAACCTGCGTAAAAAAGTTTAATTATAAAATATAGAAAAAAGGTTCTGCTATAAATATAAATAATAAAAAAATCTGGACAGCACATAACTTTCCTTATATAATGCAATGAATTTACTAATTTTACTGTAAAAAATAGGCTTTTCTTATAATAGATACTTATATTCTTTCTAAGATATTGAATTTTCGACAATTAGTCGTCATTTTCATTGATTTGGCGTCCTTTTTATCCATTTGGCGAGATTTTCGTTAATTTGGCAACATTTAAAAAGTCGCCAAGTTGTCGACATTCCACCAAATAAGTCTCCAAAATCTCGCCAAGTGTTATGGACGAAGAAATAAGTCATTCTTATAGCAGTTAAATAACTATTGGTGTTCAAATACAAAAGTATTACTCAAAGTATTTTTTCTCATGAATGGAACGAGCTAGATCCACGATAATGATGTCACTCAATTTGTCGCATGATATTACATATGAAAAGTGAGCATGTTTCCCAGCAGTTCATATTTTTTTTAATTAATTGGATTTTTTGATAAATTTATTTAAAAAATTTGCAGTATCTCGAGAATGGTTCATGCTAGCGTTCTGAAGTTTATGTCAATCGTTTTCTAAGAAAAAAATTACATAAGAAATGTCTATGTGCGTAACTTTATTAGAGGTTTTGATTTTTTGATGATTTTTTCAAAATTTCACTCGAAAATTTAGGGGGGTTCTGGACATTCGATTGTATTTTAAAGCAATAGGCTTGCAGTATTCACATATTGTGATTTTTTCACCAAATTTCATTCGAATCGGTCCATTCGTTCGTGAGACATCGTCTCCACAGACTCACTGACACACACATACACACACACATACTTTCACACACACACACACACAAACATCACTTGAAAAATGTTCGATTCGTGATCAGGGATGCTTGAAACGTGCTCTCCCGTCGAAAATTTGAATTCGAATTTTCGACTCCGTCACAATACTTTCTTTATAGTACATTATGTATATAAGGAAAGTAATATTACAATAACAGCTGGTTGTATATACATAGAATTAATTTAGAACATTTAGAATAACTTTTTCTCTCATGATAGTATAGAAACGAACTTTGTGCGACCGGCCGTCCATAATATAACTGCAAGAATGTTGGATATATAATTTTTTCGAACGAAATTCAAGAATTTTAGATTTTCCCATCTACTTATAACTTCTACATGCAATGTATCAAATGTATGTCTTGTTTTCAGCAGTTTGGGTTGTGTAAATCATCCATCAGTCATTTAGTTATTTTCACTTAGATGTATGTATATGATTAATAGATCAATAGAAATTAATTTCATTTATTTTTAATAATCCGCTGAAACATAATTATAAGTATTATATAATGTTAATTACAATGAGTAAGTCACAAAAGAAAATTCGCTCATGTTATTCACTAACCATATTCTATGATATAATAGCTATACAAAAATATAATATACTGTTTATATAATATACTAGAAACATAACGTTTTCCGAGCTATAAAAAAAGAAAATTTCTAACTTCACAAATACAGAAATTCTATTTAATATGGGACTTACTTACTCTTTAAAGCTTATCTGTAGCCGATCAGTGGTTCACTCTGTGACCTTCAAATCCACAGAAGCTTAGTTTAAATCCCCTAAAAGGTTGGATAACGCTGTGAATGCATACATGATTGCAGTGACGAGCAAATAATTTAAACTATATTCAATTTTTGAATCAAAGGGAGTTAGTTCCTAACGTAGCTTCCATAAGCCCGACTCAAATCTGATTGTGTGCGAAAATTTCGTTATCATAGTACAATTCAAATTCGAATAGAATTTGCATATACCATGAATTAATCATGTTTTAGGTCATGACGAATCCCAAAATTTCAAAATTTCTCTCTATGTACTGAGATATCTGACATCAAACGTGCGATAGTGTTAAACCAGTTTAAAAAATTAATTTTAAAAAAGTCGCGCCAAACAAAATTTTCTATTTATTTGTTATAACTTTCACAATTGTACAAGTTACTACGCTGTCTTATACATTAATTTTAAAAATTCGGATTTAATATATTAAGCTTTTTGCTACTTTCATATAGTAAACGTCTCAGGTATTAAACATGTAGCTGGATATTCTGCTTCGCTTAAATTTAGAGCCATGAGAAACAGCCTAAATAGCTCTCGCGTGCATTAAACAAAAAGTAAAGCTCAAAATAATCATATCCAAACCAGACCTGCAATCATTAAAAGCTTAATATTTTTTAACTCACAAGAAAACTTTCTACTTTATATTTCTACTACTTTTGTATTTATGTTTCTTACAGGACAACTATGTTTGTATTTTAAAGATGCAAGGCAATTCCTAGAATTTGTTGCATGGCAGTATCAGTGAGCCGATAGATCTTATGAACGAATCCAGAAATAACTGGTTCAATCTCACTGGTTGTTTTGAGCTCAAATTCTCTATACAATGAGCTCCATATATAGTATTTCTGCAGATGAAAACTCTGTTGATTAGTTGTGATGAATGGCTTCCTAGCAGAAGATGTCATTTCTTTCTCCGTTGAGCGATCAATTCCGTCCTCCGTTTGTTCTTTTATCGGAGGTCAAGATCACTTGTAATGAATTAACTTTCGTACCTCATAATTCATTACTCTGGCATTACTGTCTACTGCTTAAAGAAATAATATTTTTTCAAGAACTTGTAATAAAAAAGTAAATTACTCTATATAATTGCCTAACGTGTCTTTCCAGACCCTCCAGATGTTCCCTGATGACCAAGAATGCTTAATCTTTGCGCGCTTAAAGTATGGATTATGATACAGAACCTAACGGATTTCCAATTTACATCCCCCGAGGGTGGAGTAAATGGGTATTTTAAGCAGGTTTTTTAAATTCTCCAGAAGCCTCCAGGTGACCTAGAAGACTGGATTGAAAAATTGTTCTTGCTCGGTTGACAAAATTTAAATATTTGTCAGATTCGGAAAAATATATTATAGTATAGAATAGAACAAAACTGTAGTCAATGTATGCGTCAAAATTCTAGGAAAGTTACCGAAACAACGATGCACTGCTAAGTCCAGTTTATTATTAAACATAGGAGAGCGCTGCATTAAATATGGTAACAATATCTGCAGTTTGAATGTATTTATTCTTATAACAATGTAACGGTAACAAGTAACGATAACCACACTTGTCCACAGAATCACTACACTTGTTCAGGCATTTGTTCCATAGACATGCCAAGGCATATATCCGAGATCTGAAAATATCAGTGTCACGGTTCTGCATGTAAGACATGCCAGCTTTCATAACCGGATCGTCGGTTGCATATTGCTTTTCTACAAGGTGCTTCTTCAAAATCCGACGAGATGAAAATCTTTAGGTGGAAAGCTATAGCTGTAAAGTAGATGTTCAAATGTCTACCAATTGAAGCGCTATCAATCATTTTATATAAAATCAAAACCTGCTTACTTGACATGACATTAGTTCTATACACCTTAACAAGATGACGATGGATTTCTACTGGTGTCATGCCCTAAACTTACAAAAATCTTATCACACTACGTATCTCAACGTTTCCCCAAATGCCGCCATTTTAAAATATATGTTTAACACTGTTCCTAATATGTACTGCATTTTAGTGGCATGGACAACAAACAGAGATTTGAGAAGTCCATACTATCAGAATACATTCAACCAATAATGAATTTCAAACATCAGATAGGCTATATTACCTTATTTATTGAATCACCTTTGTAATACGATTCTTATGAATAGAAAATCTTTGTGAACGTTTTGATAGTAATATATTTATTGTCGAATATAAAGTAATTATCATAATTCTTTTCAGTGTATTCTGTTATATTATGATACTAAACTTCTGATTAAAATACAGCTTTGATAAAGTAAAATAAATAATAATGTTAATCACAGAAACTTGATAAAGAATCAAAGTCACGCAACGAATGTTCTATCGTCAGACGAACTGAGCAGACATGGCTTTTGTAATTTTCCAGCATATATTAAAATATAGCAGACTTTTTCTTTAACAATCTTCCCAGTAAAAACTCCTTCTTCCATGAAAAAAAATAATTAAAATGTTTTAAAGGATTACACATAATTACCTCATTCTTCCAGGTCGTCCAAACAGTTACCTTGCACATTTCTGGTAGGTCGACCGCTCTGGGTCTCAACAACAACAACATAATTACCTCAGAATTTTGATAATACGTTTAAGAACAATCGAACTCTGTGTTTACAATAAAAATTTTCAAGCAAAATAAAAGCAACGATGAGAGTTTCAATCTTTTGAATAGATATCTTTACAGTATTTTTAAAAAAATTAACACAATTTATATTCTATAAACTATAAACTATAAATAAAAATTTAACTTGAATTTCTTTTTTGTAATCTTGATTTACAAACTAAGGAGCGTAAATGAGGGAAGAGAAATTATATTTTCTTTAATGCTTTAAAAGTGGAGTTTAATTCGAACAAAAAATATCGAAATCAAGTCGGATAATAATAAATAACAGGGGTAAAAATTATGATCAATGGGAAATCCAATGACAATTTAAAACTTGAGAAAATCATAAAGTTGAAAGTTGAAAAGGAAATATTTTTGGAACAGTATCGTCAAATTTTTCAGAAAGTATTCGGATGGTGGTCATAACAGAATTCTACATAAAAACATCGTTTCAGGTAGATAATCTAACCTGAAATTCAATATCAGAATTAAATCTATCTGTAATATTATAAAGAAACCACTCTACAACATATTTGGTGACGACAGTTTTGTTGATTAGTTGTGATGAATGTCTTTCTCGTGCGTAGATCTCATTTCTTTCTCCGTTGAGCAATCAATTCCTCTCCTTTTATTCCTGCACCGAAGTCCGATATCACTTATAATGAATTAACTTTTCTGCCTCATAATTCATTACTCTTCTGTTAGCGTCTACCTATCGAAGGGAGAATATATGTCAGGATTGTGTTCGCATTTGGGGGAGAATTTAATTTTTAGATCTTGTGAATCCAATCAGTCAAAGACAAGCATAGATTGCTGCTGACGGTTTTCATTACGGGTTCGAAACTCAAGTTCGAACCTATTGGGAGTGAGAACAATTATCTTAGTAAGTAGTGTGAATGTCGGCCCATAATTTTTCTAAGAAAATCCTTCAAGGTGAATTTTCTTTTGTTTGCAATGATATTGACTTCACTAATTCTATAAAATTCGCCTGTTGAAAATTTGCCATTTAAAAAATCTGTCTGAAAAAAGCGTATAATAAGTACATGGGCACATGCATATGAGAATAATTTAAGTGTACAACATACAGGGTGCACTACAAATGTTGAAATAAAGATAGTCTTATAAGCACAATAAGCTTAAAGTTATCTGACCAGCCAGAGATCCGTTGTTTAATTCTCAACAACGACAGGATATTTTTACAATAGCATACGGACACGCTAGCTCAGAAGAGTACATGCATTAAATAACTTATATTTTGATAAATATCAAAGTTAAATTTATCCCAGGACTATTTATCGCACCTGTTTCAGTTCACAGAGTTGCGAAGAAGTGTGTTCAATCCTATGAAAAAGCAGAGGAGATCGGACACATAAAAATTCATCATTTATATTATAAACTTTAATTTTGAGTTCAATTTAAATAGAGATGAAAATATAATCATCTTATTAGTTCAACGAATATCGAGTCAGTCGCAAATTGTTAATTTTGATCATTCTCTGACACAGGCAAGTTTATTTCAGATCATCGGTTGGGAACTAATAAGAGACACTAGTGTTTCTGCTGGAAGCTGACAGGGCTATCATCTTCTGGCAAATCTCATGTGGTGAGGTTCTACGTGTTATATTATCTTAGTATCTAGAGGTACCCATTTTGATTATAAAAGGGTATTTCAAGTTGAAACCTCTCTTACAACTAACTACCTGTTAGAACTGATTCCTCTTATACAGGTTAATGAAAACACCAATCACATAATTTCAATATATAAATAGTTGTTTTAAGATTTAATGGCTGAAATTGTATGAACTACAGTAGTTTTATTAGAACTATTTTACATTGTCGCGGTAAATTGAAGACTTTGTCGAGATTTTCCAAATATAAAGTATAATCATGAAGCTATGAATTTTAATATTTTAGTTCTAAAATTGGGTACATTATATACGAATGCTTATTGGTAATACTGTGAAAAGAGCACCTTAGTTCAAAATAACAAAATTTACTTTAATTTTAAATAACCAAAAGAATTAAATATCAAAATTTAATGAAAGGTTTAACCACAAAAATTAAGTTTCATAGCCAGTTTTGTAGTCATTTTATATTTAAAAATAAATTTAAAACGAAATATAAAAAGTCGATAGATATGTTTAAAAATACCTGTGCATGAAAATATTACTTTAACAAATAGTGAAAATAATGCAATGGTATCAATCAGTTTTGCAAGCAAGACGAATTTTCTTTCTCAGAATCATGATGGCCAATTTGTAGGCATTTCCAATGACTCCACTTTATATATTCTGAGCACACTTTTTGAAACAAGATGATGTAGGAATCCTTGCTTAACGTAGAATTTTTTTATTTTCGTCATATTTCAAATTGACTTTACATCTTTGCAGCATCGCAGCGTATATCATAGCAGCTTTGTCATAACAACAAACTTGGATATAGAATACAGCACTGACGGTGAAGTTAAAATTTAAAATAAAGTGAGAAAAACGCTATGAGTCTATCGAAAGAAATAATTTTATAGTTTTGGTGATATATTTCAAATCGGTACACTAGTATCGACACATATCTGGTTCTCCGTCCCACTCAAACGGCTGTTCTAAACCCTCGGGTCAGTCGAGTGGTCTCGAATTTTGTTTTCGACATATCAGGGTTTTCTCAAAATGTTTAACATTAAATTATCCCTGGCAAAATGTTTGAGGACCATTTATATATATAATCAAGAAGAAAACATGGTACAACCGCGAAATGATGTAAATAGCTAGTGTGCGGGCTGGTAAGCAAGTGATCCCAGTCTGGTGTGATTGAGCATGGCCGTACACCAGTGAGTGGTGCTGCAAGCATGAGCCAGCGGCCTTATAAACCGCCATGTAGTCGACGCCCATCAATGCGAGAAGCTTCGGCCAACACACGAACGAGTACGGAGTGAAAAGAATGGTGGGTAGACGTCAGAAACGTCGATATACGCAACTGACGGACTTCAAGAGATGCCTGATCATCGGGCTGAAAACCGCAGGGTGGTCAATGCTCCGGATAGCCCGTTACGTGGATCTTTCGGACTACACTGTCCGACGGTGTTGGGAGCACTTGTCACGGGACGCCACTCAGACACGAAGGACCAGGCATACCACGAGTAGAGAGGATCGAATGATGGTGCAGAGGCACGTATAGAGCCCACGGCGACCCGATCTGCGATACAGGCACACGTAGTGTCTCAAGTGTGCCTACGAACCATATCTAGACGCCTGAAGGAAGTTACTGCAGGCATCATGGGCTGGGAGCCATAGCCTACGGCAGCCGATACGTTCTATTAGTGGTACCTCGAACATTGACGGGCCAACAGTACATGGATGAAATTCTCCGGCTTCATGCGCTCCCATTCCTTTCTGGGATTCCAGGTGCGCAATTCCAGCAGGATAATGCTCGGTCGCACAAGGCTCGGGTCGCCCAGGCCTGCCTGAGTCATGTCCAGACACTTCCATGGCCTGCCCCATCCCCCCAGACCTGTCCCCTATCGAGCATATGTCGGACCAGTTGAAACGCCAGCTGTCTCGTCGACGCAATCTTTGGAATTTGGAATGTAACGTCCAACAGGTGTGGGCTCGTCTGCCGCAGGACAACATCAGGCGTCTGTTTGACACCATGTCGGACCGTATTGCTGCTTGTATCGCAGCACGAGGCGGTGCGACACGCTATTGAGGATGACAGGACTGTGAACCACAGCTCTCTCGGATCGTGTTCTGCTGCGCTGTTTTTGTGATCCTGTATATCATTCATCTGTATCCTTCCATCAATAAAATTTCAGGTCCAACCTATACTTCCTTCTTGGTGCGCAACTTTTATTGTCCATGAGTGTGTATACATATATGTATATACATATATGTATATATGTACATATATATATATATATGTACATATATATATATACATATATATATATATAAATATATATATATATGTGTGTGTGTGTGTTACCGGCAATGTATGAAATGCCGTCATTTTATAGAACACCTAAGCATTTTATAGAATACCGGCCGTTTTTATGCAAGGTATGAAATATGAGAATTATTATATACTTTCCCTAGGCATTGTATATAATACCTAGGCATTCTATACAATGACAAATGCTATTTAGGCAAAGTATGAAAAAAGGAATGAATCGGAGATATATTTCATACTTTGCCGGTTTGACATTTGGCAGAATGCCTAGGAAATGTGTGAAAAGTTAATCGTTTCATAGATTGCCGACCAGTTTTCGGTATTCTATAAAATGCCTAGGTATTCTATAGAATACCGGCTTTCATATATTGCCGGTTATGTTATCAGCAATGTATGAAATACCGGCATTCTATAGAATACCTGCCTTTTTTAGGCAAAGTATGAAATATGAGAATTATTATATACTTTCCCTAGACATTGTATATAATATCTAGACATTCTATGGAATGACAAATGCTATTTAGGCAAAATATGAAAAAAGGAATGAATCGGAGATGTATTTCAAACTTTGCCGGTTTATCATTTGGCATTCTATAGAATGCCGGCTTTCATACATTGCCGGTAGCATATTTATATATATAGATATGTATATATATATATATATATATATATATATATATATATATATATATATATATGTATATATGTATATATATATAATATATATATATGTATATATATAATATATATATATATATAGAGAGAGAGAGAGAGAGAGAGAGAGAAAGAGAGAGAGGACGAATATAATAAAATACATACAAACCATTCCACCATAATACTACAAGAATTTATCCATTGCATTGTATAAATGTAGCTGTCACTTTTGCTCTAATATAACACGATTTATGGACGTGTCTCGGTCAAGTTAGAACGTTGGGTCATGACGTTTTATTCTGATTTCATTTCTGCACAACTTCCTAGGAGTATGATAAATGGATGCATGATAAATATTTGTGATTAGTTATGATACTAATGAAAGAAGGTTTATGCTACTTACAAGTTTTCATTTTGAAACTGGTAATCACTTAAATTGCATTGCTTGTTCATTTACAACTATTAATATTCTAACAAAATAAATTTTGGAATCACGCTCGCAGTGCTGTGACCAGCATAGTTGAACCGCCAAGCATATCACCACTTCTTGGCACCAAATAAATACCGCTTTAAATTAAATTACTCACGGTTGCAAAATGCTATTTGAACTTAATTGACGTACTTCGTCTAATTTCCTGAAACTGGTGGTTCAGTTTTTGGTGTTATTTTCTTAATTAGCGTAATCTTTTATAAAATGCTAATTTTTACTGTTACGAATATGTGTTATTTGAACGAAATTGAAATAAACTGTTATTCAAACTGATGTTTTCTAAAAGTTTCAACGAAGACAGCTCATTTAGCTTACTAAATGCTGGTTTTCTTCATTTCTTTATATATACTACATAATTTTGTATTCTTCCTCACAATTGTCTTCACAGTACTGCATTTGAAGGTACGATATTTGAAGGTTTGATTTACAGTATTTGAAATTTATGGTATTTGTTCTGTAAATTCAGAAACCGAGTGTGTTTTTATTTTTGTTATCTTAGGGCACTTACATTCCCAGTCTTATTCACTGGCAGTATGTTTTGAATTTTTCTGAAGTTCTTTTTCTTTCCTCCAAAGATTTTTTCCTTTCATCATTTTTTTTTCAACACTTTCCAACATTTCATTAGTGTTTATGGTTTTGGTCATTCTGTTTGTCTGTCCGTTCGCACGAAAACTGCCATAAAAATGACTTTATGAAAATGAAATTTTTAAATATCTTGTTTATACTCTCTGTGAGATGTCTATGAAAATGAATAGTATCACCCAATTAGTTTTGGATGAAAAAGGGAAATACATTAAATCTAATAGGACATAATTTTTCAAAAAAATTTTAAGCAGAATTAATATTCACAAATTTTAGCAAAGATTAAAATTAACACATAAAATACGTAAAAAAAAAATTCAGAAAAATATTTTGGGTAGTATTTTAAATAAAAATATAAAATAATAATTTCACCCATATTATGTGACTCATTTCAAAATAAAATACGGCATCCATTTTATTTTCCTGTTGCTTACACAGTAGATGTTTAAAAATCGTTTAAATTTATATTTAGTGTTACCTCCGCCATGAAACCGCTTTATTTGTTCTTATTATATGCGTATCTAATTTCTATGACAACGCGATTACAATATTTTTTTTAAATAATCACTATGAATATTCCTATAACGAAGGCTAATTTTAATGCTATCATATAGTATACAGAATGTAAACAAATCAAGCTATTATGAGTTCTATAAGAATTGCTGCATTTTTTCCAAAGTAAAATTATTTAGCTCTGGAGTCTGGAATATAAGTGATATGAATGAGATATTTATTTATTTACATAGAGAGTCAAGCAATTTATACTTCGATGACGTCATTTGAATAAACTTCATTTTATGTAACTACCATTGTCATAAAGTTTTAAGTTTTCAAGTATAATAAATTACTGTAGTACTATGATTATAAAGTATCAGCGCTGAATATATTGCGTTTTAGAGATGTTTAAATAAAATTGCATTTCAGTTGGAAAGTGTTTAATAATCAGTTCTTTATGCATGATTGATCTTTCGTGCTCTTCTTATTTTATATTTTTAGCAACCAGTACATTGTGGGCCACATGATGCAACTATTTACTGGCGTATACCTGCTTACCTTCGTTGGAGTGTTTTCTGTACCTTTATGTCGAACAGAAAAGTCTCGTTTTATTCTTCGAAACAAGTTTATATATGTTACTAATTTGATTTACGCTGTACTTCTAACGAAAATTTTAGTTTTAAAAAATTTTTAAGCTTTATAATGAATTTAATATTCTAAACATCACCCGACCTAAAATATGGATTTTCGACAGCTGAAGGATATTGGAATGGAGTCCTTGCTCTGTTTTGAAGGGGAATGCAATGTAATTCAAGACAATACCTTACAAGAACGGGGTGATGCAGTGGGTAGAACATGTGGATATAATCCTGAAAAACCCGGTGTTAAGGAAGCTTTCTAGAACGCTTTTCTTTCTACCAAGAACCCTTAAAAATTGCCGTGGGTTTTTTTTTATTTTTGTAAATTTTCCCATTAAAAACCGCGCTATATGCATATTTTTCTCAAATTTAACACTCACAGCTCTTAAATTACCTCAGGTATATACGTAGGTGGTTCAAAAAGTAAGGTAACAAGAGCTTTCACGGGTCCGCAAATTCAGCGTGTGAATTAAATTCCATGCCTAGATAGAACAGATGATCCCAGCATTCAAGCGCCCGACCGCATACGGCCCCGATTACACGTGATTCGGTATAGCGTTTCCGGTGGAATGTACTGGAACACCCACCCTTCAGCCCGGACCTCGCACCAAGCGATTTTCATCTCCTCGGACCGTTGAAGAAGCACGTGGTAGGTCGCTATTTCGCGACTAATGCCAAAGTTCAGGAAGCCGTCGTTGAGTGGCTCCGCGACCTGGACCCTGATTTCTTCTATGCCGGTTTCGATAGATTGGTTTACCGATGGAACAAATGCTTCGACAACCATAGTGACTATGTTGAAAAATAATATATACCAGTGCCTTGCTAACTTTGTGTATCTCATTGATTTCGTGAATAAGCCTTTTCTCTCACAGGACTTGTTACCTTACTTTTTGAACCACCCTCGTATATATATATATATATATATATATATATATATATATATATATATATATATATATATATATATATATATATATATATATATGAATGAAAGTAGAAAAGAACGGGAGTGACCATATGAATTACATAAGAATGGTAGGGGTGGATTGCGACACCCCTTTCCCGCTTAAAGCAGCTTTTACAACCCGGGTAACGCTCACGGAACCAACATAATTCCATGGTCAGCCTCCCAAATGTGCGAAAATAAAAGCACCAGAACAGACTCAGAACCAAAGAAGTAAACGAATCCATGAAGAAGAAACATCCGCTAGTCCAACCCGATGGAACGTCTCTTTATATAAGTAAAGTTGCTCATGCCCAGAGAAATATCAGGATAATAGTTACGCAGTCATGAATATTAAATCTCTATATCAACAATCAGATTACAAATTTTCTTTAAAAAAGGATTTGTAATAATGTTGTACAAAATTGACTGGATAATTTCTTTTTATAGCTTCATCTGCAAATTTTTTACATTTGCAAATGCAGTCTTTCCTAAAAGTATCATAATTTTGGTTTCTTCTAAAATGTCCAATCACTATATTTCTGAAGACATACTTTGCAAGGTTTGAATTCCAATCGATAATATGATTTACCTTGATCCTATATGAATCTCTTTTGTCGTGTAACACTGTGTATATTCCATATTTCTTGTGTTTTTTGATAGCTAAATCCAAGAATTTTACCGATCCGTCCTCACACGCTGGATTTTCAATAAGGTCCAATTCGCTTGGGTAGAATGAAAAGTCAAAACATGGGGTGTTTTCATAGCCCCCAATTATCACATCATCGACATAACGGAAGTAGGGCATTTCCGATAGGATATGAGTGCCTCTTTCGTATTTAGATAGATATATATCTGCTAGTATTGACGAGCAACTCCCTCCCATAGGTATGCCCTTGATTTGTTTGTAAAAATTGCTTCCGTCGTGTAGTATGTTTTCCTTTAATACCAATTCTACCAAGTCCATGTATCTTCTATAAGTTATAAATTGCTTTAGATCGTATTCTTCATGTAGATCTTTCAGAATCAATTGTAAATTATCCAAATCAATATTGTTAAAAAGATCTCGAAAGTCGTAACTCTTAAAGTTGATATCGTTATGACAAAACTTTAGTCGGTTTATCAGTTCCTGTCCGTTTTTTATCATAATAGAGTTATGTCTTTTAATATCATGCATAACTATTATGAGTAAATCCAAAAGTTTTTTGTTTGCTATTTCCAAATATGAACCACATCCCACCGTCACAGTTCGAAACTTGACAGGTATTTTGTGTAATTTGGGGATCAGGACCAAATATGGGTATTTTATTGTTTTAATATCAATTCCTATTCTTTTGTAAAGTGCCTCTATTCTTTTAGTCAGTATCAATGCGTTACTGGGTATTAAAGCATACATTTCACTGTCCCTGTAACTTTGGTTTAGTGTATCCACGTAGAACTTTTTACAAGTGAAGGCATAATTTGATACTATTTTATCGGTATATGTTAATACATATTCTTCTTTAATTTGCTTGAACGAGGATGGAACTTTAATTTCTCTATTGTTTTTGCAGTGCTGCGGGTAGTAGTGACAAAACGCTTTGTAAAATTTATATTTCCACTCATTAAATGCTTGTATTGGTAAACTATGTTTTACCGCCAATCTATAAATGAAGATGTCGAGATCATTATAAAATTCTTCGTATACATTTTTAAATTCTTGTATACGGTACTTTGTACCGAGTTGAAGCAGGTTTTTAAGTCTTTTGTCTTTGATAAAATCTAGATTTCCGGAGATTATATGCTTATGATGAGTGTCACTATGAATATTCTCATGACAATTACAAGAATCTACATTATTTGATGCAACATCTTGACAAATTTTGTTATAATTGAAAAATTTCCTTCCGTTGGTTTTGACGAATCTAATAATAATGGCAATAAAAAACAAACATATAGATTTTAATTACCAAAGTAGATACAGTACCATAACCCAGATGTACCATTCACCATGACGAATCCAGCATCAATCCATCTGCTTGTAATTATCTATTGTATATAAGAGTGTACTCATTCATAACCTGTGTAAAGATGGCTCAGACTCCCTAACGTAATCAACATACGGGAGGTTCGGCATCCAAATGAATGTGATAGCTATCAGTTACGGTTATACCATAAAATTTGCATATGTTACACAGGAAACGATATATATATATATATATATATATATATATATATATCGGTTCACGGAATATATATATATATATATATATATATATATATATATATACATGTATATATATATATATATATACCACTGTTAATTAGTACCACACTGTATAGTCAAAATCATTCAAAAAATCTCCGTAAAAATTTTTGAAGGCTTACAACCATTTATCTAACTCCTATCACTAAAAGTAACACTAACGTATATTTATACATCCGGTTCTGTTTTATTTGCTATTAACATATATAACCAACTTTGCCTGTAAGTTAATATATATGAAAATTCTAACAACATTCCAAATCGTATTCTTAGAACAAATCGCGTTAAGAATGTAATTCCCTAATAGAAAATAGCAAGTATAGAAAATTATTTTCTCGTTGTATAAAGTTATCTTCACATGCAGAACAAGAATTAAACATCCTATTTCAATAAGTAAACTAATTTTCAAAAGAAATATAATGAAATTTCATCAACATTTACCAATATGTAGATATTAAGCTAGTTGCAAAAGATAGGTCATTTTATCTCGTTGCAACAATCAAATGAAATCTGCAATACGTAAATTTGAATATCTTATAAGAATATCCTATAAGACCATACAAAAACCCGTGAGTTAAGTATAGTTAAAAATATCCATAAATCCCATAATCTTATTTAACTAAAAAACACAATAAATGTTATGAGTTTATTAAATTTAATTATCGGATATATATTTCCTTTATTATTCATATTTGAAGAAGGAAAAATAAACATTGTCTATTTATAATATGACTTTAATTAAATCATTTTAACATAATGAAAATAATTTATTTCCGAGTAACATGATTTTGTTATCTTTTGAATAAAACATCTGCATAATATTATTTCTATGGAAGTTTTAATTTTATGCTTTTTATTTATATGTCGGCAGCCCCTGTAACTAGAAACGTGGACGCTGTTATCCGTAGTAAAGTAAAGAAAAATCATTATAAATTTGAGAAAATTCAGTCAAAACTGTAGATTTGTATATGGAATAAATAGACAAAAGGAATGACAGAATGACTTTCAATATGATATCAATATATATAATTATCTAACGTGATATTGTCTTTCCAGACCCTCCAGAACCCCCCTGATAGCCTAGACGGCTGAATCTTTGCACACTTATAGTTTCGATCATCGGACAGAACTTGGTATATGACTGTACATTATGTTTTAATAGGTAAGCCAATTTGCAATAGATATATGATGAAACTTTTTTACCAAAATGTAGATGTTAAACTAGTTTCAAAAGATATCTGTCTACTATTTTATTTCATTGCATCATATAAATCACATAAATCAAAAAATCCCTCAGGGTTTAAGATTATTACTTTATGTTTTTCTAGACCTTCAAGCAGTTTAAACTGAATTTTTGCACACTTATAGTATCGAGTGGCGGTAGCCCAGTGGTTAGCGCGCGGGGATTGCACTCGGTAGGCCCGGGTTCGATTTCCGCTACTGCCAAAACTGCCGTCGTGTTCACGCCCCGAGTACGATCACGTTAAACATGTGGGTCCGAAAGTCCGTCCGAGAGGTTGGTGGTAGGAGAAGGTGGGCACGGTCCCTATGGATGTCTCCCCCACTATGTTCCGGTGTAAATTGGTTGGCAATGCAGTAAAATATCTCAGAACCCCTCCTGAAGCTCCCACTCGGGAACATGAAGAGCTAAACTCAGCCCCAGGGCAAAACCTAATGGAGCCAATTTTTGATTGAGACACCTATTTTTGACTCTAAGTCATATACATTGTTAAATTAAATAAAATATATTTAAAAAAGTGGCAGGTTACTTTTTATTCAAATTGTTAATTTTCCTGTCTTTGACAGATCCTGTATATGTGCATATATATCATATTACTTTTGGATAAATAAAGAATAAACAGGAAAGTTATTTATAAATTATCTTTCAAAAAGCACGTATAGTGATATTTTAAAGATAAATCTAAACTTTTCAGTTTAAAAGCTGATCTGCAGGGAACAGACAAGTCCTTGAGATTTACTCCAGAAAAAATAAAATTTTCTATGACTGCTTGAGTAGAAATACCATGCTTGAATCTGAGCATTGGGAATTCGTCTATTCCTTTTAAAATATTTTGCTTTTTATTTTACGTCACTCACTTCCAGGCATATTTCAAGTACTCGCATAAAAAGATATTGTAAAATTATTCTGAAATTCTCAACAAATTAATATAGTAAAAGACTACGAAAGGGATTTTTTTATTTTTAAGAAATAAATTTTAATGTTTTTGGAAATGCAAATGTTTCCTCAAATTACTTAAAAGACCAGCAACTAAAATAATTTAGTTAGCAGTAAAAAATACAATAATACTAACTGGTTTTGAAAGTAGAAGGGGATTTTTTCATTAGAAAACAAAAAGTACAAAAGCTACAGCAACAAATTCCGGCACACTTCGTTTTATCTTAGTTAATATAATTTATCTATTTTTCTTATTTTGAAAAGGAAATAAAGAAACCTTATTCTTCCAAATTACTAAATACCAATATATATATATACACACACTGGAACCTGGAAAAGTGGGCGCCTCCCTATACTGACTATTGTAATTGAAATATATTGAAATATATCAACAATAAAAGTAATTGAAATATATCAACAATACGACTTACAATCGTTTACTACGATCAGAAGATATACATCTTTGGTGAAATTGGTATTGTAAGAAACAGTCCTTTTTAACGGGATAAGTTACTATCAACAAATCAGTGGTATACCAATAGGCCGGAGTTGCTCATCGGCATTGCCTAATATATATCTAAACAAATATGAAACAGAAACACATATTTTAAATGAACTTTTATATTTCAGATATGTCGACGATACTCTGATAGGATTCATGGATCATGAATATAAACCTGATTTCAGTTTTTATCCAACTACATTGGAATTAATAGAAACTTCACCAAAAACAGATAATAGTTTTAATTTTCTAGACTTATGCATTGATACTTGATACAAACGTTAACAATAATACTATATTTCGAGTATACGATAAAAGAAATAATTTCAATTTTAAAATCAACTACTTAGGCACCATGGAGCACCTGCTTACATAGAAATGTGTTCAGAAACATAGTTTTAAATCAATTAAAATGTAGTTAAAAAATTAAATTCTAGACCAATATAATTACGATGTGGCTTACTTAACTGAAGCAATTAAACAAGGTTATCCAGCAGGGTTTTTGAATGAGATTACTAGGAGTTTTTACCACATAACCATGACTGAGTGTTATGAACAATACCCGGAAATATAAAATATAAATATAAATTGTTGAGTTGATAGTATAGGGACTTTGTTCTCGCTTCTGGTAGTGAGATTATTAAGTGTTTGGTTATAGAGTGTAATGGTGATTGGTGATGTGGTAACTGTGGTTATTAGGTATTGCATTTACTTGATGTTCTTTATGATTTTATGTTTTATGTGTAATTAAATGAAGGCAATTTTTCTCGTTTGAATTAAAAAATATGGATATTAGTGTGTAGTCTTGTGATAAAGATTGCTTCAGTGGTTTTTTCGTTCCAGTCTTTGATAGGAATAAATAGTTTATCAAATTTCAATAGTGATGTACCGGTTCAGGGGAGTGTTACAGAGGTGTAAAGCATGCTAAACCGGGGAGTGGGGGTCACACCCCCCGGCCAATTTGTGGTACGTCACTTTCCTTTTTCGATCTTTTTATGGTCTTTCTTCATTGGTTCCATTTGGATAGATATACTCAGACCTGAAGATGAATTTAATTCCTATTAATCATCGAATTTGGGCCGGTGCTGTTCTTTTCTCTTATCGGAATTATGACCGTGGTTTTGCTTCTATGGTGATGTTAATATTATTTGAAATTTTTTATTATTACATTATTCTAATATATATATATTGATTATTTTTATTATTACATTTTTCGATATATATATATATACATACATATATATATATATATATATATATATATATATATATATATATATATATATATATATATATATATATATATATATATATATATATATATATATATATATATATATATATATATATATATATATGTATATATATATATATGTATATATACACTGGAACCTGGAAAAGAGGGCGCCTCCCTATACTGACCATTTCTGCAAAATTTTGCTTCAGCCCATTGTAATACCTAGAAAAATATCCCCTAAAGTAACCACCTGTCTATAGTATAGAGTCGTCGGTTAAATTACCATGTCAACGTTATTTTACGTTATTTTAACCTTTGAATTGAAAACACCAAGGACCCACCAACTTCTTTCTATCTTCGATCTTATGTACATTTAAACAACTACCAATTCAGACGCAATATATATGCAAATATATATACTAATTTTTGTAACAATGCGTCAAAGATACTGTATTTTGTTTTTCTATGAAATTTTCACTTTTGCATCTAAACTATAGAGTCAACAAATAAAAAGGTTTAATATTCATCACGTTGAGTATTCCACTGCTATTCTTAAGGAAAACACAAAAATATCTCACTTATCATTTTTTATCTAACCGTAATGACGATTCGAAATATCTCTAATACCATATTTATCAGGGTTTTTCACACCTTTCCTCTCAAATAAGATAACTTAATCAAAATTCTACAGAAAATCTGTTACAGATTCACAGTCCAAATTCGATGTGTCGGGGTGTTCTGTAGCAATCTGTAAATAAAAAATTATAAATTTTAAATTTCTCAAATTTTAAAGAACCTTAATGACTATTCGTAAACTTACAAATGTCATATTTAAAATCTACAAATATCACTGATATCCGATAAAAGAAACTTGCAGAAAAAGCTAAGTACTTCAGCTTTACAGGAAATATCCGTCATAAAAATGAAGAATTACTGCCAAATTTATCAAACTTCATGAGTTAAACGCATATAGAGAAAAATTTATTGGATGTATTTAGCAATAAAATTGGCAAATTTGCCTCTTTAATTCAAATCAGTTTCTTACTACAGTAAACTTGGTTGAAAGGACTTGGGGTGATAAACTTAAAGCGCGTACATATATATTGCATATCTATACGTATATCATTATTAGGTAAATTTGCCAAGTTTGTTACAAAATACATCAAATAACTTTACAGCTTTATACTTTTCACTTCCGAGGTTTGATAAACTTGACAATAGTTTTTCACCTTCAATCATTTTTATATCTGACAATTTTTGTAAAGCTAAGAACTTGGCTTTTTTTTTTACTTTTCTTATATACATATAATGTATAAGGAAAGTATTGTAAAGGGGTCGAAAATTGGAATTCATGTTTTCGACTGGATAGCACATTTCAAGCATCCCTGAACACGTATCAAATGCTTCTGAGTTGATGTGTGTGTCAGTAAGTCTGTTGAGACGATATCTGACGAACGAATAGAGCGATTCGAATGAAATTTTGTACAAAAATTACACTCTATAAATACTGGAAGCCTATTGTTTTAAATGCAATCAAATGTACAGATCCCCACTACATTTTTCGAGTGAAATATTGAAAAAATCATCAAAAAATCAAAATCTTTAATAAAGTTACGCAAATGGTCATTTTGTATATGATTTTTAATTAGAAATCAATTGACACACACTTTAGAATACTAACATGAACCATTCTCGAGATATTGCACATTTTTCAAATAAATGTATCAAAAAATCACATAAAATAAAAAAATATTAACTATTGCGAAATAAGTTCATTTTTTATATGTAATATCATGCGATAAATTTGGTGTCATCATTCTCGTGAATCTAACTCATTCTATTCATGAGAAAAGATATTTTGGGTAATACTTTTGTATTTGCAGGCCAATAGTCATTTATCTACTAAAAGAATAACTTACTTCTCTGTCCATAATACTTGGCAAAATTTTGGCAACAAATCTGGCAAAATGTCGCCAACTTGGCGACTTTTTAAATATTGCCAAATTAACGAAATTGATAAAAAAAAATGACACTAAATCAATGAAAATGACGACTAATTGACGAAAAATCAATATCTTGGAAAGAATATAAGAATCTACGAGTACTATAAAAATAAGCTATTTTTCTATCCGTAACGTTTGGATAAAATTTTGATGACGAATTTTTCGAAATATCTCCAACTTGGTGACTTTTTAAATGCTGCCAAATTCAAGAAAATGTCACCCAATTGATAAAAATTCGCCAAATTGATGAAACTGAAGCTGAATTAATGAAATGACGACTAATTGATGAAAGTTTGATATCGTGGAAAGAACATAAAAGTAGACTATAAACCCATTTCTCCGTCCATCTGTCCATAACTCTTGGCAAAAAATGCAGCAGGACGACTTTTTAAATGTTTCCAAAGTGACAAAAATATCGCCAAAATGATAAAAATTGTGCCAAATGAATTGTAATGTTTCGCAAATTATGATTACCGTCATATAACGCGTATACATTCTAGTATATAAGAAATGCTCTTCTCCCCATTTGTCTGTAACACTTGATGATGTATTTGGCAAACTTGGTGAACCATCTAGCAAAGTATTGCCAACTTGGCGATATTACGCTTGGCGATATTTCGTTAAAATTGCAAAATTTGGTTAAAATTACAAAAATAACGCTAAATTAATGAAAATGACGCCTAATTGATGAATAAATTATTAACATATTTTAATATATAGACTATATCGCTTATTGAGAATGCTATCAATATTGATAATTGTTAATTTAGAATTGTGTGAAATATAATTTATTTAGGTACTTAGTATACATGTTGTCATCCGAAAAAATGTCAAATGTACAATTCAACGTTAAAAACACAGTACCAGGGATCTTGTACATTATTTTTTGACTGTAAAAGAAGCAAATTCATTGCATTATATAAGGAAAGTCATGTGTTGCCCACATCAGATTTTTTTTTAGTTTATCTTTTATCGGATAAGAGTTTACAGAGACTGTATCACCAGACAGACACTGATTCTGGGCACAGGACATGAGTCGTTAACAGCTACGAGACATCAAAATTGATCAGAGCGTTGTCAGACTATTTTAATTTATCAGAATGAAATCAAGCGGTAAGTCAGAAGGCATCTCAATGCACAGTTCACCGCACCTTACATCATATGGAGTACAAAAGCATAAACATTAAACAAGTGGTCATAATCATTTATCCTCTCAATTTACATCATTTGTTCGTTACCATTAGAAGAACTCTAATTTAGAAAAAAGTATAAATTTTTTTCTGTTTTCTTTAAAACCATTACTCCTGTGTAAATAATTCTAACATACCTTGAGATAATTCGTTTCAAGCGGAAGGAAAACTATTCAGCTTAAAGGCTTGTATGCCAGGAACAAATTTTGAGATTTATTCGTACAATAAAGAGTTATTCTGTGGATGAGTGGGAGGAATTTCTTCTATTGATTCATAGCAGCAGTAACTTGGCCAAAATATTTCATTTTTTATTTTACTGCACTTCAAAGTAAGCTTCGGAAACTCGTTTTAAAAGGTATGGAAAATTTATTCAGGAATTGTATCGGAAGTGTGAATAAAAATATAAAAATGGATGAATGAAAATTGTATTATGAAAGTAGGCAAAGGTATATTGATATTTTCGTTTGGGGAAAAGTTCTAACTAGTAAATGCTTCTGAAACTCTCACGCAGAACTTTCGAGTTTGAGTTTTACTAGCATTAAAATAATATAGAGAGAGTACAAGTTAAAACTTTTTATTAATTTCAATATTTTCAAAATAATTCCGTATATAATAAAATTTTATAAATACCCTAAATTTTATTCATCTTACATGAAGAGAACTGTCGCAAACTGCCTTTCCTGACTTTGAGAGAATGGTTACTCTTTTATTTATCCTCATACAGAAGGCTCTCTTATTTATCACGAAAAACGCTCTCTTACTTATCATAAAAATGCTCTCTTATTTATCATGAAAAAGGCTCTCTTATTTGTCATGAAAATGGTTGTGTTATTTATCATAAAAATGCTCTCTTATTTATCATGAAAAATGCTCTCTTATTTATCTTATTGAAAACGACCCCCTTATTTATCATAAAGAAGACTCTCCTATTTAGTTTAGGCGTCCTTATGAAGACGGTTATTTTCTTTATCATAAAGAAGCCTGATAAAAGAAGTTTTAATATTTATCATGAAGGAGTCTCATGAAGAAAGCTTTCATATTTATCATAGAGGAGCTTTATGAAAAGGGCTCTTTTACTTTTTAATTCCGAAATCGGTTAATACCTTTGCTTAAATAGTTAATACTATATTACTTACATTTTCATTGCAGTTATTTTTTACAATACTTAGAATGATGTTCACTGTGTTCCTATTTTGGTTTCTGAGATTTATTTCTAACTATCCATTTAATCAAGAATGTATAATCTTCAAAAAATAATCGGTATATACACAGTCTGTGTATAGAAAACTAACTTAAAAAATATATAAATATATAGATAAACAGTTGCATCAACAAAGATAGTTATATCCGGGAAGAAAATTTTTTTTTTATCATGATGAGGTAAGATGACGACCAAAATAAATCCTACAAAAAGAAAGGGTCGTTTGTAGCTACTTTTATCTGACGGAGTTTTTATACTATATCAAGTAGGAAGTGATTTATTATAGATATAATGGCTACATTTTCAGATGAAACGTCAAAATAATATTTCTTCCTTTTTGACTACTGTTAAAACATAGTTTATTGTAAAACTATGGAACTTAGAATCTGTGTGGTATCTTGTAAACGCTATCTACAAAACAAGACATTTTATCAAAGCGAGTCTGATTTTCTTTCTCCAATGCTTGTGACAGAAAAAAGAAAACGATAATGAACCTTAAAGTCAAAATAGATGGAATTTAGTCGGTATTAATTAAATGGTTATTTCTGGAAATATTAATAGTGGAATTTGTGGGATGTAACTTCAGGAACATTACAGGAGAATATTAATTTTCTCCAATACGTGTGACAGAAAAGACATTCGAAGTGAACTACTTTGCTTTCAAGGTAAAAATAATTCAATTATATCGGTGTTGATCAAATGGTTAACTCGCTAGATAATGATGATGGAAACTTCTTGAAATAAAATTAATTTTCCCCGAAATCTAGATAAAAAAAAAATTACATCAATAAATCATTTTCATGGTGCTGAAAATGCATCACTGAAATTATTACGTCATCCACATCCTCCACTCCATTGCCACACTTTATTAAAACTCCTAAGATCCGGAATATCACACATGGTTATGGCAAAAGGATCGCACGCGGTCACCTTGATATCGATCCTCCATGCCTCTCCAAATAATCTTCGTGTCTACGCGAAGCATCAAAACTATAAATCCGTAGGTCCGAAAGTCCATCCGAGAGTTGATAGTTCAGGGAAAGGATGATCTGGCCCCTGTGACTGCCATCCCCACTGAGTTTCAGTGAAAATTTAGTGGTACTGATCAAAAGTCAGACTTCTATCATGATATGACTGGAGTCCATGGACCAACAGAAGCTGCTATATATCTCACCTTTCCGTAGACTTGGTGTAATGTGCTTTCTTAACAAGTGGATTAATAAAAACGACAACAGCACCAAGTCTCCTCATAGTTAACAGCTAGCATAATATGTGCCATTCTTGAGCACACTCCCGAATGTTGTTTATAGTTGAACAAAGGGGTTATTTTTCTGCAATTAACAACTCATCTTTCTATTATCGCGAGAAATCGGGGAAATTTAAAACACTTAAAATGGCTTCCGTGAATGACTAGAACGATATATTGCTAAACAACCATTCATTTTGAAAGGAAATTACTTATGATATTTATGTGAAATTAAATACCATCCGTGCAGTCAACGTTCGCTTTGAAATAAGTTGGACAGTTCTCTAGAAGAAAACGTGGAAGATACACAAACCTAACTAAATAAGACACTTTCGCTTTATCAAACTGTGACAGCACTTGTTCCCTGCGTTAGCAACTCGAGTATGACTCATTATTGCTTCCTATGCTGTATTTTGCATTCTTATGAACCAGGCTTAAAAATTCAAACTCCGTTTATTTTTCCATAGCACTGAATAAAGCAAACGCAAAAGAATTAGATTAAAAAAAACCTTGTTAATAATGTTTGATACAAACCTCACAACTTCATTAGTTAAAATAAAATAGTTCTATATGTTTTAAACAAAAATACTCGAAGATGTTAATAAACGGATTTACAAACTTGGATCATTTTATCATTCTTTTTACAGACTTAAATTCAAGACTTTTCGGAACAAATTTAGAGATTTCAATGATTTTTCTAGGGGAAAAGTTGGGAATTTCTTTTATTTATAAGAAAGTTGAATTGAGCAAATTTTCGCGAATTTTGATATAGAAGATGGAACTTTTTAATTTTAGCTAATGAAATCATAAGGAGTATTTTACTTATTGGAAATTCTGCTCTACTGGACTCGAGCGGAAACACCGTTAATAGAACTACCATACACCGAATTAAAACTGTTTTCATTAAATTGTACACGTTATTTAAAAAACTACGTGAACTTATTTTTAGAAACTCTTAAAAGTAAGAATATGGGGTAAATCCGAGTTGGATGGCCATACGGGTTAGATTTTCAATCTTTGTCCTTTATTTGAACCTTAATCATATAAGTCAAATGTTCGAGAAGAAGGTTAGTGTTGACGAGAGCTAAAAATATAGCAGCATTTTAAGTATATAACATTCTTTATATTTTCATCCCCTCAATTTTTTCTCCGTTCAGTAAAATGTCTTATGATTACGGTTTATTTCGAGTTAAAATTTTGTAAGCGAGCTTAAACGAGGAACTAACCCTTGTATTTCTACGCCTAACTTCAATGCGCTTCATTGGCGCCACATTTACCGCATAAGCCCCATGCCCATCTATCTAGTTTGTTAAGAATGGATGGCCCCCATTTTTCAGGGTTAGTTATTGTTGTTGTTACTAATCTTAACAGGTCTAGCCAATAGGCTAGACCAGGTCCATGAGACCAAAAAGTCCAAGACAAGGAGGGGACTCAGTGTCAAATCCTCCTTGACAAGCCCCAGGCAGAACAGAAGATGATCAGGGGTGGAATGATTGATGTTACATTTCCTACAAATGGGGAAGATCTTATTGATCTTATTGCCCTGATCAAATTTAAGGCATTTCAAGTGACCCTTAAGAGTCTGGATAAAGCAGTCGTATGAATACGATTGCCTGCAAAAGCAATAGATCCATCCGGCCGCTTGCCGCAATACCAGTCATGTGCTGGAGGAGAACGTCAAGAAGTGGCTGTTGTAGATTTTACTCTTGAGCAGATCACCAAAAAAGTCAAGATGTTAGAGGTCAAATTCATTTAAGTTCCCTCCTTAGCCAGGGTATCAGCCATCTCATTGCCGCTAAGTCCAATATGCGATGAGATACACCGCAAATGAATATTTTGGCAATATAGGAGTTCCCGCAGTGAAGTAAGAATAGAGATTGAGGTTCTATCACCAGCACGAGACCAATTCTGAAGGTGTTGGATAGAGCTGCGGCTGTCGGTCAAAATCCAGATATCTTTATAGGTGGAGCAGGGTTAGTTGACCAGTCTACTTGTTAGTTTATTTCGGCATGCAAGTAAAGCAGCTTCTCGCTTTCTTTTCAGATGCCAAATATATACATTAAACAAGAAATATCAATCATACATAAAGCATTGATTATGAGACACTTTCCAACTAAAATTCAATTTTATTTAAACATCTCTAAAATGCGATCCATTCAGCTGTGATATTTTTAAAATTATCACAATAATACAATAATTTATTATATTTGAAAACTTAATATTTCATCGAAAAAAAATGAACTTTATTGAAATGAAATCATTGAAATACAAATCGTCTGGCTCTCTCTATAAAAACAGTGAATATTTCATTCATAATTTTTATTCCATTAATTTCATTCAACTGTGATATTTTTAAAAGTATCACAATACTACAATAATTTATTTTACTTAAAAAATTAAAACCATGGAGTTAAAAGTACTTTCTAACTCCATTATTAAAACTTCATCGAAAAAGGCAATAATATAAAATAGCCTGCTTCTCTATGTAAAATCAACGAATGTTTCATTCATATCAGCTATATCTCAGACGCCAGATCTCAATAATTTTGTGTTAAAAAATTCAGCTATTCTTATACAACTCATCTTACAGCTTGATGTGTTTGCATTCTGCATGCGTTAAAGTTAGGCTTCGTTGTAGAAATAATCAAAGTTTGATGATCATTTAAACTCACAAATATTATAATTGCTTTGGCGCAGTATATAAATGCACAGAAATTAAGTAAAAATAAAGCGGTTTTAGGACGGATACAACACTAAATATAAATATTAAAAAGAAGAGATCACGATTTTGACACAAGATGGATGCCTCCGAGAGGTTGGTGGTAGGGGGAAAAGGGTACGATCCCTGTGGATACCTCCCCCACTGGGTTCCTGTCTAAACTGAATGGCACTTCCCGGCCGTTCAAACAGATACCTTACACCTTTCTGGTAGGTCGGACGGTCTGGGTCTCAACAACAACAAGATGGATGCCATACTTTATTTTGAAGTGGGTCACGTGATTTCTTTATATAATATGGGTGTAATTATTATTTTAATTTTTATTTAAAAAAACTACCGAACATAATTTGCTGAAATTTTTTTCATATATTTTATGGGATAATTTGAATATTTCCTAAAACTTTCGAAGCAATTTGTGAATTTTAAATTCGCTTAAAAAATGTTTGAAAAATTAGTTCCCAGAGGGTTCAATGTATTTCATTTTTTCAACCCGAGTTCAATCCAAAACTAATTGGGTGATATTATACATTTATATCCCCATATATCCCACAGACCGTCTCAACAGCAAACTAAAATTTCATTTTGATAAAGTCATTTTTACGGCAGTTATCGTGCCAACGAACAGACAGACAGACAGACAGAATGAACAAAGTCATAAACACTTTACAACTATGTTGCTTTTTCGTTCTAATAGTGTTTCAAATACAAGTGGCACTCAACAATGCGGAATGTGAATGTATGAGAAGATTTATTTTAGTCTTTTTTAAACTTCATATATTTTTTTATTCTGATATTGGCTGTGATACAATAAATCTGTGGCGATGTGGCGTCGCCGGGCCCCGAACCAGGGACCTGATGCATTGTAGACCGACATTATAATCACTGAGCAAAAGCTAGCTCCTCCTCTGTTCTTATAATTCGATTACTGGCTCATGTGGCATCTTTGATCAGATGTCTTTGCTGCCGCACACTCCCCTCGCTGATGAGGAGGCCGAGAGGCGTGTCGCCTCGGCGTGACGTCAGGGCCGGGAGGCGTGTTGCCTCGGCGTGACGGACAGTTGTGGTCAACCAGGAAGGGAGTGTCAAGGCTTCTGACTCCTTGTGGTGCTGCCATCTCGTGCTGAGAGGCGAAGTCGTTGGAGAAGGTTGCGTCTTTCAAACGTCCAGTCATCATTGTGGCGATTTGGCGTCGCCGTGGTCCCGAACCAGGGACCTGATGCTTCGTAGACCGACATTATAGTCACTGAGCAAAAGCTAGCTTCTCCTCTGTTCTGGGAGTGTGCGGCAGCAAAGACATCTATCAAAGATGCCTCACGAGCCAGTAACCGAATTATAAGAACAGAGGAGGAGCTAGCTTTTGCTCAGTGATTATAATGTCGGTCTACCATGCATCAGGTCCCTGGTTCAGGACCACGGCGACGCTCAATCGCCACAATGATGACTGGACGTTTGAAAAAAGCGCAACCTTCCTTCCCAACGACTTCGCCTCTCAGCACGAGATGGCAGCACCAAAAAAAAAAAAGGAGTCAGAAGCCTTGACACTCCCTTCCTGGTTGACCACGACTGCCCGTCACGCCGAGGCAACACGCCTCCCGGCCCTGACGTCACGCCGAGGCGACACGCCTCTCGGCCTCCTCATCAGCGAGGGGAGTGTGCGGCAGCAAAGACATCTATCAAAGATGCCTCACGAGCCAGTAACCGAATTATAAGAACAGAGGAGAAGCTAGCTTTTGCTCAGTGACTATAATGTCGGTCTACGAAGCATCAGGTCCCTGGTTCGGGACCACGGCGACGCCAAATCGCCACAAATCCTAATCAATATGAAATCGGAATATATGAAACATTCTAGTCGAACCTTTTATATACTCCTTATATTTTTCATTTTATATTAGTATGTCTTTCTAACTCTTTATTATAAAATATATTTAAAATACGATTCATTGTTAGGGGGCTGCTATTTCATAAAAATATATTTCACAGCTAGCCATTTCTACCCACGCTGCTACGAGCATTTGCAATGGCTAGGGGTCATTAAATGTGACATTATACACTTAATAAAAGTTTCTGATAACTTTTCTTAACACCAAAAATTCTTTCAGAATAAAACATGAAAACGTCACACATTTTATAATTCTGTTAACATGTTAAACGGAAAATATACTGAATTTTATCTCCAGGAGCGACAAAATGATTTAATTGTTTACATTTTTCCGTTTGCAACGATAGGATATAAAATAGTGTTTATTTTTTTACTTTTGCCTAGTGAATACCTAAAATATAATTTCCCCAAGAAAAAATTATTTAATTATTTTAAAACAATTCTTAACAATTTGAACAATTATTTCGCGTTAAAGGTAATAATAAAGTAAATTCATTTTTCCAGTTTTAATTTTTTGCAACGTCAAATTGCGTTTTATTATTTTTATGAGGCAAAGTTTTTATAAATCCCTTTGTATCATCACCTCTAATTCGAATTGTTGAAATTTTAGATATTTTCCATAGATTTGGGAGCTGAAACGTATTGAATGTCACCGAAACCAAAATTCTGGCTGGAGTGGACATGCTCGATTATTTCGATACTCACCCCTACAGTCAATCTGTCAGTTAGCAATTCAGTTCATATTATATATATATTTGAAAATAGTAAACTTATTTAGATTAATATGAGTTTTTTTTAACTTTCAGCAATTTCTGTTTTTAAAATTCTCACTAATATATACATGTAATTCTGATACAGTTGCAGTTTCGATTGATAAATTGCAAAGATCACACTCCTAAAGCCAGAAGAAATAAACATACTTACTTTTCCTCATTACAAATATTTCCTACCATAAAATCCAGGATATACATAGCCTGTGTAAAAAACAATCTTCGTGAAAAATATTAGGATAAGTAAGATGATTCATCAACTAAGATAAATATTTTCAAAGAGGAAAACAATTTTAGAGCCTATCATCATGATTAGGAAAGATACTAACAAAAGACTGTGTATAGGATTGTTTGAAGCTATTTGGTATCTGATGATATATAGTTTCTTTTATTTTAGTCACTTAGGTCATCATATGTCATAAATATAATTCCTTTGTCTGAAACATTAAACCTATATTTCTTTTTGCCAATTGTCTGTATAGAAAAGTCATTAAATACAGTAAATTTATAAACAATATATTGGTGAGATGTAGGGTTAACTACTATTGCTCCAAGAAAGCACAAATCTGATGTGGGCAGCACATGACTTTCCCTGCAGACTTAAGTTCATATTTACTTTTTTCTTTAATAATTCATTAGATTGAGTTTAATTGCACTAAATAATACTAAATTTGCATTTTTAATTCAATTTTTGTTTTTATTTGGTAATTGGACATTTTTTCGATAGCGGCGTAGCAAAAATGAAAGAAATCTCAAACATCTTGAGAACGGTTAGTCCTAAAATATAATGGAGTGTGTTATATTCTTTTCCTCGTCAGAAATTGCGTATAAAATAAGAATTTAATTGATACATTTGAACATACACTACTTGGTATTTTTTCTTTTAGATTTTGGCGATTTTCGCAAAAAAAGGCAGCTTGTTCTTTTCCACTTCGTACCAAAATCTAATCAGCACCAGTGTATCCCACAAGTAACTTATCTACCATATTTTGAGAAATTTTATCAATTAGTATTTTAGCTAGAGTGAATACATGAGATTTTTGCGGGCCATTTTGCAAAAAAGACTGGTTCTTTTTCCGAATTGTACCAAAAACTAATCAGCACCAGGATCACACCCAAGGGTCTTACCTACTAAATTTTATGAAATTCAGTCCATTAGTTTTTGAGTTAGAGTGGATACATACATTGCACAGACACACAGACAGACACACAGACAGACACACACACAGACGTCATACTAAAAATAGTTTTTTCTTATTCTAGAGGTCTCGAAACGTGCAAATCTGTCGAAAACTCGAGTTACGAATTTTCGACATGATTCCAATACTTTCCCTATACATTACCATGTATCGCAGGGAAAGTAAAAACATCAATATTTTGTAAAAAAAAAATAACAATTATAGAAAAGCATCGATTATGCAAAAAAAATTAGCAATTTGCAGTACATTCAATTTAGTAATCTTATTGTAAAGGCACCTTCATATGTTAGATTACATGTGCTTTAAACTTCATGCAGAGACAGTTACTTTGTATATTTTTTATAATTTTGACTGAACCAGTTATTGTATTTCTCATCTCCCTATAGTTTATCTTTATTTTTGTCAAAGTCACAATTCCCATCTATTATTTGTTCATATTTTACCTATTCCAATTTCCTTCCCTAAACATTCTCATTCGCTGAAAAAATAACTACATTATGTACACCAGGAGGGAATTTGATGTAAAAATATACACCCGCATTTCGATAGCCAATAAAAAGTTCAAATTGCTGACAGAATTTTGCAAACGCTTCATAGACTAATAAATGGCAACCTTACCTCAGCTCATGTGCTCAGAAAATAAGTAATAGTGTTTTCAGAATAGAAAGAGCGTTTTATACAGTAAATATGAAAATAAGATTTAATAACTTCATTAAAAGTAGCATATAATACAAAATTAATAGTATCGATTGGTGTGAACGGAAAACAACTTTTTTTCATCATGACACAAATGAAACTTAACCTTCCCTCGTCAGAGAAAGATCAGTGACGGGTGCAACAACAACAAACACAGTAGAGGCAGGGAAACGGTCTTACAAACGGCGAGAGAAGAAAAAGGAGGTTAAAAAACCAGGAACCAGGAACAAGAGGTGGGACATAATGAATGAATGGTAAAATACCAAAACGGAAAGTGAATAGTCCAACAAAAGAATCAAATCCTTTGTCCAGTAATTCATAAAAGTCCAATTAAATTTAAAAAACAAGGAAAGGGATAAAAAAAATAACCGAAATAAAAAGGAAGCAAACAAAATCGAAAAATTAAACAAGAGAATTCCAAGTAGAAGTCAAGAAAGGATAATTATCAATAACAAAGGATTTTGACTGAGAAAAATTTGAGAAACATTCAAGAAAGTCTAATTCAAAAATGGAATTAGGAGTAACAACAAAGATCAATCATGCATAAAGATTGATTATGAAACACTGTCCAACCGAAATGCAATTTTACTTAAACATCTCTAAAATGCGATAAATCCCTCGGTAGTATTTTTAAAATTATCATAATACTACAAAAATTTATTATATTTGAAAGCTTCAAAGAAAACAAATGAAATTTATTCAAATGACGTCATCGAAATATAACACGCCTGGCTCTATCTATAAAATCAGCATTTCATTCATACCCTTTTTTCCATTCTTTTCATTCACAACAATACCAAAATAATTTATTTATTTAAAAATATAAAATCATGGAGGTACAAGTAATTTAACTCTATGCTTAAAACTTCATCGACAAAACGTATGCTTCTCTATGTAAAAACAATGAATGTTTCATTCATATCAGCTATATTGCAGACTCCATGAGCTAAATAATTTTGCGTTAAAGAAATGCAGCAATTCTTATACAACTCATTCTACATCTTTTGGTATTTATATTCTCCATAAGTGAAAATTAGGCTTCGTTGTAGAAATAATCAAAGTTTGATGATTATTTAAACTCAAATATATTGTGATTGCGTTGTTTCAGAATGTAGATGCACGGAATTTAAGCAGAATAAAGAGGTTTTAAGACGGATACAACACTAAATATGAATGAAAAGATCTTTAAAAATCACGAATTTGACACAAGACAGATGCCATATTTAACACTTTACAACAAAGTTGAAAAGTGTTTATGACTTTGTTCATTCTGTCTGTCCGTTAGCACGATAACTGCCCTAAAAATGACTTAATTATAATTAAATTTTAGTATGTTGTTCAGACGGTCTGTAGGACCTATGGGACTATAAATGAATAATATCACCCAATTAGTTTTGGATTGAACCCGGGTTGAAAAAATGAAATACATTGAGCCCTATGGGACCTAATTTTTCAAACATTTTTTAAACGGATTTAAAATTCACAAATTGATCCGAAAATTTTAGGGAATATTCAAATTGTTCCATAAAATACATAAAAAAATTCAGCGAAATATAGTCAGTAGTTTTTTAAATAAAAATTAAAATAGTAATTACACCTCTTATATGAAGCGATCACGTGACCATGATATAAAAAGATCACATGACCCACTTCAAAATGATATATAGCATCCATCTTGTCTCAAAATCGTGATTTTTTAATGTTTTTTTAATTCATATTGAGTCCGCCTTAAAACCACTTTATTTTTGCTTAAATTCAGTGCATCTACATACTGAAATAACGCAATTAGAATATATTTGAGTTCAAATACTCATCCAAATTTGATTATTTCTACAACGAAGCCTATTTTTCACTTATGTAAAATATAAACAGCAAAATATGTAGAATGAGTTGTATTGCTGTATTTCTTTAACACAAAATTATTTAGCCCATGAAGTCTGCATAGCTGATTTGAATGAAATATTCACTGATTTTACAAAGAAAAGGACGATTTTTTTCGATGAAGTTTTAAGCATAGAGTTTAATTACTTGTAGCTCCATGGTCTTAATTTTTAAATAAAATAAATTATTATAGTATTGTGGGAAAATGTTATGAATGAAATTCTGTTTTTATAGAGGAATCCAGGCGTGTTATTTTTCTATGACGTCATTTGAATGAATTTCAGTTGTTTTCGATGAAGTTTTCAAATATAATTAACTATCGTAGTATTATGATAGTTTTAAAAATATTACCGAGGAATGTATCGCATTTTAGAGATGTTTAAACCAGGCAATTTATATTTCAATGTCGTCATTTGAATGAAGTTCATTTTTTTCGATGAAGGTTTAAGTTTTCAAATATAATAAATTAATGTAGTATTGTGATAAGTTTTAAAATATTACCGAGGAATGTATTGCATTTTAGACTTGTTTAAATAAAATTGCATTGAAGTTGGAAAGTGTTTCATAATCAATGCTTTAAGGATGATTGATCTTCCTTGTTTATTTTGCAATGGGTCACTTGATCTTTCATGTAATGGTCACGTGATCTGTTCATATAACGGTCACGTGATCTGTTCATATAAATAGTGCAATTATTATTTTAATTTTTATTTAGAAAACTACTGAATATATTTTGTTGAAATTTTTTTATATATTTTTTGGGATAATTTGAATATTTCCTAAAACTTTCGAAGCAATTTGTGAATTTTAATTCGCTTAAAAATGTTTGAAAAACTGGGTTTCATAGGATTCAATGTATTTCACTTTTTCAACCAGGGTTCAATCCAAAACTAATTGCGTGATATTATTAATTTTATACCCATATGTCCCACAGACCGTCTGAACAACATATTAAAATTTCATTTTGATAAAGTCATTTTTACGGCAGTTATCGTGCTAACAGCAAACAGACAGACAGACAGACAGGGATGAACAATGTCATAAACACTTTTCAACTATGTAGTAAAGTGTTAAAAAAGGATAACTGAAATGTTATCAAGAGTTCAGAATTTCCACTGTGCAACTGAAACAATATTTCCGGCAGTTCCAAACCCCATTTCATTAAATCAAATCATTTAGGCACTTTTTGTATCAAGATGAAAACTAATTGCTTTCGTCCATGAAACTTACCTTAGTCTTATAACAGGAGATAATTCATGCCCTTTCTCATTTCACTTGCAGTCTAATAGGTTGGTCATTAAAAGCAGTATTTAATCCTAACAATTGGAAAGAAACTAAAATCCGACAAGATTTCTCTCAGGTCGTGTCTCCAGCTGCAATTAAACGATATTTATTACGAAAATGTGAAAGAAACATTTAAAGGACAAAAGTCGCTGTGAACTAAAGGTCATTTCTGTGATATTCGCTTAAAAACCTCTGCAAATAATAACACGATAAATTAAAACTTTGTAAATGCAGACTATATACAAAAATAAACTGATCTACCAGTTTCAAAAGCAAAATAAGGTGCTAAACTAGTTTTTATATATGCTGCATTAAAATTTTTAATGTATAGTATTGTCATTTCTGTCCCCAGTAATATCTCACTTTCATATAAAACAATTATCTTGGTATATTTTAGTATGTTTAAAGGTTGATCAAGTAATTCCTTACACGGTTGGAGTAGTGTAGATGGCAGCATGTTAGGTGTAAGTCAGTGTATTTAATCTCCTGTTTCAGAGGAACGTTTCTCAACTCTTATACTCCTAATGGCCATTGACAGTCGTGTCTGAGTATTCGACAAATGTTTAAATATTTATTATACATTTACAACAATTATCCATGCTTGTCTATAGTTCTTCATATTTCCACATTTATGAAAAAATAATTATGTATACTGTCTGTTAGAGTTCTGTAATGAGTCATTCAATTTGCAATTTAGATTCGTTTGAAAATCGTTGAAATTTGAAAAAGAAACTAAAACTTGCGAAACAGAAGCTAAATACCTTTGAAAACACAAATAGTAAACACTCTTGTTGTTGTTAATATATACTCAAAAGTACATGTTCTGTATATTTTACTTTGATTAAGAATTTAATCACAAAGGTTTGAATATATTTTGCATATTTTAAAAATAAAATAGAAAGAGTGTTAAGCATTTTTAGCTCAGTAAAAATGAACTCTAAAATTTTAATTTTTTTATTTATTATAAAAAATGAGATACTACATTGAAAGAAAGGAGGCAGCGATGCTTACTTGTCACGCTATTACATTCCATACTATAAAAGTGCTTATTTTTAAAGTATTTTATTTTTCTTATGGCAATCCTAAATATTAAAACGCGAGAGCAACGTTCTGTTGCAGAATAAGTACTCAAAGTAATAAAAACTCAACAGAGTAAATGCTCAAAACACTTAAATGTGAAAAAAAAAACCAGTTTGTGTCTTATTTTCGACAATTTGGCTTCGTATAAAACAAGACTCGTATAAAACAGCATATAAAGCAATAATAAGGATATCAACGGGATTTGAAGACAAAACACACGTTTCTTTAGGACAAAATTACTTTAGTCAGAACACTCAAAAGCACTTTAATAAAAGTTGAAAAACATATCAGGACGTAAAGCACTATTTACAGGATTCCCAAGAAAGTCCTTAAAAACACCAATAATTATGTAAGATAAGGTCCATGAATGTATGTGTTAAATCTATCTGTAGTAGAGTATCCAAGCCCTATAAATTAAATGGAATTGCAGAGACGAATTCAAAAGAGTAGGATAACATTCTTGGCAACAAAGCGAGATAGACGAAAAGAGTCGATAACAAAAATATAGTGTATTACTGAAAACTTGAACGACGTATACAAGCATAAATAAAATGATAATGCAGAATATAACTGTTTCGAGGATACGTTGGATCCCTTTCATCGGTGCAAGAGAACCAATAAACCCGAAGTCCAAAAGAGGAATGGGTGACCCATTCCTCTTTTAGACTTCGGCCTAACCCGTCCTAGGGTTGCCACAGGAACAAGTTGCCACTTGTTTTTTGTGACATAATTTAATGCTTTGGAAATCCTTTGGATGTTGAATCTTATCTGGCTAGGTCGTCTTGAGCCTACTATAGGAATGTACTCATTTGGGGGAATAACTCGAGAACCGAAGCAACTATAAAGTCCAAATTTGGTATGGCGTTGTATTTCATACGCTTAAATTATATACATTTCAGTAAATATATTTTTCACACATTTAAGCTATATACAAATAATTTAAAGGGGTACTTTCAAAACTACATTTTTCATTTTACTTGTTTGTGGCTTATTTTAAGTAAATTGTTATGCTCTCACCTTATCAATGTGTGCTTACTTTTAATTTGAAACATAATTTACCGCTGAAAGATAAAAATCCCTAAAGTTAACTTCCAAGATTACAGAGTCCACAACAGTCTTCATTAAAATCTTTTATTAAACCAGTATGTTACTAGAATAGGAACTATACATAATAGACATATAAGATACTTCACTTAATATTAACGACTATCCTATCTACAGGCACGAGCATATAAAAATTTTATCCCAATAATTACCAAAACAATCTAACTTTTACTTACAGATAACAGTATCTATGGACCAGTTTCGCGCTTTTCATGCATATGACATAAAATAGCTTGTGCATGACAATACTGTAAAGACGCCTAAAGAAGAAATCACTAATTTATCAGTAGCTCGATTTATAGAACGCCAGGAAAAGACTATCGTCTCTGTAGCACAATGTATAGAGCATTTATTGGCCAGAAACAGATGATCCTGTATCATCCTGCAAATAAGATGGAAGAGCTCACCAAGATCTCACAAGTACCGAATTTCGATTTTATTTAGCGATAACGATTTGTTTCAGTAATTTACAATTCAGGAAGGATTAGACAAACAGGATGTTAAACTATATAAAAT